>JADRCH010000103.1:2020481-2049837 GCA_019843965.1 Rhynchomys soricoides
TACAGACTCTCTGAGTGCCGTCTTCATGTAAAAGCTGGAAGACTCCTGGGCATGACTAGGCTGGTGGGTATTCCTCAGCAATACACAGGGAATGGAGCCTGGGGCTCAGGCTCAGGCTCAGGCTCAGGCTCAGGCTCAAGCTCAGGCAATCAGTGGCTCTGTGGGTGTCCTGTCCTGGTGAGTCGTACTGTAAAATCCATATTAGGGAAAACATAGGGTCAGATAAATAAGGTAGTGAAGTCTTTTGTGGGGTTTTGATGTGAGGATGAAATGGCTAGACCCTTTTGCATTTACTTGTTGGCAGTCAGAACCCCAAGAGTTCAATGAACCCTAGGGGCAGTAGGTGGCCAGCACAGAGGCCTGGCTCCACTCTGCATTCCCATTCAATCTCCCAGTGGCCCAGGCAACTCTTAGAGCCATTCTCAGAGCCTTCCTTCTTGTGGTCTGATGCTCTCCACCTATCACACCCTCTTCACATCATCCCAGACAATCACTCTCTGCACCCCCAGACTCTCATCTTGATAGAGTCTTCTCTATGCACTGTGGATTCATGTAGTCCATCCACCCAGGCAGAGTCCTTTGCCACTGTGAGCACAGCAACCAACTGTCTAGGTCATGAGCTCAGTCGTTCCACCCTCTGAAATAGTTACTCCAAAGTCCTAGACTTTCAGCTGAGCAAAAACAACTCTTTCTCAAATTACCCAGAACACTGTTGGGCCTTGCCTAGCAATGGCTAAAGGCCTTCCTTACCTGTTTCTTTCAGTAAAGGATAAAAGCATGCCCTGGGAGCTCCAACTGACCCTTCACTGGTTGCAATCCTGATGTTACACTTGGTTTTATCTCAGGGAAAAAAGAGATAGAAGGGAAGCCAAGAATTCTGCATACTTTTAGGGAAGTTAGGCCTGCTCCCTAAGAGGCTCTTGGTATAAGGGCACTGGGAAAAATAAACAGAAAATAGGTGTTCAAGCTACTTTTCTCTTCCTGTGATTAAATCCCTGAATAAAAGCAACCTTCAAGAAGAAATATCCTTTGTCTTCCACATGGGAATGGTATGTGAGGAAGAGCATCTTATACTAGTAGAGGCCAGGAACCTGAGATGTCCCATTTCTATCTCAGCACAACACCAGGAAGCCAGGGAGTCTTGGGTGAGAACCAGAATGGGTCTATGACCCATAAAGCCTGCCCTCACTTCTACCACTGAGGCCACACCTTCTAAATGTTCTCCAACCTTCCAGATCAGCACCACAGCTTCGACTAGGAGTTCAAATCCATGAGGCTGTGGGGGACATTTTCTGTGATGACAAGACCTCTGCAGAGGTTCCCTCCCATGGTGCCTCGGAACTCAAAGATGGGATGGTGGGCGCCTAAGCTAGAGCTGGAACCCAGGGAACTTCCTCTCCAGCGGTAGAAAGGACTGTCTCAAAGCTGAGGCCAGAAGACCGGCTGTGGCACTGTAGTCCAGGCTTAACTTCTGAAGCTGGGAGACATCTTGGTGCTTAAGAGCAGTTGCTGCTCCTGCAGAGGGTGCATGCTAACATGCAAGAAACACACACACACACACACACACACACACACACACACTTATGCATAAGTAAAACCAAAAATCTTTAAGGAAAAAGCAAGGTACAATTGCTAAGGACCCAATGTTGAGGTAGAATCTGGGGCTCTGCCCTGGAGGAGGGCGTTTGTGAGTGGGCTGAGGTGGGTGGGTCAGGAAAAGAGTTATGCTCTGTGTAAAAGCAAATGGGACTTGTCTCCATCCCCATGCCCACTCTTAGCCCTGAGGCTTTTAGATTTGAGAGGAAAAGATGGTTTTCACTTAAGCTCAAGTTATTTGAACCCACGAGGCCAAATAACAAATGAGTCCAGCTGTCTCTATGGAACTATGCACAAGCCTCTGCTTGATCTAGCCTTGTCTTGGAGTATCACCCTGACCCATCCCATCCTGTCCCATGTGCTCTCTCCGAGACCCCTGACTTTTCTTCTCTGGCAGCCCTGAGTGTTCAGCCCAAAGAGGACACTGCGGTCCCCATCTTCTGTTTACTAGAGAACACCTCCTTCACAGGCCAGATGGGTCTCATGGCAGGTCTTTCTGCCTGAATTCGTGTCAGGTGGAGGAATCTGCACTTTGCTATGGAAGGAAATGTTATTCGACGCTTTCATTGTTGGCTGGATAGATTTCCACAGCCAAGGATTCCATGTTGGTAGCACACACCTGTCTTGGGAGGCAAGTGGGCAGAGCAGGAGTGGCAAGGTTTAGACCCAAGCCTCAGACAGTTGTTCTTCTCACAGCCAAGGCCTCCTGTTCTCCAGCAGGCTTGAATCGGGAAGGTGTTCACTAAATGGAGACACCTCCCTTCCTAAGAAGGAAGGCCCTGACTCCCTATGATAGTAAGGGAGGTTCTGAGTTTTACCTGTGATGCCAATTCACTTTGGTTCCTGAATCATCAGACCAGGCCCCTTCCCTTCACTGTCTGGATATGGTTCTAGAGCAATGGGCTCTCTTTCCTTTGGAGACTTTGCACCCAATGTGTAAACTACAGAACCAAGGGTGGGCATCTCTCTCCAGACAAATGGATTACTCTGGCCCTGGTAGGGCAGAAGCCTTGAGCTGGTGGTATCTGGGAAGTTAGCAGGCCTTGAATCTTCCTTCCCAGCCCTGAGCCTCTGGCATTGGGCTGCCATGGGAGGAAGTTTCGATGAGACAGCAGCCATTAGAAGGTTCCCTACAATGTAATGCTAGAGACAGAACTCCATTTTCAGAGGCCCCTGGAGCCAGGTGTAACATAACTTCAGCTCGCTTGCTAGATGCCTCCCAACTGGGAAGAATTGAGTACCCATCACAGGATGTGGTGATGTCCTGGGGATGAGGGTGTCCACACTGTATCTACTTAGATGCCTTGTGCCACCATAGGAGACGTCACCTACATAATGGTGTCCTTGGGAGGACATTTAACCCCTCACTCCTTTGTTACTTGGACAGTTCTTCAAGCTCACTGCAGATGGACCTTGTGGTTCTAAGACCCTGAAGCCATTTGATTTGTGCTGTTATTGGGGCTAAAGGTCATCACTGAAGAACTCACAGAGACCGCCTCAAACGGGGCATCTATGTAGCCAAAGCTGCCTGGCTAGGGCATCGGAGAGCAGCATGTGCGGAACTGTTTAAGTGAATCTTTAGTATCTGCTCCAACACAGTTCACCCTCACAGACCCCTTTTGTGTGACTCTCAGTTTCCAGAAAGCATCACCTCTTCAGTTGAGGTTGTGTGAGTGGGTTCATGGATTTGAGCCTCACGCATCTGCCTTCCTATGACCCATTGGGCTGAGCCATCATCCCCAAGGCATCACAACCAGGTCTTGTGTCCTCAGCATTTAGCTGGATAAGCTAATCCAAATCAAAGTCCATCCCCTGCCTTTATTAATGCAGCAGCAATGTCAGCCTTGAGCCCAGTTATAAGCACCAATGTGCATTCAATGAGCATCATCTACAAAGAAGAAGGTCCATGGAGAGGAGCCCTATGCTCACTTTCCAGTCATTAGAACCCTGACCACACAACCACGGGGACTTAACTGTGCCCTACAGTTAGGCAGCTTTTCTTGAACACCCTCAGTTCTGAGGATAGTGTTTCCACAGCTAAGTGATATTCTTTTGCTTTTATCCACAAAGTTCTTCAGGATTTACATCCTTACAAGATTAAGCATCCTCGGGAGAAAATTAAGCTGTCTTCTTTTTTTTCAATAGTCAAGAAACTTGTTTCAGCCGGGCAGTGGTGGCGCACGCCTTTAATCCCAGCACTTGGGAGGCAGAGGCAGGCGGATTTCTGAGTTCGAGGCCAGCCTGGTCTACAGAGTGAGTTCCAGGACAGCCAGAGCTACACGGAGAAACCCTGTCTCGAAAAACCAAAAAAAAAGAAAGAAAGAAAGATAGAAAGAAAGAAAGAAAGGAACTTGTTTCCTTTGTAGAAAACAAGCATTAGTCTGGTACTCTGAGTAATACTTTGTTACTACTTAAAGGATTCTATGCCTTTTTGTCAAGACCACTTGGGAATGTTTTCTGTCACTGCTACTGCTTATCAACCCAACCAGATGGCTTTCCCACACTCACTCCAATCCAAACCTCAGCTCAGGAACTTGGTGGGGCACTCATATAATGGCTTGGAACCCTCACATGCTGGAACACCATGAATCCACAGTGCTCGACCTGCACAATTTTACCAGGGTACTTTCTATAAACTGCCTCATGGAAACCTTGTTGTATTTGAATTTGAAAGTCCCTGCATTAGAGATTTGGGACCCTAGTGAGTGCAAAGGCTCTATATCAAAGGGAACATAATATAGATGTGTGCTGTATGCTCTAGATTGTATAGGTGTGTGGTATAGATTGCATAGGTGTGTAGCATAGATTGTATAGGTGTATGCTATAGACTGTATAGGAGTGTGGTATAGACTAATAGGTGTGTGCTATAGACTGCATAGGTGTGTACTATAGACAGTATAGGTGTGTGGTATAAACTATATAGATCTGTGCTCTAGACTGCATAGGTCTGTGCTCTAGACTGTACAGGTGTATGCTCTAGATTGCATAGGTGTGTAGTATGTGCTAAAGATGAGATAGACATGTGTTACAGACACTAGGCAGAATGTTTGCCTACACTCCAATATCACTAGAAGACTTGAGAAAGCATCAGGCTTACCTTCTTCCCTCAACTACAGACAAGGTTAAGGTCATGGCTGATGCAGGAGGGGGGGGGTATGCATGGGGCACACGGCTGTTTAACTAGAGATCTCTCAGGAAAAAAGCCCTAAGGCACAGAATGTTGCCATGAGGCCCTGCAGCCCACTCCAGGGTGACCACACACCAGACTGATCAGGCAGACTGATTTTCAGAGTGGCTTAGACTTTCCATTGACTATGAAAATGCAGGTGGTCTGCAAAGCTAGAGTATCTAACAATCAATTTTGCAGCTCATCCTCAGTTAACAAATAGGGTGCAGGAAGGAGTCAAACAGGGGAAGATGGGTATGGGTCTTCTGGAAATACAGCCTAAAAAATGAGGTTGTCCAAAGCTTAATGCCTGAACCAGGTGCTCCCAGTGCCAAATAATTTGAATCATCAGCACAGATGGCTCCAATTTAAGCTGACCGCTGTCTGGACCAGGTTGGAAACAGGTGGGGGGAAGGCGACTGTAGAGACATTGGCGTTTTCCTTTATTAATTGTATGTTTTTCTCTCTAATGCCAGGCTGTGCTACCCATTTAAAAGTCCTGTTTGTTTTTGCAGGCATTTACAGAGACACAGAAAAAAAGACTGTTGTCATGGAAACAGCAGGTGCAGAAGCTCTTTCGGTCTTTCCCTCGGAAAACCCTTCTAGACATATCAGGATATCGACAGCAAAGAAAGTATGTTGGGATTTTGTTCTTTGTAATACCTGGTGGCTTCCCAGTGCCTCGCTGCCTGCCTCAGTCCTAGGCGGGAATCTAGCAAGGCATCAGTCCTCATTCATGAGGACACCCTGTGGGGAGTTCCAAATCACATCACCTAACAGGTTGTGATAGGAGAAAGGCTGGTAAGGAAGAACATTCCCACGGGAAGAGCCGAATCGGAACATCTGTACCTTGGTATTCATGGTCAGAATGGTGATGCTCATCTAGGTGTGAGAAGCATGAGCTCATGATGTAATGAAAGCCAGCCAAACTCAAGGGGTTGAGCCACAAAGCAGGGCTTTGAAAGGACCTGAGCAGGATCTTCTATCAGTACCTTAAGTGGTAGTGTAATGCCTTTCTCCCTTCTAGCTGCAGACAAGCTAATTATAGTCGGTGGCAGGGTGAAGAGCCCAGTGCTCGTCTATTTTGGTCTGAGCTGCAGTCTAATAGTGGGGCAGAACCATTCTTGATTTTTCATAGTAGCTCAGCTTCTTGGATGCAGTTAAAAATAAGCCTGGTCACACTTCGGAACATGTTACCTTAATATGGCTGTGAATCGAGAGACCAGGTGCATGAGAGATACGAAGCGAAGGTTAAGTCATCATAGAAATGGAGGAGGGAGGAGGGTTGGCTTAAGAATAAACAGTGATAGAGAGGACTGGGGACTAAGAAAGCGATCATGCCTATACCCTACAGAGAATCGCCATTTTGTGTTATGTTCTCAAACGTAAACAGATAAATATTCATGTCTTCACTTGCACCTAACAGGTTCCGAAATTCATTTCTCAGTGCATGTACAGAAGCTGTGTTGTTAAATTGGGGTGGGGGGCTCATTTGCATAAGTATGCCTTACCACTTGAAGGAAACAAGGCCAGCTGGAGTTTGGGAAATGTCTTCGTGACAGATTTACTTAAAAATTAAAATGCTATCACACTCTACTACACAGAACTGTTATTTATTATGCAAACATTTAGTTAGCACATGCCCAGTGATTTCTGCACACTAAAAATATATTCGTTTGTTCCATCCTCACGACAATCCAATGAAGTAGAACTGCTATTATTAACCTTAGTTTACAGATACATTGATAGACAGAGGCACCCAGGATACGAAGCAAGCTGGCCAGTGTTGGGCACTAGATCAGTACTCCTCACCACCGAAGAGCCAGGCGATTGCTCTGGTTCAGGTTAATGCACAGAGAGGATATGCCTGCAAATTGATACTACTGCCAGCTCACCAGCCTCCAGCTCTTGGGGGTTGCCAGCTCTGATGGGCTGCAGATCAGTCCTGTATCAGTGGTCTGGATGCAAGGCAAGACCTGCTCCTCAACTGCCTTCTGCTGTTGTCAAGCACCTCATTTCTATGGGTGATACTCCAATTCCCATAGGAAGAAGGTCTCCAGCTCCTATTGCTGTACCAGACCCTGCTGTACCAGTTCCTAGAGGAAGTCATTCTATTTTGATTTTTTCGAGACAGGGATTTTCTGTGTAGCCCTGGCTGTCCTAGAACTCACTCTGTAGACCAGGCTGGCCTCAAACTCAGAAATCCTCCTGCCTCTGCCTCCAAAGTGCTGGGATTAAAGGCGTGCGCCACCACTGCCCTGCCGAAGTCATTCTGAAGTAGAAGCTGAAGATACAGCCTTTAAACTCCTCTCAACAGCAACGCATCCCCTGCCTCTGTCTGCCTTGTGTATCCTTGATCCACATCAGAGAGCTCTGCTGAGGGAGAAGCTTGGACAGAGCCTGAGCCTCTACAGACTGTTGTTAGCTCATGCTATGTCAGGGCCAGCCTGAGGTCTGCCAAGTCTGAGTCTTTTTATTGACTAGATAAGAATGAATTCATTCACCAGTTATGGATGTTCAAAAAGATGGTGCCAAGTCCATGAAACACATCTTGCTCTTTGCATTACCTCTGGGATATTTTTACACTGTTAATTTGTTTTGAAAAACTGTTTCTCCCATACAAAAGTAACCGCAGGCAAGCCCCTGCTTTAAATTATCTCACAAATCCCAAATTAATTGCTTCTTATTAATGTTATTTTTATCAAAGACTTTTCATGCGTTTCAAGGAAAGGAAATCAGTTAGACTCAGAAAAGCAGAGAAAGGTGAGGCATACAGGCTGAAGGGGGGCGAGGGGGGACCTGAGAATGGAATCTTAATTTGTTCTTTGTTCTTTCTCAGGAAGCGTAATTATTTCCTTAAGCTGAATGGTCCTAGCTGACCTCAGAGTTCACTCCCGCTGTCCCGCAGCAGCAACTCTAGGCAAACTTGGCTTTGTAAAAATAACCTTTTGAGGAGGACACCACAGATGGACTCCCATCAGGAAAAAGATGGCCTCTCAAAATTCTGCCTCCACTATGCTGTAACCACCACCAGCACCACCACTACCACCACCACTCCAGACCCTGGAATATTCTGGGCTTTACTCCCTTCTCCCAAACAGCTGAGTCCTACCAACTCTTAAGAATTCAAGGTTCTCCATTTCTTCAATGGCTGCCCCTAACAGAGCCCTCTGCCCTTTACATAGCTAGAAAATACTGCCTTGATCCAGGTCTGATTTTCTTGGGTAGTCCCAGCACTTGGGTAGCTGAGGCAGGAAGATAGTTTGAGGCTAGCCTGTGCTACATAGTGAGACCCTGTCTCAAAAAAAAAAAATTCTTTTTTTACAAGCTACGATGTTGCTTTCTTAGAAGAACAAATCATTTTAGCCAACCCTCATCCACTACTGTTTTGCATATGAAGTACCCTTCTAAAACTCCAGCCAAAGAGTAAAGTGGGAAAAATCTATTCACACTAACTAAGGGGTGTGGGGAGTCTTAGCAGATACTGATCATCTATCTGCCAGGTGGCCCAAATTCTGACTTCAGAAGCCAGAGGACCAGTTCTTAACAGCTGAGAGCAGAAATCCCTGCTTGCTACTACTTTTTCGCGTTACCTCCCTGGGGTCTCTGATTGCATGGAATCACTCTTAGCTCACCTCGCCCTAATTTTCAGTTTTCAATGAGGAAAGGGGAGATGGGATAGACAGGAGACCAAGAACCCGAGAGAAGAAGAACCTCTTCTTCTGAATGGAATCTCTTGACCACAAAAGCCTAGATTCCTTTCCTGAACCTTCCTAAGAAATTTAGGAACTCTGGGGGCTTTTGCACTGCCACCTCAGACACACTCACACACAACCATCTCTGGCTCAGGAAGTGAGTGCTGAGAAGGGCCCCCTGGACCTCCACTGGCTAAGTCGGCTCTGCACCGACTCCTAACAAGCTTGGTGAAAACTCCCCAGTTTAGCAACCAAGCGACTCTGCTCCATCTAGTGGCCGTTGCCCGCAATGCATGTCCTCTCCACCCTCCTGCATAACTAAAGCTGCCTGACTCCCTTGGAAAGAATGTGCCGGTTCCTGAAGCCTCCCAGAACCCCGGGGCTGCTGGAGGCTTCTCCGCTGAGCTCATCCGACCCCACTGGGAGCAGTCTCCTGCGTGGCCCCGAAAAGTGGAGCCTTGCCAGCCCTGGTGAGGCCCGCCCTGCAGGAAAGGCCTGGGGAGCGAAGAGTCGGGACTATCCTAGGTGTGTGTGGAGTCAGCCACACACAGTGGCCTCTCGTTTGGAGAAATAACACGATGGCCTACTTTCAAACAGCATTTACTGTGCAAAACGCTGACTCCTTGCCCCGGGCCTGGGACCTAAGGGGCTGAGGAGGACACATACAGTCCTTTCTTCCAGAGCTTATATTTTAATCGGGTCCTCCATCCAAGACTGCTTACAGACAACCTGACCAGAAATGAACC
The DNA here is from genome assembly GCA_019843965.1 of Rhynchomys soricoides. Lineage (NCBI taxonomy): Eukaryota > Metazoa > Chordata > Mammalia > Rodentia > Muridae > Rhynchomys > Rhynchomys soricoides. The sequence goes on from JADRCH010000103.1 coordinate 2,029,685, forward strand.
ATGCCATAATGGAAGGAGCACCAGGACGAAATCAGATCCAGTTCTGATGCTGACTCTACTATTTTGCTTTGTGGCTTCTTGAAAGGCACCATGCCCTCATGCAGAGACCCACAGGTTGGACGAGACAAGAAGAGAAGGCAGGAGAATATTTGGGCTCCCCTTTTGGGTTCATATTTGAGTGCTGCCCCCTGCTGGCTGTGTGACGATGGCAAGATTCTCAAGCTTTCTGTTTTTGTTTGGTTTTGGTTTTTTTTTTTGTTTTGTTTTGTTTTGGTTTTGGTTTTTTTTTTTTTTTTTTGCTGTAAAGATTAGGAAACCTACTTATAGGGTTGTCGTGTAGGTTAAGAGTAGTGCGCAAGCTCCAACATCTAGCATGTGCTATTGTTTTTAAGTACTAAGTACAGTTTCCATCATAGCCTATTATTGGCACCCCCAAACCTCTTAACTGTCAATCCCAAAGAGGCTGGAGCATGCCAGAACCTCTGGATCCCTTCTCTTTGCTTTCACAGTCGTGGCTTTGGGCAGTCCAACTCCCTCCCGACAGCCAGCTCTGTGGGCGGCGGCATGGGTAGACGGAATCCACGACAATACCAGATCGCATCTCGGAACGTCCCTTCCGCCCGCCTTGGTCTCTTGGGTACCAGTGGATTTGTTAGCTCCAACCAGCGCCACACTGCTGCCAACCCCACCATCATGAAACAAGGAAGACAGGTTTGTTCCGCTCTGGGGAGCAGGGAGGTTGACCAAGCTCAGGGGCTGGGGCTTTAAGATGTCCCCAACCCGGTGGCTGAGCCGATGCTTCCCAGGTAACCATTCTTTGTGTGGTTTCCCTGGAGACTGAAAAACCCATGGCTGTTGCTTGGGAAAACTAGTGCTACATTAATCTCTGGGACCCTTGTAGACAGGCATGCAAGGGCTACTTCTGCTTGCTCTTGGCCCTGCCCCAACATATCCCATCACCAGGTCTGGGTGGGCATTTAATAAGCTTCCTTTGCCTTTTCCCTCATGGTCCCAGCCGCAATGGTGAGTCCACAGGATTGTTTGGGAGACTGTCCCTTGCTGTTATATTGACAGGGACCTCTCTATCCTGTGAGCCCAACCTTGCCTTTCCCTAAATGTTTGTTCCCTCAGCCCCATGGGACAGTAGAGGTTGGCCATGAGAGGTTGGTTTTAAAACAGAAACACTTCACCAGGAGGAGACTGGTGGCATTCCCTCCCAATGGGAAGGGAATGTCTGAGAAGCCCTGATATTAGCTCTAGGCAAGGTCACCACAGGACACATGAGCTGCATGATACAGGCCTGTTGTCAGTCCTGAGTCTTCTTTTTTCTCCTCAGTGTGGAGTAAATTTGGGGACTCTCAAAAGCAAACAAGAGCCCTAAACTCATTGTACTGTTTGCTACAAGCATTTCTAAGACACTCTCCATCACTCCCTTTAAGAAACAGAGAGTAAAAAGACTTCTGGAGATGGGGAGAGGGAAAGGTGGACAGGATAAGGTCAAGCTTAGAGAATGAGCATCAAATGGGCAGATCTAAACCATCTCCCTAAGACCATGGTGGGTAAAATGGCCCTTTCCAGAACTCTGCTGGGATACCTGCCTCCCAAGTTCCAGCTGCAGCTCTGCCTCCCCACTTCCCCACAGAGTCTGGACTAATACCCCCCCTCTTGTATGTCCCTCCCTAGAACCTCTGGTTTGCCAACCCCGGGGGCAGCAACAGCATGCCCAGCCGCACCCACAGCTCCGTCCAGAAGACCCGCTCGCTGCCCGTGCATACTTCCCCACAAAACATGCTGATGTTCCAGCAACCAGGTAGGGCCTGCCTGGCTAGCACACGCTCCCTTCCCTCTCTCTCCCCTGATGCAGGAGGGAGGCCAGGATGCCAGAATAGATGCCCTGGTGACCCAGCCGGAAAGTGCTGAGCCTCAACTGTCACCACACATTCTTTAGAGCTGCCCAAGCCTTTCCTTTTTTAAACCCATGCCTTGCCAGCCTGAGCAGAGGCTGCCTAGCCGGGAGCCAGAGCCTGAAGCCTAGCGGGGGATATGTCTGATACTTGTCAGATATCTAGATTCCTAGACTGGTTAAACCAGTGATGGCTACCCCTGGAAGAGATCTGTGTGGAAAGAGAGAGGAGGGGGTAGGGGGGAAAATGTGCAAAGAGAGAAGACAACGAAAGAGAAAAACTTAAATGTTGTATCACTGTAGAATTGGAAAACAGAGCCATGTTTCTTGATTCAAGAGTAACTTGACACAGTGGATTCAAGGCCCGATGGGGAGACATGGTCTCAGTCACCGTGCCTCCTAAAACAAGCTACTGGAATCACATACAGCAAATAGATCCCTGAAACCTTTCTCTGTGCAGGCATGGACTCTAGACTCCAGACTTGCACAAAATCACCCAAGCCATAGCTACTGTATCAAGATGTCCCCACCCCGAAGGAACAAACAAGAGATGCACCCTGTGTTTGAGTAACCTCAGCCACACCTCACAGCCTGGAGCACTGTGTACCAGAAGCAATTGTTAACAAGGCTTTTGATTCCAGTGTTCCTGCAAATCTTTGAGTATTAGAACTCTAGACTATTCTGGGCTTTTCATTTCCCTCCCCACTCCTCAAAGATTTTTTTCTTGGATGTTGCAAACCCCTCCTTAAATCCCTCATAATAGCCAAAGCACAGCCACAATGCCTACTTCCAGTTTCCTCGTTGCTGATGACCTACTGAGCTAACCAAGGGCTCCCTCCAGTCTCTGCTCACTCACACTCAGCACCTTCTGGGTGGCTCCTCTGCGACATGGCCATGAAGGGTGAGGCAGGTCAGATCTATGATCCAGAATCCCTCAGTGAGGAGAAAGGAAGCTGTGGAAAGTCTCTACCAAGGGTACAAAAGCTTTGGCCTTTGCTAGGCTTCCAAGAGCACTTCCTGCTAATCAGTGACTTTGAACACCAGTCTTGTTTCTTGGCTTCATTCATAGAAATGCCTCTCACCTACAAGCCAGACCAGCGTTAACCTGTGAGGTGGAACCTGGATGTGGGCCTTTCTAGTCAGAGGAACCCAATCCGGTCAGCCATGGGGTCTTCTTATTGGGAGACGCTGAGACTGAACTTGAAGGATTGTATCAGCAAAGCAAAGTGTGGATTTCATCTTTACACAGCTAGGAGTAAATGTGAGGATAAAATGGACTAGGATGGGAACCCCCAAATGCTTGTCTTGGGTACAAGGTATATTTTCCTCCTGGCTTCTTAATGTTTGTAAGCATCCACTTAAATTCATGCTCCCAAACCCTGAAAACTACCACAAAGTCTAAAAAGGCATTGACTTTGTGAACTTCAAAATAATTGCCTTACAAAGGAAGACCACCTCTGGGGAATATGGAGAAGCCTCTGGGTGTGTAACCAGTCACCTTGCTCAGTTCTGCTGGCTGGTCCTTCTTTCCCACACTCCATAGTCAGGACCTCTCAGACACTGCCTATGGTGGCTTTCTGCTTTATTTCTACCTGGACAGGCATCAAGTGTGTCTTGGTTCCATTGGGAAGGCCAGCATATCACTGCTGACTCTGGCTGGCCACTGGGATAAGGAAGAACACTAAGCAGGGCCTCCTGGAGTGAGGGGAACAAGGTTTGAGACACCAAAGGGGCCTAAGCACACCTGTGGCACCCAGCAAGATGCCACATTGCCCAGAGGTGGGGTTCTTTCTCATCTAGAAATCAAACTCAGAAATTGCTTGGAGGTTGATCCTTCTTTTTGGAAGCAATTGTTTCTGTTGAGCCAGGCTCAGTTGACCTTGGGCTTCAGTCAGAGATCTTAAAGTAACCTGATGTTTAGAGGCCATTGAAGGTTCCTTACTTGCCAAGATGACCAACAAGAAGGAGCAGAGGGGCCTGGAGCAGGCTTTTCCACAAGAAAACCACAGGCGGGCTAGAACTCACAAGCCTGCATTCTAAAAATGGCACCCATCACTTGCACAAAACCACATGCAAAGAAAGCTCTCTAGAACCAGAATAACTGAGTGCAAGATGGTGAGATTGTTCCTTTCAACAGCACCATTTCACCCACCGAGTGACACCTACCTGCCTTGTACATCAAACCACCCCTGTATACTAGCTGGTGACTGGGGTCCTCCATCCTCGGAATGCTGTGTACCTAGAAACACAACCCTCTGAGCTATGGTCCTTCATTTCCTTCTCAGTATGATGCCTTTAAAAAGAATGAGGACAGGAAGGATGTCACTAGTGTCCTGAGTCCACTAGGGGAATGACGGGACTACTGTGCAAAGACAGAGGCGTTGATGTGGTGGATGTTGTTCTCCACCTTTCTAATAAACCTAAGCAAACAGCTGGGCTGTGGTTTAGAGACAGGAGATAGGGGAACTAGCCAATGTGCCAACCTTACTCCAGCCATGAATCTAGCTGGGCAACCCCCCCTTCCTATTCTGAGAGTCCACCTAGGCAAAATGGTCCTCTACCATATCATCTGACCTAACATTACATAGATGTGTGAGTCCCCGAGGATAGCTGAAGCATCCCCCGCCACCACCAGCAGTGACATGGTAAGGTGCAGCTTGTTAGACTCTTCTACTGGCCACAAACATGTCCCTGTGATCAGTCTTCTCACCCCCACTGGTTCCCTGTATCCCACCCGGGCTAGATCTTTTCCTTATTGCCACCTCCCATTTCCTTCCTTGTTCTGAGTCCTCTGTCCCTCCAGCAGTCTTGCTACACGCACAAGTGAAAGGCCCATGTAGCCATGTAGCAAGCAGACTAGGTGGTCAGCCATGAGATGGGTCGCGCAGGTTTCTTAGAGTGCCCAGCCTGCTGCATCTTCTTAAGTCCGAGTGGAATCGTACCTCACAGTCTGTGCTGTAAAACTGCACGTGATACTCAGCCCAGCGGCAGTTTCTGCCTGGAACAAGCTAACTGAGTTTTTAAAGGTCTCTGACAGAAGTCCCCTAGAAGAGATGGCCAGCGGCTCCTTTCTAGGATCTTCTGAGATTACAGTGCTCTGCACAGGTGGGACTTCTGAAAAGGCACAATTTAAGTTGCAAGTTGGGGCTAGAGAGATAAATGGCTCACCAGTTAAGAGTCTTACTGCTCTCCTAAGACACTCAGGTAGGGTATCACCACCATCAAGTGACTCACAACCTCCTGTATTGCCAGCACCAAGGCATCTATGCCCTTGTTTGGCCTCCATGGGCATCTGTACACATGTGGCATATACTCACACAGACCTATACATTACATAAAATTTTAAAATAATCTCTTTTGTTTTCCAGTTTTGAGTCCACCTTAACCCTTAAGCCATAACCTTCAGAATCCTTACCAAACCCTAGAATAACCTAATGATGAGAGAAAAAAAGAATTCCTGGTTCAGGTTTAATATTCGTTATCCAGGGTGTTTAGGAGCAGATGTGTTTCAAATGTCAGGGTTTTTCAAATTCCAGCATATTTGCATAAACTTCGCCCTAATCTGAATGTCTGAAATGCACCCAAATCCAAAGTATTGGTAGCATCACGTCCATATGGAAAGGTTCCAGTTTTTGGCTTTTTCCAGCAGCTCCGAGCAGTAGACTTCCTGGAGACAACAGTGAGATGGCTCAAACCAGTCCTTCCTAGTGCTCTACTGAGCACTTGCAGCCCTATCCCTATGATGCCTCTGAGACCTACATGCTAACATGTACCTACCAGCCTGCTGCACAACCTGATTGTCCTTTGGACCTAAGTTTAAGCAGCACATGACTGAAGGGTGCTAGCTTGAGACAGAAGCCCCCATCTATTCGATCAGCCTCTCTATCTGATGTGTGCGGCAAGATGCCATCGGTCTGTTTTCATCAAGCACACAATTAAAAAGTCACACTGTTAAGGTTCTCTGCAGCGTGAACATATGGGCTTCACCAAGACTTGGAATTCTTCAACGCTGCTCTGTGAGTGTCAGAGTGAAGAGTGGAGACACAAGATTCAAGCAAACCAACTTTCCACCTAAAAGAGCAGCCACGACGGCTTGGAGACTCTGGAGCTGAGAACCCTGTGTTTTTCAGCCTCCTTCCTGGAAACACGCAATCCAGGGCTTGGAAAATGGCATTTTGCTGCGTGTTGGCAAGAACTCCTGCAGCTGAGACTCTTCTCTCCAAATGTCGAGCTGTCTTTATTTATCCAAATCTCTCCACAGTGTTTGTTTAAAGGGGAGCGCTAGAGAGTAAACGTACTCTTGCAGTGAGCATATGGATGACTGTAATTGCTGAAGTTTGTTTTTTTTTCCCCTTCCGTATTTGCTAACTAGCTATATATAAAATTCTGTTTCTATTTTATAGGTTTCACACCCCAAAGGCTGCTAATTTTTGCATGCATATGATTTTCACATGAATGGATGAAAATACAAAAATACTCTTCCCCTGGGTGGTCTAATTGGCCCAGCCCTTCCCATAGCAGCAGCTCCTAGGTGGGCTCAGGAGAAACTCCTCCCGTCCTCTCTGGCTCCCACCTTCCTTAGAAGCCTCAGAGGCCTCCATCCGCTCAGGAGTTGGCCCCATTGTCTTCCAAACCTCGTGGATGCTACAACTTGCCACAGAAAGGTCACTGTCTGCTGCTTGGAGCGTTTCATATTGACCAGTTCTGCAAGCCCTTCTCTGAGAACTAGAAAGGATGGAAATGTCACCTGCCTCTGAATTGGCTGATGGGGGAGCACAATTTGAAAGAGAAGAGCTTTTTTAAAAAATATTTTTTAATGAATGTGTGTGTGTGTGTGTGTGTGTGTGTGTGTGTGTGAGATCAAACTCAGAGTGCAACAAGCCCCTTCAATCGCTGAGCCATCTCGTCTACCCAAGAAAGGAGGTGTTTATAGCTAATTGGATACAAGCATTCTGGTTTAGCCATCGATTTCAACTTTTCTCACCAATCACCAGCACTTGTCCTCTCAACTGTGTGCCCTTGTTGAAAGGAGTGAAAAAGCAAGCAAACAGCCCACCCTTTCTACACCATCCCTTTCCCACTGCCAGGCGGAAATAAATCCCAAGGGATTTCCTGAGGTCACATAGGGAAGTAGTAGCAACACTGGGACGTCCCAGACACTGGAATGCAACTCTTGCCAGCACAGGCTGCAGGACTTCTTTTCTGCCTCTGTCCATTGGATGTCATCATTTTGGGTGGCTGGTGATAGAAGAGAGAGCTAGATTTAGAAGAACCAGATCTAGACAGTCAAACTGCTGTCACTGTCTGCTAGATGCTTCTAGGTGCTTAGAGGCATCTCAAGGTTCCACAGGAGGAGGGACAAAATGGAGTTAACACCAAGTGTCAGCCAGAAGAGGAGGCCCCCAGAGCTGCCTTCTACTGGAGGGAGGGACCAGTAGTACCTGAAGATAGGACACCCGGAGGCTCCAGGGTCATGCATTGCCTGTGGCTGTGTGGAGCTGACCCCTTCTTGCCATGGAGGGAGGGTCTCAGCTCCTCCAATCAATGTGCCTAGAGACTTGAAAGTGGTGAACAGTCGTGGCAGGCAGGAAGACATGGATCTCTCCTAGCCCTACGTTTCCTACCTAGTTTTGATTAGCTTCCAGTATTCTAGAGCCCCACTGGGGACTGAGTTTGTTAGGCACTAAAGGAGCTGGCATAGCAGAAGCATCAACACAGTCCCTCACTCAAAAGGGGAATGTGCTGGGTTGGTGCTGCCCCTCACCATAAAGCAGAATTCCACAGGCTGGGTTCCAGACTCCATGACTATTGCTAAGCCACACCCCAAACACATGAGCCCTAATCTAGGAGGGGCAGATGTGTGAAACATTTGGTGTTGGTGATACAAAGAAAGAAAAGAGGCAAACAATGTTAGGGGAAGGTGCTTTCGAGAAGACAGTTAAGACTTCAGTAACAGCTCTGTGGTTAAGAGCACTTACTGCTCCCTCAGAGGACCCAGGCTCCTTCCATGACCTAACTCCAGCTCCGGGAATCTGATGCCATCCCCTGAACTCTGTGACCACCGAATGAATATAAACTAAACAAAACCACAAATCTTTGGGACTGAAGAGAGCTCAAAGATTAAGAGCACTGGCTGCTCTTTGAGAGGACCCAGCACCCATATGGCAGCTTACAACTGTCTGTAACCCCATTTCCAAGGGATCTGACACCCTCACGTGGAGATACATGCAGGAAAACAAAACAAAACAAAAAACTACACAAATGAAAACAATGCACATAAAATAAAACTGTAAAGAAGAAGAGAAGGACGAGGAAGGAGAAAAAGGAAGGGGAAGAGGAGGAGGAGGAAGAGGAGGAGGAAAGTAAATCCTAAATAATAATAATTATGGAGCCATGGAATGATTAAGTCAGGGGAACACTTGTGGGCCAACATCGAGGCAGAGAGAACAGCCATGCAAAGGCTCTGGGGAGAAGAGGGTTTGCGGTGGAGCAGAGGAAGAGGGAATGTTATCAGGACTGGAAGGAGGCCTTGTAGACCATTACTGGGGTTGGCACTTAACTTTGTGGGAAAGCCATCACAGGGTCCCAGCAAGAGTGAGGGCCTGGGACTGGGACTGGCTATTTTAGTCATCAGTTTGCTTCCAGCTGCTTATGTCTATAATGGGCTTTGCATCTAACAGACCTCAGAGGCGATTACTCGTCACACTGGTCCTGAAGGTCCCCTTCATCAGCCCTCCTAAGTGAAGGCACACTAGACACCTATCCTGGAACCAGACAACATCATGGATACTTTCTCCTTGTCTTGGGAGTCCCAGTAATCAATGTATCCTTTTTTTCCTGCAGAATTTCAGCTTCCTGTGACTGAACCTGACATCAACAATAGGCTGGAGTCCTTGTGCCTCAGTATGACGGAGCATGCCCTGGGAGGTCAGTATGTCCTCCCCCACACACCTGGGGTAGCTTGGGGGAATAGGAAGAAAGGAAGGTGGTCTGACAAGACAGGAAGAGAGCAGCTGTGAGGTACCATGGACCCCTTCTCTGCAATCTCTGTGCTCTGTTCCTTTTCTGGAAGATGAGTCAGGGAACTGGAGGCCAGAGAGACCAAAACTGTCCCTCAAGCCCTGGAAGCTCCATCCCTCATTACACACTGGAACCCCACAGCAGTGGTCCCAGCCAAACGCAGGAGCTGAAGACTCAGACACATACAAGGCATGGCTTCCAATGGGAGCATCCCCCAAGGCATTGGCTATGTTCCCTCTCGGCACTGGATCCACCAGTCTGGGCCAAGCATATCCCAACATGCTCTAAAAATAGAATTTTTGAAACAAAGATCCCTGCTTGTTTTTCTAGCTCCCTGTCGCAAATGGCTTGTGTGACGCCGGAGCCCCAAGCTATCTGAGTTGTCCTTTGCCATGTGACAGGCACAGGCTGCATACACTCACATGCCCGAATTAGAGCCAGGAACATGCTCCCTAAGTCAGAAGCCCCCTGATCTCATCAGTCTGGCCTGCATTCCTTGTTATGCCTGTCCTGGGGGCTTCAGTGCCCTCCTGGGTCCAAGCTTAGGGGTGTCTTCCCAGCCCTGCATATTTATAGGGAATTGGCAGGAACAGAAGAGTTGAGATATCTACCATCCCAGCCACCCATTTCTGTCCTCTTCCTCGTGAGAGCCTCTGGCTCACAAAGAGGCTGTCATGAGGCTGTTGTGAGCCTTCCCAACATCCCTCTTCTGTCTGGATGTGCCTCTCTGCCCCAGAAATGGGCCACCTGAGATCTGAACCATTGCTACACCTAGGGCCCAGCTGAGCATCCTCTAGCAGCAGTGGAGAGAGAGGCTGATGTCACCTACTGCCCCTGAAAGCTTCGTCCCCAGGACCCTCTGCCTTTGGCTTTTAGATGTTTAATCTCTGTATGTTATGGATTGTGTGAAATACAGTCTTTTCCTGAAACAAAACGGAAACAAATACTCTACATGGAACAGAGAAAAGGACTCGAGCTCCCCCAACTGACTTAACTGTCAGGAGGGAGCTCAAGGGTCCAGGGCTATCATGACTCTACAAGGCTTCTGACCAAGCAAAAGATCCAGGTAGCCCTATTTGCAAACAGCTGTTTTATCCCTCTGGTCACTCTGATCCTGGTTGTCTCACAGCATCTCTGGGAGCTGTCACCAGCTCCTCTTCCTACTGTGTCAGCAGCCCCTTGGTAAATAATGGAAGACCAACCAAATAAGACCCGACAAACTAGGATGTAGCCAGTCAGCGGTAAAAGTGCACAAAAACACACCCATAGGAAATCTACAGCCCAGTGTGCTGCTGCCCCTCAGCCACCAGGCTGCCTGGGGAGCCTGGTGCCCCCCACTGCCTCTGAGGGTCAGCAAAGAAAACTGACCTTCCCCTGCAAGGCCTGATAGACCTCAGATAACTGGCATTTGGAAGCTCTTATCAAATGGTTAAGTACTGCCATTATTGTTATTATCAAAAATGGCAAATACTCTTTATTCAGGGGAAGTTTTCATTGAACAGACTTCTTCTGTTTTCACAGAATACCTCTTGGAACAGATGAGTTTTCACTGATGTTCTCATCTTGTTAATCTCCTAAGCCTTTTTATTGCTGTGGATCCTCCCCCCCAATAATCCCCTCTAATGGGTAGCCTCCTCCTAAGCCATTTCAGGGGCAGAGGATGCAAATCACATTAAACACTATGGTCTCCAGCTATGGCAGTGTTTCTATGGGCCAGCCCTTTCCAGGTCCCAGGGAAGATGACCTTGCTGGGAGCATCATGCAGACAAATTCATTTTATAGGAAGACAAATAGCAAGAGGAAAAGCACAATAGCAGTTTCTCTGGGGTTGGAGAAACAGCTCAGTGGACAAGGTGCTGGCTACACAAACCTGAGGACCTAAGTTCAAATTGCCAGAATCCATGTAAAAAGCCACATATGGTAGCATGTGCCTGAAATCCCAGCACTAGAAAGTGGACACAAGCAGCTCCCTAGAGTTATCAGGATGGCCAGTCTAGCCAAGTAAGTGAGCTCCAGGTTCAGTAGACGGTCTCAAAAGCTAAATGCCAACTTGGAGATGCTTCTGATGTCTCTGCTCTTCTCTGTTTCCTTGGTAACTGTTGCCCTCTCTTGTGGAAGCCCCTTTTCTCTTAGCCTTCCCTTCCTCTCTTCTTTCCATGAGGCCGCTGCAATAAAACACAAAAGGACACTCAGGTAGAGGGTTGTGAAGCTTTCCTCAGGCTCTCTGGGGTTTGCCTGTGGTGTGTGACCTGAGGTGTTCAGAAAAGATGATACTCCAAGCCTCTTATAGAGGACTCTGGGAGCTACAGAAGGAAGCTCCACTGTTAGAGAGGCGTGTACTAAAAGTACACAGCCCTTCCTCAGGGGTTCTGAAGTTCGCACTCCCCCTCCTCTTCTGTCTGTCCTTCTCCACTCACCCCTTCCCTAAGCCTTGTCATCCCCACTGTCCCAGATGCAGAGACTCTATGCAAATTATTTTCTCAAGGCACTAGGGTGGGTGGTAACTATAAAACCAGTGGTGCTTGCCTGTGCGTGGCACCCCCTGAAGCTGTCAGTGTACAGCTTTCCCGACTGAAAATAGTAAGCCTGGCTTTCCTTGGAAGACATATCACATGGTTGAAATTCAAGTCTTGGACTTGAGCTAGTTGAGATTTTCACACTCCTGGCTCCTCACTTTCACAACTATAAAGATTTAGCATTAATGTGTGGGCCAGAGAGCTAAGCAAGAGTGTGCCCTACTTCTAGAGATTTCTCAGACATCTCCACAACAGAGGGGCCTCTATACACACTCCTCTCCTAAGACTGTGAGCCCCATGCACAGGCTCAGGATAACACCACAGAAAGTCAGTTATTGATTAAAAGTTCATACCTGTAGGCTAGCTGATGCTCTGGCACCGCAAACTGGCGGGGGCCACTGTTTCCCTTCTGAAAACTCTCTCCCTAACTTGCACACACATGCTTGTCCATTCTTACAAATACAGAGAAGGGGTGGGAGGAGAGAGAGGGCAGTTAAAATTTGGAAAATCTAAATAAAATAAGATCAGTGGACTATCAAAGTCAGTGTCTTCACTGTAATGTCCTGTTAGACCTTTGCAAATTGTCACCAGTATAGGACCTGAAAAGATACCCATGTGATCTTGCTAGATCATTTTTTTTTTAAACAAAAGCATGTGAACCTATAATTATCTCAATGAAATTTTCAACTAAAAAAATGTCTCTCTTCCAAGTCCCCGCTAGCAGAATTGCCAACATAACATTTCAGTATGGAGGCCAGGAAATCCCTGCAGTGGGCTCACTGTCTTTCCATGTTACCTAGATCTCCGACTTTCCCTGGAATGCTCAGGCACTTCTAACTTCCCCTTGGGTCTTGTGTAGTAACTAGAGATGCTTCCTCTACTAGGCCTAGCCACGGTGGGAACTGGGCTGGCCACACTGGCTGGCCTCTAGAGCTTAGCAAAGCCAAAGATGGCCTCTGTAGCTAGCTCATCAGTACCCTCACCCAGCAGTTACTAGATACCATCTTTTCTACTGTGATGGCCAATCCGTGCCCCTCTCTGCCTACGGTATGAAGCTCTATCAGCTCCAACATGCACCAGCATGGAACCTCTTCACTGCCCCTCTGCCACAACCCTTGACTCTCATCAGACCATCTGACGCTTGCCAAGGAGCCAATCAAAAGTGATTTAGCATGGCTGTACTATGATTAGGTCCCCCGGTACCCATCTAAGGTCTTTTGATGGTTGGGGATGCTGCTGGGGACTGTTAGAACCCTTGTAAAAACAGGCAGCAGAGGAGTGGGTGGATGGGTAGGTAGGTGAGTGGGTGGGTGGGTAGATGGGTGGATGAGTGGGTAGGTAGGTAAATGGGCGGGTGGATGGGTGAATGGGTGGGTGAGCAAGTGAGTGGACAAGTGGACAGGTACAAAAGCAAGTGAGTAAGTGAATAAAGCCTTCATCACATCTTCAGAGACCAGTGTGCTTAAGGTTCTGGCAATGCTGGTAGAGAGCTAAGCCATTCTGGTTTTGCTCAGAAGTCCTCTGGTTTCCTCCACAGACGGGGTTGACCGGACCTCCACAATCTAGAAACTGAAGATGACAGTGACCGCGCTGGCCGTGAAATGGACTGCTGCGGGCCCAGTGTCAGCCATCTTCAGGGTTGCAGAGACTCTTCCAAGACACTTTGCAGCCTTTTTCCCCTGGTCCCTCGCCCATTTTGATTTTGTGAGAGCGTAGGTCATCCTTGTAAACATATCAGTAGACCTGGGGTTGGTTATGTTGTCATTTGTTTCTCTCATGGGATGGGACGGTATGCAGGGTGGGGAGGGGACTCTCGGGGAATATGGGGCTGGGAGGGGGTGGAGGGATGCTAGTGGCTTCCTGGATGGAAACGGAGTGGGAAAGTATTACTAGGAGAGATATGCAGGAGACACACAGGAGGGAGGTAGAAGCCCTGCCCTGGGGAGCCTTCTCAGAGCCCAGCTTCACAGTCACGCAGAAGACAGAGGACCCAAGCAAGCAAAGCAAGATGGTGGCTGGCCTGTTTGTGTCTCCCCTGACTGGATTTCCTTGAGGTCCGGCTTGAAACAACCAGAAGAGAGGGCTCTATGGCAACAAGGGCAGGAGGAAGAAATTCCCTCCAGCAAACTTCAGATAAACTTTGATTTGTGTATTGTTTACATAAGAATTTTAAAGGGTACATAATGTGTAGCCTGTGGGTAAAACTTCTCTTCCTACTTTGGTTTTTGTAAAAGACTGATTATTGTTAGGGATTCATTCTGTCTCATCTATTTTTATAATAGCAGCAGGGTTGTCTTTAAAAACAGCTGCCAAGCTCTGCTTCTTGGGAAGATGATTTCGGTCAAGTAGGCCTCAAGTTGCCATTTTCCACCATGAGGTGAGAGGAATGTGTGGACAGGTTGAAGGGTAAGGATGTGGCTGAGACAGACAGAGTACTAGGCATGGACGCCAGGATGATAGCACCGAGTACTAGGCATGGACGCCAGGATGATGGCACTGAGTACTAGGCATGGACACCAGGATGATAGCACCGAGTACTAGGCATGGACACCAGGATGATGGCACCGAGTGATCAGTTATGGATTTGCTCATGGGTCACCCAGAGATGATAAATTTTGCAACCTCTTTCTGGGCTGGATTTGCATCTCACCCAAGGCCTGTTTTGCTTCCAACCCTCGCCACAGGCTCCATCCTACCAACCTGGTCTTACTTCACAGACACACACGTGGGTACAAGTCCCTCTAGAGAAGGAAGGACACAGGTAGATGGTTTTCTTTTGCATGAAGCCTGAAGCTAGAATATTTGTGATGGAGACTTTGCAGAAGCCTAGGTCTAGGAGCTGTATCTCTTTTCACTCCATCTCTGCCAAAGAAGAATGGCCCAGCAATAGTGTCACAGAGAGCATGCAGAGAGGTAGTAGGTCCTCATGGTCCAGCTCCACCATGGGGGGAAGGGGGGGAATGAAAGCAGAAGCAAGAAAGGTTAAATTCATGAGAGAAGTGGTGGCTCTCTCCATGCATGTGAGTCAGAGATCTGCTGTGTTGTGGGATGGTTTATCCAACCACGCACAGGAAAGAGAAAACACGCACACGTACATTACACAGCTCGAGATTAACTGTAACACTGTGCAGGAATAGATCTATTTCTTAAGGGCAACAAAAAATAGTTCAGAATTTAATGCAATGGAGGATATCGGGGGATCAAAAAGAATTTGTGTGCCGCCCTGGAGAATTAGTTGCGTAAATGTTACCATATGAGTGAGTATCCAGAGGCATGATCTGGGACATAATATAAGGCCTGTTTATTAAATGAGTGAGACTGATTCCTCTTTAAAAAAACAAAAGTGAAGTTTAAAACCAGACCATACAAACGACTTTGCCCATGGTTATTTTTTTTTTCCAAGTTAAATGAAGTGCACACAGACTCTAAAGGCCTTAATAAAAACCCACACAACTTTGTTCGCCTGTCAAGATTACAAATGTACAACCTAGCCCAGCCTAAGATGCTACAATAGAGATTTTGAAGTCCTTTTGTAGTGCAGGGCCAAGGGCACCTTAAGAAGATAGAGCTTTTAGTGAGCACAGATGACTTGGATACACTATTACAGCAGCACTTTACAACAACAGAAACAAAAGATTCAGGACACTCCTTGGGTGACCAGGTCTTGAAGATGCAAATTCATGTGCAGAAAGAGGCAGCATGTTTAGCTTCTATATATAGAGAGAGTTTTTTGTTTTTTTTTTTTAAACCAAGTGCCATTAACATTCATCCCTTGGGTCTCTTTTCCAAACAAGCTCAGTGTTGGGGAAGGAGCTGGGATGGAAGATCACATGGAAGGCAGAATAGGTTAAAATGTCGAAGGCCAAAGGAAAGGCTAGAGGGTCTGAGGAAGTGTTTGGAAGATGCTGGGAAGGTTAACAGAGAGGAGCAACAGGCCTCGTCGTCCTGTAGGAAGGAGAAGGTGTTCAAGTCTGCTACACGCAACACACGTACCCATAAGGACGTGGGATATTCAGAAACCAGTTTGTGAACACAATCACACGAGTGTGAATCTTTTAAGAGGAAGAAGACCATAGAGTATATTTGCAAATCTGAATTTCTATTTATTCCTTCATGAATATAGAAGCAATGGTTATCTGATTATTAGAGATATTATTTTGGATATGTTACTTATTAACTCGCTATGGCTGGTAACCATGATGAAGTCTGTTATTAGTAACAACATAATTCTTTTTTTAAAAAAAAAGAAAAGCTTATTTTTCATTGACTGTATAGATTTATCTACTTAGTTGTGGTTTGCTATGTTAGTGTTTTTCTTTTTTTCTTTTTTAAGTTGTGTTCTGATGAT
This sequence comes from Rhynchomys soricoides, assembly GCA_019843965.1. Classification (NCBI taxonomy): domain Eukaryota; kingdom Metazoa; phylum Chordata; class Mammalia; order Rodentia; family Muridae; genus Rhynchomys; species Rhynchomys soricoides. Next base: position 2,045,472 of record JADRCH010000103.1, read on the forward strand.
TTTTAAGAGCCTCTCCCCCACCTTGATTTGAGTCCTGTGTTGACTGCAGGTATACAGCTCAATTTAAAAATCCTAAAGCAAAGTAACTTTATTTATAAAAAGAGTCAAACAGTTGCATGACTGAGGCTGTGAGGTCAGACCTTTAGGAATGAGCTGCAGTGCCTTTTTTTGTATTTATCCATTGACCACCCCGCCCCCATGCAGCTGTTTTATATTAAATAGTAAAGGTTTGAAACTTTCCGAGTAATATCTATTTCACTGCATAGGTCCTCCCCGTCTCTTCCACCCCACCCCCAACCCCCTGCTCTGATTTAAGCAGCATGTCTCTGCACCGTCTGAGGCACAGTGCTGGTCAACAATATCATGGGTGATGTTTTATTGGTGCTTTTTGTTCATAGTGTTTTCTTACCAGGAAACAGTAGGAAGAAACACAAACTGTACAAGACACAAAACGATGCTGCTGATGGTTTGGTTTTTTGTGTTTTTTCTCCCCACATGCTTTTGAGTTTCACTTTTTTATACACAAATCCAGCAAGCAAAGTAGCTGCTGGTGGGTCCTGCCTGCCAAGGGCTGCTCTTTGCACCAAGCTCTCAGCCTGGGTTGAGCTGAAGATCTCTTTCTGGTACCCAGGACAGGAGCTGCAGCTGGGCCCCGTCTCCCATTCTTCTGAGGCGACACTGAGGGAAACCAGAGTTTCTTTTGAGGTGTTGCCAGCTGCCTTTTACAGAGTGGGAGTCTTCTCCGGGCCTTTCGTTCTTCTGTGCCTCTTGTAGCTAGCTAGTGCTGGTGCAAGGTTTGTAGATCTGTGCACCCCAGACCTGGGATGAGGGATAGGGAGGGGAGGAGAGTGGTTTCTGTGGGGTGCCCTTACTCTATAGTCTGAGTGGGGAAAAACCACCCTGCCCAGGGTGCTCAGATGTGCCTATTGTAAACAGAACCTGCAGAAGAATAAGTCATACACAGAGCTGTGATACTAATGTTGGCTTTGTTTTTCTGTTTGTTTTTCTTTTCTGTTTACAACTCATCAGAGATGTTTGCAAAGTGACTTTTTTTTTTAATTCCTTTATCGTGACTTAAAGGTGAATGTGTATCCCTCTGGGAGGAGCAAGAGGAAAGCAGGAATGTTAGTAATGGCAAACAGAAGCCTTCCCCCTTTAAATAACCCTCACATGTTTATGCCTAACGCAAGCTGACTTTCAAAAAGCTTCCTTCCGTTGCATGCCCTGTGCAGGCATCTGTATTGTACATGCATGCCTTTTGTCCTGTTTTCCTGTATAAAGTTAGTGAACAAAGAAATATTTTTGCCTAGTTCATGTTGCTGAGCAATGCATATTTTTTAAATTTGTCATACATGGAAAGAGCATGTTTGTTACATGTGAAAGCTCTACTGATGCAGATACACTAATGTTTGAACATGCTGTTCTTTGCAAGTGTACAGTTTTCAAATGTTGTTACCAGTGACAACACCCTTGTGGTCTAAACTTGCTACAATGTATTTATTATTCATTTCCTCCCACAGAATTAAGAATCATGGCTATATTTCATATGGTTATACTGAGAGTGAAGGGAAATGATTAATACAAGGTTTTGTAACACTCGTGTGTATGCATGTGTCTTTTTACTCTCTGTTTTTTGTAAACATGATTAATTATTTAAAAAAAGAAAAAAGACTCAAGTCTTAGAAATCAGCCCTCAATGAAGAACCAGCATGAACTCACCGGCTAACTGTGCTCAGCTGACCACACCACGTGATACCCACCATCAGCCGCATATTCCTTTCTGAAACAGGTTGAGGAAAGGGCGGGTAGAATGAACGTGGTTCCATCCGTGCCCAGACTACCCAGAGAATGCTTTGTCCAAGGTAAATGCAAACTACTATGTGGTCGACAGCTTTCTCCTACACTTGACTGCTTTTGACATGTCTTGCACCTTTATCATAGCATAAAGAAACTGCCACCTTGGAGTCTTGGGACTTCACCTCCACATGGTTTGGACCCCATTCTAATACCTGTAACTCCAGTGTGATGACATATGGTAGGCTCTGAGTACCGTGTTGGTTAAGAATGTGACTGGAGAGGCAGACTTTAAATTGAGGTCTGGCTTCAGTATCCTCTAGCTATGTAATGAAGGCAAGGCTGGTAACCTCTGTATGCCTTGTGTTTGTGTTTTTGCTTTGGCCTATGATGACTCAACCTTTATGTCTTTGGACCTCCATACCAAAGAGAGGTGAAGACATAACATGAGACAAAGGCTAACTTCCCCCTTCCCCCCCCCATCCCATAACCTTGCAACCCCAGAGGTTCTAGGATAGCCTCATTTGAGACTGGATCAATGAAGTCTTAGTGTTCTGTTGCTGTGAAGAGACACCAAAGCCACCTCTACTCTTACAAAGGAAAACATTTAATTGGCTTACAGGTTCAGAGGTTTAGTCCATTATCATGGCAGACAGCATGGCAGCACATAGGGCAGACATGGTGCTGGAGAGGTAGCTGAGAGTTCTACATCCAGATCAGCAAGCAACAGGAAGAGAGAGTGACACGCAGCCTGGCTTGAGCTTTTGAAACCTCACAACCTACTTCAACAAGGCCACACCTCTGATAATGCCACTCCCTATAAGTCTATGGGGGTCATTTTCATTCAAACCACCACAAATGATCACACAGTGACTCTTTTCTTTAGGCTCAGCAGTTTGACACATTTTAAAAATCTAAATTGGGCTTGAAATACAGAAATGCCTCATACCCTAAGATACAAAATGAAATTCCTATAAAGTTAAATCTTTATAAACCAAATGAGCAATAAGACAGACACTCAAGAGAACACTGGACCTTGCCTTGAAATGTACAGAATGGGAATAAATGCAAGATTAAAGCTCAGGGACCAGGGAAGTGAGTGGTTAGCACTGTGCCTGGAATGGAGCTGTGGGAGCTGGTCCTGGCAGCGAAGCTAGTGCTCTCTGGCTTTGTAAGGGAGAAAGGGCCTACATAATGGAAAGCTCCTAGGGCATCTCACAGTCCCTGCACCAAAGAGATGTAATTCCACTTATTTAAAAAGGAATTGGGCCAGGCAGTGGTCGTGCAGGCCTTTAATCCCAGCACTCAGGAGGCAGAGGCAGCTGGATCTCTGGACTCCAAGGCCAACCTGGTCTACAGAGTGACTCCAGACCAGCTTCAACTATATAGAGAAGCCAAAAAGAACAACTACCACATTTATACCACAATGGTATAGGAGAGACCATAGGTAGATTTAAGAATCTAAAAGACCACAGGCAAGTTATCAATTCATAGCCATTGAACAATACTTGGGGATATCCACGCTCTAGGAAATTCTCCTGGCTCATCCCATTGGTCAATCGCCACATCTATCACCCACAGAACAACACTGTTTCCTACAATTTGCATCCCACCACAGACCTGCAAAGAGTGTTTCACAGCTGTCATGGTTACTGTCAACTTGACAGAATCCTGAATCACCTGGTAGCCGCCTCTGGGCATGCCTGCGAGAGGTTATCTCTACCACACTGAGATGCGAAGGTTTGCCCACTGTGGGTGGAACCATTCCTTAGCTGAGATCTTAGACAGTGGTAGAGGGAGCTGAGCAGCACACACATGTATCCTTTACTCTCTGTTTTGATTATGTGATCAGCTGCCTGGAGCCTCTGCTTCTCTAACTCCCCCATTATGATGTACTGCAATCATCAAACTGTAAATTGAGATAAGCCCTTTCTCCCTTAAGTTGCTCTTATTGGAGTATTTTTATCACAACAATGGGAAGAGAAACAAAGACGTAAGACAACAGACTTGTACAAGCATCTCCTCTCTCTATTATTTCTGTCCACATATCTTGACACTTGAGTCCACATCTTCCTTCCTTGAGGGTTTTAGCCTCTGAGCCCTAATAGCAGTAGCTCTGGAATCTCCTAATCCACTCTGTGAACTCCACTTGTGGTTGCTGGTTGGCTTTTCCCATTTAACAGAATCCAACTCTTGTCAGGTACAATAAAAATTAAACTTACACTGGCCTCCTGCTGCATTTTATGAGATCAAGCAGACAAAATTAATCCAATTCCTGCAAAGCTACTGTGTTCTGCTTTGCTAGGCTCTGAGGACAATCAGCAGGAAGAGACAGATGGTAGGGTTCTGGTGCCAATATGCCACTAAGCCAGGCCAACAACACCCCCAGAACAAGAAGTCATTCTTGGATGCCAGGGATACCTAGAAATTGACTCAAGAATGGTGACCAATTGGACCATTAGTGATGTCTCAAAGCTGCAAACAAGACAGGTGGGAATAGGAAGTGGGTGTATGGGCCACAGGTGGGAATAGGAAGTGGGTGTAGGTTGTGACAGGAAGTGGGTGTATGGGC
>JADRCH010000103.1:2049847-2070379 GCA_019843965.1 Rhynchomys soricoides
GGAATAGGAAGTGGGTGTAGGTTGTGACAGGAAGTGGGTGTATGGGCAACAGGTGGGAACAGGAAGAGGTTGTATGGTCAACAGGTGGGAATAGGAAGTGGGAACAGAAAGTGGGAACAGAAAGTGGGTGTATGGGCATGTCACTCTGGAAACAGAAGTCTTTGGAAACTTGTGCATGTGCACAAGTGCTTACGTGTGTGACTGTGTGTCTGTGAAGCAGGAAATATGGACTAAGAAAACTGGGAGATAGGCATGACATCATTGTGGCTGAAGGCTCTACTGGAACAAGTGATTGTGCAGCATGTCCTCCAGGCTCCAGCCTGGCCAGTCCTTCTCTTGGGCCAGCCTTGCCTGAGTGGCTTCTGTCCACAGACACTGACTCCTCTGTCTTCAACTGTGGAATATTTTAAGGTCTTATGTGGCTCCTACCTCAACTTTAAAACACAGCCAGGAGCATTTTTGGTAACTTTATAAAGTTTGAACTTTATACATAAAAAGAGACTGTTTTCTGTTAATATTTGACTCAGAGAACATGTTCTTTAAATATTGTATTGCACTTATTTTTGGAGAATTTTTTGTGTTTTTTGTTCTTTTGTTTTGTTTTGGGTTTTTGGTTTGTTAAGTCCAATGCAGGAAAAACAAAATTGATACTTGGTCTCTCTCCAGACTTGGTGGGACTTCAACAAACAGCTAACAGTCCTGGAGGACCCACAGGCAAATGTAATCAATACAAAGAGATTTAACATACCTTCCCTGAACCTCCCCAGGGTCTCCTAACATTGACCTGTGAGTCCTTGACTTGCAAGATGGAGTGTATCTACACATGTGGATGAGAGAATGCAGACAGGTATTACAGATAATCCCCCTCTGTCCATTACTAAATGTATCTAGCCAATCTCTGTGTGAGCAGCAGAGAGCCAACAGCCTTCTTTCACCCCTGTTCTCTGAGGCTGGGATATCGCCATCTCCTATCAACCCTGCGTAGATCTGCTAAGCTCCAGAGTCCAAGCACTCATTCACCTGCAGTTCAGTCCAGTCTATCCAGGTCTGCCTCTAAGGTATTCATGTTCAACCATCTCTTCAAAACACAAAGATTTCAGGATACAGCGTTAGATCTTGGCTTTGAAGTCTCCCCTGTACATGTGACATCCTAAGGCTGGGATGTCACCCAGAGGACATCAGCACCAAGGTTCTCTTGGACTCACCAGAGAAGTTCAGAGTTACAGTGAGTTTGCCACACTTCACCACAGGACAAATCCTGAGTTGCTCGGAACATCCCTACTCTCTGGGTACCTTCAGTCTCAGCTTGAAATATATGAGCCTAGGATGCAGTCTATCAGAGGGTAAAGAAAATGGGGCCCAACTGCTCCATAGTATGATGTAATGGCCCTTACAGCCCAGGTGGAACCATAGACAGAGCTCGGCTCTGGTCTCTGGATCCCTGGAAAAGTCTCCTCATTCACCAGAGAGAAGCTTCCATTCCTTGTCCCTTGGAAGAAAGTAACACCCAAATGCTAAGAGCAGGTACCAGAGTTAAGGGATGGTGACTCAGTAAGAGCCTCCAATCACCCCTGGCTCACAGAAACGCCTATTTGAACAGATATTGGAGCACAAGCTCTCTCAGAAGAGTGAAGGAGATCAGATGAAAGAGTTCCAAATTTGGATTTAGCATAAATGAAGACGTGCTGAAGAGTCGGGAAGGAAAGAAGTGCCCTAATTATTCTCCTCAAACTCCGGGCAATGCAATATGGAGAGAGACTCCTCCCACCTGGGAAGGAGAGAAGGGAAAAGTCCAGGCTTTGCACTTGAAAAGCAGAGCCAAAATCTGACCAAATTTCCAGACCTGTGTTGTTAACCAGGTAGCCACTGGTCTGTCTCCATCACTGCCCCTCACTGTTAGAACAGAGGCAAACTCCACCTTCTCACTGATAGATACAACAGAAGAGCAAACGTAGGCCTCTGCCCTGGAACTCAGTGCAGAACCTCTGTCAGGAGCTGAAAAGCTAGGCAGAATTCCACAGCATCTGACTACAGGCCAGAGACTATGCCGTCGGGACCCACCCAGACCCAGATCCAGATGAAGTGTGGATTTGTAATAAACTTGGTCCTGAGTGCCCTCTACTAGTGAAATACTGGCAACATAGGGACCAGAGACTTGAGACAAACAGATACTTAAGGTTCCACCTGGAAATCAAACAGTAGAAGTGACCACAGACTCTGAAGAAAGATAAGCATCCTGCTTAAAAATACCTGGAGGGCAAGCCACAGACAAAGCCAGATGCTGCAATCAAGAGTAAACAGTAAATAGATCCCTTTGTTGTGCACAGAACATCACACTCCAGCAAGCATCCCAATTGCCCAGAGAGGAACCTTTAATCCCTGCCCTAGGGAGGCAGAGATGAGCTTGAAGGCAGCCTGGTCTAAATATTGATGAAAAAAAAAAAGAAAAAGAAAAAGAGGTCAGGGAGGAGGTCGAGATGGCTCGGGTTCAAGTTGAGTTTCCAGTCTCCTGCACTTGTTATCAGGGGGTCCACAGCTACTTCCAGCTCCAAGGGATCCGACGTCTCTGGCCTCTAAGGCACCTGCACTCATACACACACACATTCACACCCACATTTCAGCGCTCTGGGGGATCAAGCACCCTCTTCTGTGCACTGAACGCTCATACACAGTCCACACACTGACACAGACCCGTCAATAAAAACAGAATTTTTTTTCCTTTTAAAAAAAGGAAGAAAGTTAGTGTGACAGTAATAAGGTTTGAAAAGCCTACAGAAAACAACATTAAACATGTGATTTATGAGATTAGGTTGTGTGCTATTTTGACTGAAGTCAACTTTCCTTTGTCATTTCAAAGGTGAAAAAATGAATGGCCTATAAAACTGTAAGAGTTGATCTGTCAGAAATAATTTCCAATTGCATAATGTTTTTACAAACTGATTTGATTTATTTTAATCATATTTATAATGTGAAAGTATAAGATGATGATAATATTGGCTTCTAAAGTCTTACCAAAAAGAATAACATTTTAATTATTATAGAAATATCGGTAAGTAATTTCATAATTTATTAATTCTGTATTTAATTTTGACATGTTTCTCATAATTCACCATTGTATGTAATACTGTGATAGATATCCCACAGTACATACATATTTTGTCAACATAAAGTCCTAGAAATAAGTTTACTAGATAAAATTTTATGCACAACTTAAAAAAAAGAAGAAAGTTGAATAAGACTCATGCTGCCTATGAGAAACTTGCTTTACCTCTAGGGTTGGCACACATTGAAGTGAAGGTGGAGAAAAGACAGCCCATGCAAATGGAATCTGAAAATGGCGGAAGTAGCCCATTGCATCAGATAAATTAGACATTAAGTCAAAAGCATAAGAAGACACAAGGAAGACCAGTAATTAGCAATAAGTGAGTTGATTTAGCAAGAGGAAAGACCACTATAAATGTATGTGTGCCTAGTAACTAATGTTCCACCTACATGTGTAAGAAACGCTAACACACCTGGAAGAAGGAATAAGTAATACCCAAGTGACATCACACTTTAGCATTGTACGAGCCACACGGACAGAAAGGAATAGCAGACTTACACCGAATCCCAGACCAAATGGACCGCTCAAACATCTACAGACTGTTCATCCAAATCTACAGAGCACGTCATCTTCTCGATGGAACATGGAACATTCCATAGGCTCTATCATCATCCATTGATCCTCAAGACAAACCTTCACAAATTTTAAAAACTTGAAATTATGTCACATCCTGAAGTATCAAGAAGAAATTAAGAAGGAAATTTACATTTTTCATGAGAATGGGAATACATCACACCAAAGCCTGCAGGATTCAGTAAAAGCAGCTCCTGGAGGAAGGCTTAGGGACAGGTGAAGAGGAAGTTTGGGACACATGAGACACAAAGAGGAGAAAAGTAGGGGATGCTCAAGGAGACAAGCAGAGCAAAGAGGCTGGGGAAAATGGGAGGGAGAGCCACAGGAACATGCTTCGTTCAAAAATATCATTATGGTATGTGTCTGATACATTATACGCTGATTTTTAATCGTAATAAAAAGAAGGGGGTTTGTAACAACAATGCCTACACCAGAAATAGCAGATTTCAAATGAGTACTCTGTCGCTCGATTCCAAGGAACTAGAAAAACAGGAATAACTCAAGAGATTAATAGGTGGCCAGTATCTGACTTTGCAGATGGGGAAACAACCTCACTAGCCACTAAGCTGCTTGCTAAAAATCCTAGAAGCCTCAGAGCTCAGATCCAGGTGTGTCTATCCCAAATTCTGCAGGAAGAGACTATATCAGGCTGTCTGAGGCCTGGAGAATGACATAGGAACACTGCGTACAAAGACACTATGATGAGCCTCCCAGCCTCCCCTCCCCTCCCAGCCTCTCCAGCTGCCATTGCATCCAGAGACACCAGAAACTCTGCAAGATGCCTATCTCCGGGACATTTGGTCAAACACAGTCCAAGGTGATAGAAGGAAGCCACATAGCTGTGTGTTCCACCTAGCTGATTCATCAAATGTGACCCTTGTTGGTGCTTGGGCTCTGTCCGCAGGGATTCTGGCTTAATTGTTCTGGAACATGGCTGGGGCAGGGGGGGGGGGGTGTTGGGGGAGCGGTAGGCTTCCAGGTGACTCTAATAAGCAGCAAGTGTGAGAGCCAGGCACCCTTTAGAGCAGTGGTTCTCAGCCTGTATATCATATCCTGTGTATCAGATATCTACATTATGATTTATAACTAGCAAAATTGCAGTTATGAAGTAGCAATGAAATAATTTTATGATGGGTGGGGTCACAACAATATGAGGAACGGTATTAAAGAAAAGTTGAGAATCGCTACTTTAACAGAAGGGACTTCTCATTACTGAAGTGGTCTGTGAAATGTGTTTCTGCAGCCTTGGTAGATGCCGGGGAAGAGGAACCACATGTTTTGTTTGAGAATAAAGAACTTGTGCCTCACACTACTCCAAGGCACCCTGCCTCCAGCATCCTCAAGGCCTGGCAGAATAAACTGGACTTTCAGCAAGATCACTTCTCAAGTTTATCTTTCTGCTGACTTGGGATGGAGCTTGCAGTGCCCACCACAAGGTTTCTGCTTGCTTGCTTGCTTGCTTGCTTGCTTCCTTCCTTCCTTCCTTCTTTCCTTCCTTCCTTTTTAAAGATTTATTTATCATGTATACAGTGTTCTGCCTGCATATATGCCTGCACACCAGAAGAGGGCACCAGACCTCATTACAGATGGTTATGAGCCTCCATGTGGTTGCTGGGAATTGAACTCAGGACTCTGGAAGAGCAGCCAGTGCTCTTAACCTCTGAACCATCTCTCCAACCCAAGGTTATAAAGCCCATCTGTTTTATAAAGTCCATAATTTTAATTAGCTTGGTGAATTTGTTGCCTGCAATGCACAGCACACGGTACTTGGGTGATGCATTAACTGGAATTCCCTAGCCCGATTCCATCCATCTGCTTTAGATTAGGTTGCTCTTCATCCACAGATACTCTGAAAACATCGATGCCTCAGAAGCACAAAGTTTGTTTCTTTTCTTAAGCAGTGTGTCCTTCACATGGCAGTTGGGACTCAGTCAGTCATAGCTGTCATCAATGAGACCATTGCCATTTGTGTGGCAGGGAAAAAGAGGCTTTTCTTCCACGAAAGTGAGATGTGTTTCTGCTCACACTTCAACCACCAAACCAATGTGAGGCCATAACAAGTACTAAGGGATGTGGGACGTACAGCCCCGCTTTGCCCAGAAAAAGACTTCGAGTTTCAGGGCAGCATGATACCATCCTCTCAGCAGAGAACACAAGAACGGCGCAAAGGGTCTGAGGGCCCAGTGTCCTCGCCTGGCAGAGGCCCATCCCTGCTATTGTGGACATTGTCCTATTAGAGAGATAAACCAGTCTGCTGCATCTCTGAAGGTCTTCGGGCCTGGAGGAGTGGACTGTGACATTGTTGGATGAAGTAAGAACCTGACTCATCCGTACCTTGCAGTTGTATCACCAAGGGTCTCAAAAGTCAGGCCCGGGCTCACATTCATCCTCTCCTCTATAAGATCCCACCAGTCCCTGGGTACCAATTCCCTTCATGGCACCTCTCCAGCTGGTCTACAACCTGTAGCTCACTCTGCTCAGACACAGACAGGGTCATGCACTGCCTGCAGGTGTGCACTGAGGAGCTACTTCTGCCTTCAGGGCCCTTTGAGCTGTTCCAACTCAGTCTGCTGCTCAAAGTCTGGTTCACTGGAGAGTCTGCAGGAAGCCAGCAAGCCTGAGCCTTTGAGGACTGCCTCAAACCACAGTGAAAGAAACAGCAGAGTGCAGAACGCTGGCTGCTGCTGCTTCTCACAGCTCCTACCAGCTGTGGGGAGTGACACGGTCTCAGCCTAGACACCACACACACACACACACACACACACACACACACACTCCTACTACACTGTACATACCACACCACAGCACATACAGTATCACACCACATACCACTACACTACACATATGCAACATATTACCACACCTCACATACACACACAAATCATACCATATCCCACTAAACCGCACAGACACAATATTATGCCATACCATACCACAGACTTATACGATATGCATCAACCACCTCAAATACACACACCACATCACAACACAGCACACACACATGACCACACACACACACGACCATACACACATGACCACACACACACAACCACACACACATGACCACACACACACACACTACCACACATACACACACACACACACACACACACACACACACATGTCACGTGCTAGGATTTACCATGATAAAAGAGAGGTGATAGCCTCCTCACTCTGATGGACACACAGGTGTATTCCCCATCAATTCCCACGGCTGTTGTGCGAGTTCTGCTTGTAACATGTCCCACTCCCAACCCCACAGGACTGAGGAAGGAACTCCAAGCCTCCTGCTTGCTAAGCAAGCTCTCTGCCACTGAGCCACAGCCCAGCCCTCCAGTTCTGCATCTCTTTGTGATGACGAGGACCTCCAGGCCTAATAGGGACCAATTAAGCAAAATATTTAGTGGCAAATGTCACAGTTGGGCAATGTAAGAGGAAGTTCCAAAATGAAGGGAAGCCATGCACCCGGTGCCCTCTGGTGGACAGTGTGGCCTGGCTCCTCCCTAGTTCCTCCAAGAGGGGGCTGCGGAAGGGCTCTGCTGGAAGCGACCGACTTTGTTGGGCTCCTTCCACCTGGTGTTCAGGGAACCTAATTGAGAAAGATGTTCTTGCCTTTGAGACATCACAGTCTCTCAGACAACAGCACTGTCTGGTCTGGGTTGCGTTCCTGTCCTGGTATCCCGATAATAGCTTAAATAAGATCACTAAACCATCCTGGATACCCCAGTCACCAGGTCCTTTACTATGTCCACAACCTGCACGAGTCACTCCCTGCTCATCTGTTCTCACCTTATATTGACTTCTGCCTTTCTTGATTTTACAGGGGCAGCTCTGAGATGGCATGATTCCTGCCACACCATTTATAGATATGGGTGATGACCTTAGATTTATTTGAAATACATACATATGTCACACATTCAAATTTTGCAACTGTCTACACTGAAGCACATCTTTCCATCATCACACCCCCTGCAGCCTAGTTATCTCAGGGACAAAAAAAAATTGTCAATTTTTCTATACATATTTTATGTATATAGCAGTTTGGTTTTGCTTTTCTTTCCTTCTTTCTTTCCTCCTTCTCCTCCGTTTCCTCCTCCTCTTCCTCCTCCTCCTCCTCCTTTCCCTCCTCCTTCTTTTTGAAACACAAAGGGTAGATACTACACACCATTGGCAACCTCTCTTTTCTACTCATTTACATCATGGAAGGTCATTCTGCAGCCACGAATGCCCGCAGCTGCCTCATTCTCTTGGAGCGACCACTGCATAGACTAACCATGTGAGCTTTGTCCACTACTGATGTTTGAGATGTCTGCCATTACAAATACGTGGCAGTGAGTGAGTTTTCCTGTGCTTGCACCTTCCACATAGTACAGCTGCTGAGTTAAAGCGTATATGGTTTGTGGTTTTTAACAGATGTTATTAAACTTCCCTTTGATCGTTATACCAATTAACCCTCCCGTGGACAAAGACTGAAACCTGGGACATACTGACTCAGAAACCAAGGACATCATGGCCCATGCCCTTGCCAAGCCCTTGAACTCATGACTGGGACTTCACTCCCCACAAGAGATGGAAGGCAACCTTGGGGCCCTTCAGTGAATGTGAAGCCCCACCCAGGGGCAGCTGGAACAAGCAGCCAGCAGAGCCCATGAGTCTCATCTCCCAACAGTCTTAGATTGTGGTCAGAGAACCCCAGCCAACTCCCAGTCAGCATCTGGAGGAGATGGGAAAGTGGGATCCTGGTGTCAAGGTGAAGCCTTACAGATGTGCTCATGAGCACAAGGAGGCAAGAAAGCTGGTGGCCCGCTCTACTATACACATCAGGCATCTAGTCCACTGGCAGGTGTGTCATCCCTTGGCCTTAGTTCAGGTAAAGAACTTGGAGAGCTCCACTGGGCAAGCGTTCTTATCTTCATAACACTGGTGTGGAAACTGCAAGATGCCTGAGACAATCAACTTAAAAGGAAATGAGGAGGGACATGGTGATCTACCCCTATAACCCCAGCACTTGGGAGGCTGAAGCCGGGGGATCAATCTCCAATTCAGTAAAGCAAACAACACAACCCACTTAGGTCTCAGTTGTCCCTACAGGCATGTCTGTGAATGGAGCAATAATATATTTGAGATGCAGCTCAAAAAACTATAGATGTGATATGAGTTTTTCTGAATCGTTTTATATCACCTTGACACAAAGCTAGAATCATCTGAGAGAAAGGAACCCCAGTTAAGAAAATGCCTTCATGAGACTGGGCTGTACACAAGTCTATAGGGCATTTTCTTAATTAGTAGTCAATGTGAGAGGGTCGAGCCCATTGTGGGTGGGGCCATCCCTGGGCTAGTGGTCCTGGGCAGCTGATCAAGCCATGTGGAGCAAGCCAGTAAGCAGCACCCCTCCATGGCCTCTGCATCAGCTTGTCTCCAGTTTCCTGCCCTGTTTGACTTGCTGTCCTGATTTCCTTCAGTAATGAACAGTGTTATCAAAGTATAAGCCAGGATAAACCCTTTCCTCCCCAATTTGCTTTTTGACCGTGGTTTCATCCCCACAGTTGAAACTCTAACGAAGATCTGAGTGGCAGTGGAGATGAAAGAATCTATCTGTATCTTAAACTACTAAAGCTGGATGGCACACAGGGGTCCATCACACTATCCTGTTGACTGCTGTACATGCCTACGAGTTTTTGAAAGAAAAAGGAACAGAAGAAGAGGGAGAGAGAAGCCTGCAGAGAAGCTCATCTCAAGTGCCTTGCTAGGTACAACAAAATGAGGAACAAAGAAAAGCCTGGAGCTCCCATCAAGCTCTGAAGCACAAGGAACCTCAGCTACAGGACCTGGGAGGACGCAACAGAGTCTGGGACATCGAGTCCCCTTAGAGCAGCCTCCAGGAAAGGAACCTCTGTTCCTGTCAGTGCTGTAGTCTGGCTGGACTGGGCAGTGTCAGAAATGCAATTTACATCAGAGGAGTCTGTTCACTCTTGCTCTACATCACTGTTGGGATCATAATAAAAGGAGTAGCAGGCTTGACACGCTAAGCCAGTTCAATCTTTATTAAAATCTTTCTTTTTTTCTTCAAGCCGTGTTCCCAATTTGCTTCTTTGTCCCTGGTATCTGGAGTCATGCAGTTTCTGATATTTGTCTCCAATATTGAATAAGTTTGACAGGTGGGTCGCGGTGAAGGAAGGGTGGTATTCATTTCCTTAAAAAAAAAAAAAAATTCTATCCAACGGGAAAGACTCCTACACACACCTCTGTGCTGCTGAGGCTCATCCTCCAGAGCCTCTCCAGTTTGAGCAGAGGCTTCCCTAGATGTCTGGAAGATATTGTGGTTGCTACAGAGCTTTGGGGACTCATAAACAGCCTTAGTACTAAAACCAGCCTGGTCTAACAGGACCTCAATGGAGAGCTGTCACCTCTGGCCTGGCTTCCCCTTTGTTCCTAGTCCTTGGTCTGGCCAAAGTGACCAGAGCTTCATGTTGCACAAAGCTCTCAACCCTTCAAAGCAAGCATGTGCCTTCTTATTTCGTTTATTTGTTGTTCATCTGTTCTTATCTGTTTATCTGGGCTTCGAATTACCATGTTTACATTTTAAAGTTGTTTCTGTTTTTTAATTTGGTTTTCAAGTCTGGTTTTCTCAAGATAGGGTCAAACTGTGTAGCCCAGGCTGGTCTAAAACTAGTAATCCTCCTGTCTCAGCCTCCCAAGTGCTGCAATTTCAGGCGTGCAGTGCCAGATGCACACACACACACACACACACACACACACACACTTTTCTTGAAGCTGAGTGTAGCGTGTATATCTGTAATCCCAGGAGATAAAATCAAGAAGATCAAGGGTTCATGGTCTGGAAGACACTGTTCTCTTGGTGTGTTCCATCCCCTCTGACTCTTACAGTCTTTCTTCTCCCACATAGCTCCCTGACCTCTGAGGGGAGAGGTTTGATGAAGACATACCATTTAGGTCTGAGTGTTCCAAAGTCTCACTCTCTGTACATTTGTCCCATCTACTGCAGGAGGAAGTTTCTTTAATGATAACTGAGTGAGACACAGATCTGTGGAAATAGCAGAATACCATTGGGAGTCATTTTATTGCTGTGTTCCCTGTGTTCCCTTAGCAGAACAGTAATATTTAGTTTTCTCCTTGGTCCATGGCATTCAGATTCTTGGCCACCTAAGCAGTGTAGGGCATGGCTTCTATCTCATGGAGTGGGACTTAATTCTAATCAGATCATGGCTGGTTACTTCCACAATGTTCACTCACAAATATATCATTCAGGCAGGTTACCACTGAGCACTGGAGAGTTTGTAATTGGGTTGATAGTTGCATCAATTTGCTTGATCCTTGGTAGCAGGCAAAGTATCTTCAAGTACCATAATCATGGGTCAGTACTAGTGAAGGCTCTAGTTACGGATCAGCTCAATTTCTTCCTGTCTAATGAGATATATAAGTGTTGTCTTCAGCAATAGGGCCTTATCATCTCTTTGTGGGGAGAAACAAATAGCCTTGGCAATAGCCGAAACTATTTGGGGGTGTCCATGAGGCCCCTTTGGTCAACAACTCAATTAGATGTAACCCATTCCTGACACTGGAGGTGGTAAGAGATGCCTAGTTGTGTTGCCTCTCCTTTATTTAGTGGGTATATATTTCTTGTGATTTTTCTTTGTTAATCATCATCATCATTATGTTTTTATTTGCCTATTTTTTTCTACAGAGAGAGGAGAGAAGGTGTGGAGTTGGATGGGTGGACAGTGAGGAGGATCTAGGAAGAGATGAAGGAGGGGAACCATGATTAGAATATGTTGTAGGAATCCGTAGACCCAGAGAGGCTGGGTATAGAGAAAAGGATGAGGGGGTCACGTGGCTTTCCCTGAGAGGGGAAATAGAATAGATTTTAGGGTGGGCAGGGCACAGCGGAGGTGAGATGGGTGGGGGGGGGGATCAGGTAAGGAGATGCAGTTGAGGGAGGGAATTGGAATGGAGAGCCAGAATTGAGGGGTATTTGAGGGGTGGTATGAAAACCCCATCCAGTCAGAACTTTCTAAAATATATGAAAGTAATCCTAATGAGATCTCCAAATAATGAAGGAGATGAAGTCCCAACTGGCCATCTCCTGTGACCAAATGAAGCTTCCAGTATTGGGACTGGGTTATATCCAATTAAGTTATCGGACAAATTTGTTCCCTGGATATTCTCAAATATGCCAAGACAATATGTTGCTCTCCATGAATGGAAAGCAAGGCTCCACCGAGTTGGTGAAGACAGCATCTAAACAACTCACTGGACATGGAGAGGTCGAGCTGGTGCCTACACAGAACCGCCATTCACAGGCCCTAGTGTCTTTAGTACAGGAAGATACTCCATAGGCTACCAAAAGAGAAATGTAAACACCAAGCCAGCCACAAACCATAAAACCTTTGATCTACAATCAGTACTGCCTGCAAAATTTGCTAGGGTAACAGTGGCACAAAGCTTGTGGGAATAGCCATGATTTGACTTAAGGCTCACTCCACAAGATGAAACCTATATTTGAAAATGCTTAGGTGACCAAGACCAGAAACTAAATAGCCCAGAGACCTAGGGTAAAACCCAATACAACTGGTCTTTTTAAAAAAAAAAGAAGAAGAAGAAGAAGGGTAGTGGTGGCGCACGCCTTTAGTTCCAGCACTTGGGAGGCAGAGGCAGGCAGATTTCTGAGTTCAAAGCCAGCCTGGTCTACAGAGTGAGTTCCAGGACAGCCAGGGCTGAGAGAAACCCTGTCTCAAAACAACAAAAACAAACAAAAACCAATAAAATGACTCCTAACAATAATCTTATTCAGCCATCATTAGAGAGGCTTCCACCCACAGCAGATGGGAACAAATTCAGAGACCCACAGCCATTCATTCTGCACAGAGTGAGAGACTTTGGAATGTTCAGCTTTAAAGGAGATATCTCCATCAAATCCCTCCCCTCAGAGCTCAGGGAACCCCATGGAAAAGGAGGCAGAAGTAGTGTGGAAGCCAGAGGCCAAGGAGGGCAGGAGCAGAACAAGGGCCCCTAAATCAATTGAGAACAGCTCCTATGAGTTCACAGAGTCTGAAGCAGCAAGCACGGGGCCTACACGAGTCCACACCAGGTCCTCTGCATGTACATTATAGCTTTCAGCTTAGTTGTTGTTGTTGTTGTTGTTGTTTGTTTGTTTGTTTGCTTTTTGTTTTGTTTTGGGTTTTTGTTTCTTTTTTTTTAATGGGATTCCTAAGTGTGTGAGCAAGTGGGTCTCTGATTCTTGTGCCTTCTCTTGGGCTCTTTTCCTTCTGTTGGTTTGCCTTATCCAACATCGATGCAACTGTTTTTTTCTTTAATCTCATTATATTTTATTTTGTTAAAAAAAAGAATATATTGTATAAAAAATTATTTTCAATTTAAAAAAAAAAGAGTTCAAGGTCGCTCTCAGCAATACAATAAGTTCAAGGCCAACCTGGGCTGCATGAGGTCCTGTGTCAAAAAGAAAAGAAAGGAAGTACTTAAATTTGAAAAGCACTAATTTTAATACGTGGAGAAGAACAGAATGAGCCAGGGAGGCTATGTAACTGGAACTGGTGGGAATATAAAGTGGTATTCGTGCATTCTAACCAGTTAGCATTTTCTAAAACCTTTGAGTACATACAGACCTCACACCTGCATCCCATTCCCAGATGTCTCCGCTGTCCAGGAGAAATGAATGTGCACATCCGTAGGAAAATGTGCATACCAGTGTCCATATCGTAACGGCTTCTTTCAAAAACCCTCAAACAGAATGAATCCCTGAGCCAGGTAAATCCATGGTCAAACTGGCAAGCAATGCCTGTTCAGTGGAGTACTATTCAGAAGTAGAAAGAGAACAAGCTACAGATTCACATAAGAGCTCAGATGAATCTTGAATGGTTAAGGTAAGCAAAAGACGTTGGGCAAAAAATGAACACAGGTGGGTGGCTCCATGTCTGTGTGATTTCAGAACGTGTGTTCTCATCCAGTGACAATAAACTAGATTAGCTTGGGAGCTGGAGGAAAGAAAGAAGAGTTGTTTAGGGTAAAGGACGTGTTCCCTATCTTGGATTTGATAGTTTCACAGTTTTTACATAAATCAAAATTCCCCAACCGGGTATGTGAGATTTACATCAATTATATTTTAGCAAATTGGCAGGGCTGGAAGCCAAAGTAGAAAAACTAGTTTTAACAGGGGTAGCCAAGTAAAGGAAACAGAACAGCTTTTTCTAGGGATGCTTGAAGACCCCTCTCTCTGACCGGCCTTGCTGTAGTCTGAACTTGGTTCACTCATCATCTCCTGCTTTTGTGTCTTGCCTGTGAGCCCTTCTGTACTGGCTGGCTTTGTGTGTCAACTTGACACAAGCTGGAGTTATCACAGAGAAAGGAACTCCAGGTAAGGAAATGCCTCCATGAGACCCAGCTGTAAGGCATTTTCTCAATTAATGATGAAGGGGAGAGGGCCCCTTGTGGGTGGTGCTATCCCTGGGCTGGTAGTCTTGGGTTCTATAAGAGAGCAAGCTGAGCAAGCCAGGGGAAGCAAGCCAGTAAGTAACATCCCTCCATGGCCTCTGCATCAGCTTCTGCTTCCTGACCCGCTTGAGTTCCAGTCCTGACTTCCTTTTGTGATAAGCAGCAATTGGAAGTGTAAGCTGAATAAATCCTTTCTTCCCAACTTGCTTCTTGGTCATGATGTTTGTGCAGGAAGAGAAACCCCGACTAAGATACCTTCCCTGGACCAATCCCTGGAGCCAGACTGATCAACACACTACATACTGTGCAGCTCCCCAAGGGATTGAGGGCATGAGTGAGGATGGGGTGGGGGTGGGGGAGGTTGTCAATACCGCATAGCTAAGCCCTGCAGGACATGAGGTTAGCAACGTCAGGCAAACTCAACATCCCTTTCCCCTGTTCTGTCTCCGATTTGGAGGCTAAGGGAATGTGGTTTAGGTTGATGAGGTATGTGGTGGTTATGGAAGGACCTGGAAATTACTAGGAAATGCTGGGAATCTCTAGAAAAACCTTGGGTTTCCTGTATCAGAAAGAAAAGGGGAAGGACAAATGTTCATTGTGCTTCCTTTTCCCACTCATCCTGCGTGGAACTGTGAGCAGGAGGCAGGAGACACAGGGTCCAGAGGAACAGGCACCAAATAACCCCTTGGCAGCAGCCATTCTACTCTATTCTCTGATTAGTTAGCTGAGTGCCTTCCTGAATCACCCCCTCCTCAAGGGAAGTCTGGATGCCACAGCAATGGGGACAAGAACTCAGGAACCAGGTAGATAAGAACATCTGCAAGGGGTGTATGACAGAAGCCGAAGGAAGCAGGAGGGGAGAAACCACTGAAGGCAACTGAGGCCATGACAAACAGGAATACATTCAAGAGAAACTGAGAAAGAATGGCTAGGGAGAGGGGAAGAGCCAGCAGCAAGGAAGGCTCCGGTCTGGATACTTGAAAAGGCCTCCAACGTTTTGACTGTGCAAGAGTGTCAGTACTCATTCCTTGAACTGTAGATACAAAGGGACGGACGATTGATGTGACTTGTGGCCTCTTCCGCAGCCAGGATGGGAGCACCTTTTCTCATTCTATGAATAGACAACCACCAAAGTCAAAGTGTAACCAGGGTGTGGGATTTCTGGGAATGTTGTCTTTTGGCAGAGATGGCCACTTAACCTCCACACATTGTAAATTATAAGGGGGCTGGGAGTTCCAGCAATAAGAGCACTTACAATAAATACAACAGTGGGCTTTTATTTATCTTTTTTTGTTTGTTTTTCATTTGTTTTGGTTTTGGGGGGTTTGCTTGCTTGCTTTTGGAGACAGAGATTCTCTGTGTAGCCCAGGCTATCTTGGAACTCAGATATCTTCCTGCCTCTGCCTCCTGAGTGCTGGGACATGGGTGTGTGCCACCACCACCTAGCAATTATTGATCTTGCTAAATGAACCACAGATACCGTTGCCACTCTGTTTGTTTTTATTCCACTTACAAGTAAGGAAGCTGAGACTCAGAGAGTTTAAGGAACTGGCCCTGGCCACACAGCTATGAGCAGCAGCACAGAAGTACTGGGCCTTTCCACTCCTAGAGTCCCACGAGAGAGGCAGATGGTTAAGAGAGAGGTTCGTGGAATTCTCTAGGATCACTTTCCCACTCTGGCCTATTTCATACGGCCACAGGCTGTGTTATTTTTCCAAAAGGAACTTCTGGGTACAGTAATGCCATTCTCCCTTATGCTCATAACAGATTTCTGGCAAGGCCAGGAAGAAAGGTACAGCCACAATGGTCAACAAGGAAACTAACCACCTGAGAGTACTTCTGTCTGGGAACTCTGAAATTCATGACCGCTGTCAGCATCATCGTCACCATAATGATTAATATGGATTGAGTGTGCTTTATTAATGGAGCGATGAATCTTCACGATGTTCTTGATATAGATGTTGTTATTATCCATATGGTCTGTAGAGCTCAGATGGCCTGCCACAGCCCAGGTGGCAAAGGCGACAGCTTTACACACAGGTCCTGGAACAGAAAACAAAGGCTTGATGGCACTTGAGGTGGACTGGGAGATAAGTCCCTACAGTGGTGCCTACCAAGGTCCGAGACTGTCTCTTGGCCATAGCCAGACCATCAGTGACCCCACAGTGGCCCCACTGGGACTAAGGTTTCATATCCAGCTCCAGAACCTTACCACTACAGCCTGTTCTGGTTAGCTCTCCCTACATACCTATGATAAAATATACCTTCCCAAGATGCTGAGCGGTTGTTCCAGTCCTGAGAAACTTAAGTTCAACAAACCGGTGGAAAAGTGTCTTATGAAAATAAATCGGATTATGAAAGAGCACTATGAAAAACACACCAGCCATTTCAATGTAATTAATAATGTGTTACACACAGTAAATTCAACCAAATTCGTCCAAACTCTTCCAAAGGATGGTTCCCCTCTCCACAGCAGCCAACTTTGTGAGCCACTCCCTCTCCTCCCACCTCTTCTCCGACCACTAAAAACTTTGCATGGAGGTCTGAGGTAAATTCCTACCAAAATGCTCCCATATTCTCAGCCTCTAATTTCTAGAGATCTGCGCACCATTCAGGAGTGCTATTACCTCAGAAGAACGTAGTAGATTTGCCTAAGGCATTGTAGTGCCTTGTAGGCCTTTTTAATCAATTTAACTCAATTGGCTTTGGCGAAGGCACTTCAGAATCAGGGACCTCTCATAACAATGAACAGACAGGTTGAGTTCTTTTGTAGGCTGCCTCTCTGGTTTATTTGTGCCTAGATCTAATTCTAAGAACCAGACACCATGACCAAGGCAACTCTTATAAGGACAACATTTAATTGTGGCTGCCTTACAAGTTCAGAAGTTCAGTCCATTATCATCAAGGTGGGAGCATGGCAGCATCCAGGCAGGCATGGGAAGCTGAGAGTTCTACATCTTTCTCATTCCAAAGGCAGACAGAAGACTGGCTCACAGGCAGCTGGGAGGAGGGTCTAAAAGCCCACCCCCCACAGCGACACACTTCCTCCAACAAGGACACACCCACTCCAACAAGGATGTACCTCCTAATAGTGCCACTCCCTTGGCAAAGCATACTCAAACTATCACACTGGCTAAGCATACCCTGTCTTGTCTTCCTGTAACCAGGTCAGTTCCAGGATCTTTCAACTGTAACAAATGAAACTGAAGACACTTTCACATGCATCATTGCGGGTCTACGTACAGGACAATGTCAGCGGGAATCCACAGGGCTCTGGCCAGGCCCTTTGAGGCTGCAGCTGCTCCTGAGTTAGTGGCAGGTGGCAAGACACGGTGGGCAGCTAGGGGGCAAGACACGGTGGGCAGCTAGAGGCCAAGGCAGAGACCACTGAGCAGGAAGTGGCTGCATTCAGGCTCGAAAACCTGGCTGGTTGGGCAAGGCCAAGGTCCAGTGAAGAAAGCTTCAGGAGAGAAAACTCTTCCCTGAAGTGTTACAGCTCAATAAGACAGACACCCTCAGACGATCTTTGGTGCACTTTATTTCTTGTGGATAGGACCTTATAAATATTTGGGGGTGGATTGGGATCTAGAGGCAGATGCTTTCTATTGGCTTGGTCCGAGATGTTAGGGATGCCTCATCTGTGTGTGGAAGGACTTCAGGAATTGTCCCTACATGACTGATTGACACAGTCCTCTCCATGGGGTGTCATGGTCACGAGTTCCAGGGCAAGAACCTGGTCAGGAGCAGATTTAAAAGCCTGCCACTCTCAATTATGAGAATTGCTGGGGTTCCTAAATCCACTTGACCTTACCAGGTTTTCTGTCTGCTGGCATGGTCCACTGCCCCCCACATCATCAAAGATGCACAAATCACCAACTTGCCCTCAAAGCCCAGCGCCAATGGTTGCCTCTCCCAAAACAGCGAGTGTCTGCACATCTAATCCAGAGAAGATTCCTGCCCACAGTGCTCACATCAAAATCGGGCTCCCGTCTTCTGCTCTCTCCCCTATTCTCTATAGGTCTTCACACCTAAAAACAATAGACACTGAGTAGTGTTTACTAAGCCAGTTCTCCCCCAACCTCAGACCCAAAGCAGCGTCTCTGAAGAGAGCAGACACACTAAAACCCAGTAGGAGCTGTGGCCATCTATTTGTCTGCATATGTGTCAGGGAGAAAGAAACAAAGGCTAGAGGTACAGAAAATCCACCCCTGAGCTGGCCAAGCCTGTGACTGCAGCCCAACCACCAAGCTTGTTGAGTCCTGCTTTTCCTGCCAGCTACAGGCCTAGCCCAGCAAGACAGCCTCCGACTGCAAGCCCCACTCCTGGATGATTGAAAACAGACACTTAGGAAGATGAGTCTTGGGCACTGAAGACTAATAGTGAGCACTCTAATAGCCCTTTGCTGCCTGGCAGCACACCCCAATTTCATCTTCGTAAGTGCTAACTAACAGCATTTAAGCGCCACCGTCTGGAAACCAGGGAGCTCGAAATAGCCCTGCCAGCCAATTCCCCACAAGGAGGATGTTCAGCCTCACATGATCCAGGATATTAACAAAGAAATGCCCATTTCACCTTTCAAACTGACAAATATATATTTTTTATTTATAACTAAGGGAAAGCACGTACCGCTGGTTAGTAGCACACAAGTCAGAAGTGAAGGCCTATGTCTCCAGTCCGAATGCTCTGCACACTGACATGGAGGATGGCTGAGCCCAGCTGTTGGAGATCAGCTGGGGCTGCATTGGTGAGAGGTTAAAAGACAACATGAGACAGAAGGAAAGCATACGGCTTTGTCAATACCAAACAAAGGTTTCGTGTGTGAAGACTGGAGTTTGGATCCTTAGAGCCTACGTCAATGCCCGGTGTGCACAGTGGTTTACTTGGGTTTTTTTGTTTGTTTGTTTTTTGTTTTGTTTTGTTTTTGTTTTTGTTTTTCAAGACAGGGTTTCTCTGTGTAGCCCTGGCTGTCCTGGAACTCACTCTGTAGACCAGGCTGGCCTCGAACTCAGAAATCCTCTTGCCTCTGCCTCCGAAGTGCTAGGATTAAAGGCGTGCACCATCACTGCCCGGCTTACTGTGGTTCACTTGCAATTAGAGTTCTTTAAGGTAGCAACAGGATCAACCAGAGTAGCATGGCTGTCTAGACTAGACAATTGGCATGCCCTGGGCTCAAGTGAGAGAACCTATGTCTATGTATAGCGTGAAAGTCCAATTTAGGAAGACACTCAATGTCAACTTCTACACACATGTACATCCACATATACACATGTGCACACATGGGAAGAGCATGCATTTACACACTACATACATTTGAAAAATATTCTAGGGTTAGCAAAATAGCTCAATGGAAAATCAACTCCTACAGTATCCCTGACGTGTACATGCACACCGTGGTGCCTACGTGCCACCCACCCACAGACTGAATAAGTAAATATAACTGTTTAAAATTGTAGGTGCTAAACTTCTGTAGGAAGAAGGAAACACACAGATATTCATCACATCCACTGCTTATAATTGCCGGGAGCCGCCTGGCATTAAAACAAAGAAGCCACTTAGCAATACTGATTATTATCTTAGACAAATACCCAGATACTTCCCCATTCTCAGGTTATACAACTTTAAGATAGTTCCCCATCCTTAGGTTTTACAACTTAGATACTGCCCCATTTCTTAGGTTTTACATTAACTCTAAGTCAACTGCTTCGGGAGAATCGAAACCTATACACCTGCTGAAGGTCTGTGCTGCCATGGCTACGAGGAATTTCGGTCGCGGTTTTCTGCTTAAAAACTCGTGCTGTTGTCCACAATAAACGGGGCTTGATCAGAATCCTGTCTTGCTCTCCTTCCTCGCATCTCTTGTCCCCCGTACTCTTTCTCCAGGTTTGGGGCTCCCTGCTGACTGCCCTGCAGGTCGGGGAATATAATGACAAAAAAAGACACCCTGAGTGTCACACAGCAGAGGCTGACTAAGTCGACTAGAAAGTTCCATGCCATGAATGACAGGCAATCAAACTGATGATGTAAAGTTATTTAATGACGTAGGAAATGATGGTTACAATACAATGCTAAATGGAAACACCATTTTGTGAAACAGGTTAGTTCCACTTTTAAAAAGATGTACATGTATACGTAAATATGTATAAGAAAGAGTCTGCACATCAGAAACAGATGTTTCAGAAAGCAATGACTATCAACCAGTTAACAGTGGGTATGGAAGATATGCAGTGTGTGTGTGCATGCATGCATGCATGTATGTATGTGTGTGTGTATGTGGTATGTGTGTGTATGTCTATGTGTGTGTGTCTGTCTATGTCTGGGTATCTGATGTACATATATGTGTCTATATGTGGTGTTTGTGTATGTGTCTATTGTGTATGTGAATGTGT
>JADRCH010000103.1:2070389-2147883 GCA_019843965.1 Rhynchomys soricoides
CTCATGTGTCTAGGCCTCAAACTGACTCTGCAGCTGAGGCTGACTTCGAATTCCTGATCCTCCTGCTTTTGCCTCCACACCTGTTGGCACTACAGACATGTGCCACTTGACCCACCTTTAGTATATTTTATATTTTATTTTATGTGGAGTCTTTACTTTCGATCTTTCCCACCTTAAATGTGCAATTTCTGATCAGATTTTTATG
This sequence comes from Rhynchomys soricoides, assembly GCA_019843965.1. Taxonomy (NCBI): domain Eukaryota; kingdom Metazoa; phylum Chordata; class Mammalia; order Rodentia; family Muridae; genus Rhynchomys; species Rhynchomys soricoides. The sequence goes on from JADRCH010000103.1 coordinate 2,070,595, forward strand.
TTCTTGTTATCTAATGCCTTTCACAGTTAAACCTGCCTATCAGGGGTCTCGCTGGTCTTTATTTTATGGAAAATGAAGGCAGATGGGAGTTTTAGACATATCTAGCACATTTCAAAATGGTAGAGAAGAAAACAAGCCTGAACTGGGTGGAATGTTCCAAGAACACACGGCTACAATGTGTCACTGGACTAACCTGGGAGCTGTGCCTTCTGTGGCCCTCAAATAATCATCATGCAGGGAACTTTACCTTCCAGGAGACCCTGCCAGTGTGGGCCATGTTAACCCTCCCCTTGGAGGATCGGTTCATGACTGTTCCCACAGCAACCAAGACAAGGCATCGAGAACTGACCATCTTAGAAGCAGGCAAGCACAGAGGCCTGCAGATCTAAGTGCATAGCAAGACACTCAGATTTTGAGTCACTGGGCGTGAAGCTGACTCACCCTTTGAAAGTCTTTTCAACAGTAAGACCATGAGTGGTAGCATCAATCTAGTGAACGTACATCAACCAAGCAAGTGATGGCCACCCAGAGAAAGAAAATGAGTGATGTTTTTACATGGTCAAAGTTACTTGCCTGGTGACAGTACTGGACACAAGGGGGGTCCTGCAACCCTTCCCTGAGGAGTGAGACTCTTGACAGAAACAGCCATAAAGGGCCACTCAGAACCCGAGTGGTAGAGCACAGGGACACGAGCCAAATCATAGTTCACAGCCAGTCAATATTTGCAGTGCCTTGATGGCTTAAAGACTGTCAGTATTTTTTTTTCATACTTTATTTACATTTCAAATGTTTCCCCCTTTCCAGATCTCCTGGACATATACACAGAAGATGCTCCAACATGTAATAAAGACACATGTTCCACTATGTTCATAGCAGCCATATTTATAATAGCCTGAAACTGGAAACAACCCAGATGTCCCTCAAGAGAGGAATGGATACAGAAAATGTGGTACATTTACACAATGGAATACTACTCAGCTATTAAAAACAATGACTTCATGAAATTTGCAGACAAATGGATCGAATTTGAAAATATCATCCTGAGCGAGGTAACGCAGTTACAAAAGAATGAACATGGTATGTACTCACTGTTAAGTGGTTATTAGCCCAAAAGTTCGAAATATCCAAGATTGTCAGTATTTAAACCAAATGAGTTGTTAAGACAGAAGACACCACTGAAATCTGACCTCTACTGGCCATGTCTTGTAGCATGTATTGTCTCGCCTGTGAGAACAATCCTTGGGGATGGAGGAAATCACTCAGGCCAATGGCCAGCCTGTGTCTGATCAGTTCCAGCAGGACACAATATTCCCGAAGGAGATGAGCCCAGGCCTTCATTAGATGTGCAAATTACACAGCTTGCCTTTGACAAGAGAAGGCTTGATTTGTAAATAGCCTGCCTCTGAAAGGCCTCGCGTTCTCTGGGTACTGCTATGTCTCCCTTCACACAGTGAAGACAATTCTAAAATTCTCTTCAACCTTCTGTATAGTAAAAATTAGGACTTCTGGGCCAGATTACTGAGAACTATCCTACCAGCTGGTGAAGCTCAGATATGACCTGGTCTGGGCAGGACAAAATATACCCATTGTGATATGTATATATCATATACACACATATATCATATCACATATACATATGTACATACATGTATATACACATACACTTATATATGCATAAATGCCTATATAAACATATACATACACACACACACACACATATATATATATATATATACATACATGCACACAAATATATGGCATGTCCCTATATGCCCCATAGCATGACACTCAACTGCTTGAGTGAAGTCTTGAAAAATAGTCCTCAGTATTATAGACAGGATGTGATTAAAGACAGATGTAGTGTAGTTGGTAAAATCCTTGCCTGGTATGCACAAAGCCCTAGGTTCAATCTGAATAAAACACGTTGGTGGTTTATACCCATAATCCCAACACAAGGTTATCCTTGGCTACACAGAGTTGCAGGCCAGCCTCAGCTACATGAGATTCTCTCAAAAAGCAAAATAAGGGCTAGGGAGATAGCTCAGTCAGTGAAAAGTACTTGACTCGGAAGCATGCAGACCCAAATCCAGATCCCCAGCACTCACAGAAAAAGCCGCCGGCAGCAGAGTGTGTCTGTGTTCCTCCTGGTACTGGAGAGGCAGAGCCAGGAGGATCCCCAGGGCTCGCTGGCCAGACAAGCTGGCCCCAGCTTCAGGGAAAGAGCCTATCTCAAAAAAGAAAATACAAAGTATAGAGGAAGAAGACACTTGACCTTGACCTCTGACCTACACACACACACACAAAACCATCACATGCACATGTAGATATACACTCACAAATACAAATACACTCACAATACACACTTAATAAAATTTAAAGAGGCAGAATTTTACATTCCAGGCCACCCCACTCCACTCCTGGAGCCCAGAGAATTAAGCTAGAAAGACCCACGGACTCCAAATGTCTGAGCCCCTGACTACCAGGGAAATCAGGGGTCACAGAAGAGCCACACTGGGAGAATCACACACACACTAAACCCCAGCCTTCATGGGTGCACTGGCCAGTCAGCTACTATCCTACTCTCTGGAGCTGTACTCTTAGGTTCTGAACTCTGAGCCCATAAGGTGTGAAGCCCTAAAATGGCCACAGAGGACCTGACTAGGAAGAAGTAGGGAAAGAAAGCCACTCTCAAGCTCAGCAGTTCAAGTGTCTGGGGCCCCTGAAAGGGGAAAAAACCTGGGGGAGAACGTGCCTAAAATGTCCTCATTTCTCAGCATTGACTTTTCTTCAGAAGTATCTCAGGTGTAGGAGAGACAGCAGGCACTCAGCAAACACCTCTAGGCTGCTTGGTGAGGGACCCAGAGGTAGACTGGACCCTGGACCTCCCAGGTCAGAGCCCAGGGTAGGGATGGTAGGTGTCTCTGATTTCCTTCCATTTTTATTAACCATAAAGACAGAGCTGTCGGATACGTGCCGCATTCAAGCCCACACACGTGCACTTGCACACACACACACCTAGGAAAAGAAACTCTGCCGCTTGTAACCAAATTATCCCATTTCCTGACCTTAAAAAAGAACAGCAGGTTTCCTTAGAAGATTTCGAACCTTATTAGCCACAGTGGGAAATGACGCTTTAATGGGGCTGTGATGGTCTCAGCCTCGGGTGTCTGGGTACGCTGCCGTATTACTTAGCAACACTGTGGCTGTTTAGGTTTAATTTCCTAGCTTGCTTGATAAGGAGGCTGCAAATGTAATTTGTAGGCTGCAAGCTGGGCAAACTTGCAGGGCTATTAGATGAGTCACTGGGTGAGCCAGGCCCCTGTGCCCAGCTCTGCGGAAGAAGAGAGATGAGCTCTGATCCGCCGGGCTGATACCGCTGAGGCAGACACAATTTTCCAGGTGTCTAGGAGCTTGCTCCACTCCCTCCCCTCCTGCTTGCTGGGTTGTTGCCACCATTCATTAAGGGAAGCTTCGCTCACCTCTCAAACCTTGTCACAATCATCTTCCAGCTCTCTGGACTCTGCCCGAAAGCTCAAAGCTTGGGGAGGCCAAACAGCAAAGGTAATAGCAACAATAACAATGATGGATTAGCTGTAATAGCAGCAACAGTGACACTGTAAGCACTTGGTAAACAGTATGTCAGAGCTTTACGTAAACTATTTCTGCTGTCTCCCAGGCATCCCTGGAAAGCAGGCATTACTAGGACTCTAATTTTCCACTGAGGACACCAGAGTTCAGAGGGTGACAACCAGCTGGAAGACAATAGATGGTAGGGACATGACTGCCCACCGAACAGAGGATGGCCTGCCAAAGGACCTAGCTGTCACCCAGCACCTACCAGCACAGCCATGACTTTCACTGTTCTCCAAGGATCAGGAAACCCAAGGAGATACATATATATATATATACTAAGTTGTATGAACTGACTAATTCAGTTATTTAATAACACCTTCATACCAAACCCGACATGTCTGCTAACCAGATCCATGCTACACACACCTTGGCTCATCAAAAAGCCCACCCCAAACTGAAACCTCTCCTTCCACGAGTGTGTGGTGCCGCAGCCCTCTGAGCACGCCTCCCTTCAGTGCCGCCTCATTCTCCCAGGTGCTTCAGCCAATTATTGGTTCTTTGTGAATTTCACATCAGGCACTCCAATTCCACTCATCTCCTCATCCCCTTGTACCCACCCTCTACCCAGGCAACCTCCCCCCAGTGGAGAATAAAATCTCTCATTGTGGAAGCTGTAGTGTGTCACGGTGTATCCCACAGTATACCCTTTGTCCAAGAGTCTTTGTTTGCAAATGTTCATTGCAGTGAGTCTTTGGTCTGGTTTGAGGCCTCTGGCTTCTGCTACACTATCAATATTGAAACTTCATTGGGACTCCTCTCAGAAGTCCTGTTGTTACCCTGTACCTTGAAGCTATGGTTCTAAAGGACCAGCCCCTTCACTTCAGCAGTCCATTTGATAGGATAGATGTTGGGGTGGGCCAATTCAAAGGTCTGGATCTGGGCCTGAGAGGTATCTAAGCTGGTCAGCCCACCAGCTCTCTCACACCCACACCACCAAGGTGAGCTCTTCTTCCCTGCCCTGACTGGCCCATCCAATGCTGCAGCCAGCAAGGGGCAGAGCCAGCTCTCCTGCTCTGATGACCTCTGGCCCAGCTCTCCTACCTGCCTTAAGTGGCATAGGGCGAGGAGGTGGGTATCTCTCCATCACTCATGTGACCACATGGCAGACAAGTGGCAGGGCCAGCTCTCTCGTGCTCATATCTTCTGGGACAGCCTACCCACAACTCCTGCAACCAGAGCCTGCACTGCTGTGCTTCCTGGGTGATGTATGAGGACAGCCAAGATTCTTAGCACCTTTTCTCCTTCTCTCATACCTCAGGCCAAGCTCTCATGGGATCCCATCTGCTCTGTCTTAACACAGAGCCACAGTCAGTCTCTTTCTCACACCTCTAGTGTGACTACCTTGTTTCAAGCCAGCATCATCTCTAGCCTGGATGTCTAGCCTGGGAGCTACCTTCTCCCCTACTCTGGTCTCACCAGAACAGCCCAGGTGTCCTTGTTGAACCCATCTGGTCCAGATTCTCCGCTCATGGTTATTTACTGGCTCCCATCTTACTTAGTGAAAGTTTGCAAGCTAAATGGCCACAAGGCCTCTGGGGATCCCATCTCACCTGCAGAGATTCATCTTTCCTTCACCCCAGACATGGTACCTCCTCTTGGCTGCTGTCATCCACCCAACACACTCCAGCCTCAGGTCTTAGACTCGCTATTCCCTTGGAAGCTTTCGTCTATGTACCGTCTTGGCTCTGGTCATCTCCTTGCTCTAGTCAGGCTCCATCAAGTTAGAAACAGTTTCCTGGACAATGTAAGTAAATAGCAATCTCCCCCATCGCTCCTCCTACTTTCTCCTCCCTGATTCTCACTACTACCTGCCCTGTCTCTTGGTTCATATTATCTGTCCTCCAACTACAGCACAAAAGTAGGGAGGCTGATTTCTTCTCTGCTGTATCCCCAGTATCTCAGAGCGGGACTGGTGCCTACACACTGTTTCTTAGATATTTGCTAAATAAATGATAGAGAGAATGTTCCCATGGGATGCACTGTTATACGCCCTGAGGGTAGCACACACATGGGCCTCACCTTGGCCTCTTCACTCCTGTGTGACGTAGGAGGCCTGATGTCTGGTTATTATCACCACCACCTCCACCACAGCCACTCCTTAACAGAGTGAGCTCAGTGTTTCATGCCTGATGATCACTGACTGAGAAAGGACAGGAACTGCTGAGTCACCGGTAACTTGTTATCTGTGTGTGTGCTTTGCCTCGGATGAACTGAAAAACAGCTCAGTCATAATGTTGATTAATTTAATAATTAGCCTTGGTGAGACATGGAGGCTCAGTGTGAGGGTAGAACATTTTAATCCTTGATTATAGAAGTAGATAAAGGTGCTTGGCTCATTTATCTATAGAAGTTGTGGTTGTACTTTGTTAGTCTTGGTGTTATAGTTTTACTTGAACACTTATGTACTATGGTGGCTTGCATGGAAATTGACCCCATAGAATCATGTGGGTTTTTTTGTTTTTTGGTTTTTGGTTTTTTTTTTTTGGTTTTCCGAGACAGGGCTTCTCTGTATAGCCCTGGCTGTCCTGGAACTCTCTCTGTAGACCAGGCTGGCTTCAAACTCAGAAATCTGCCTGTTTCTGCCTCCCAAGTGCTGGGATTAAAGGCGTGCGCCACCACTGCCCCGCTGATCATATGTTTAAATATGTGGTCCCTTGTTGGTGAAACTCTTTGGGAAGGATTAAGAGGTGTGGCCTTGCTGAAGGAGGTGTGCCACTGGGGGCAGGCCTTGAGATTTCAAGAGTCTCACCAGTCCCAGTATGCTCTCTGCCTCCTGTTTGTAGTTTGAGATGTGAGCTCTCAGCTCTTCCTGCCATAGTACCTTTGTTCACTATCACAGACTCTAACCCTCTGGCACCAGAAGCCTAAGTAAACACTTTCTTTTATAAGTTGCCTTGGTCTTGGTGTTTTATTACAACAGAAAGTAACTAATACATATTCCGTAGGAAAATAGATGCAGCCCAACCTTAGTATTTCTTTCACATAAACAAAGGCTTCTTTTTTAAATGGGCCAAGTGATTCTAACTACGTCCATGTCCTCAAAAAATGTCTAGACAGAACAGCAGTGGTTAGGCATAGGTTCCCTCTTTGGATGTCATGTTTTCCTGCAAGCAGCATGGTGTGGTCAGCTCTGCACAGTCCAGCTCTGCCCCTCTGTCTAGGGCAGGACCCACTTTGATAACTATATGCAACATCATAAAATGTCTCCTCAGCCACTAATTCCTGCTTGACAAAGAAGGAAAAGCAAGGCATCAGGATGGCTCTTCCCAATGCTGAAACTTACTCACGAAAAGAGCTGAGCCTAAAACCCAATAAGACACATGCTTACACAGAAGAGGGGAGAGCTTCCATCAAGGCATCAGCATAAGCTGATAGAAAAGGCTAGGAGGATTGACAGAGATGCAACCCATTTCTCAAGGGGCAGGTGAATGGTACCATTGGGTAAATTGTTATTTGCTGAGGAACCCAACACTTGAGGAGGGTGCTTTCATTAGACTCTTGTTTTCTCTGAATCTTTCCATTGTCAGTAGCTCTCAGGTCAATAGAGTCCTTCAAAGATGCTGATGTGGTTGTGCCTTTCACCAGAGTCCTTTCATGGTCACCCTTGCTTGTCACCCTCCACTCCTCTTCTGAAGATGTGGCAGAATGCTGTTATAGGGTGTCCCCTGCCAGACCATCTAATTCCCCAACCTAAGAAGGAATATTCTTTTTCTTTTCTGAAGAGACACAAACCACAGGACATAATAGAGAAACTTAGAGAGAATGGAGGGCCACGGAGAAAGGTGAGTGTTCAGGAAAGCTTAGGTTATACAGAGGGATGTTCAGGGGCGGTTGGAGGCATGTTAAAAGTGAAAGGAGGCAGAGGTAGTTTTTGTTTGTTTAAGATTTATGGGATGGGATGAATGTCATAGACCTAAACATATTTAAGCCACAATGACAGCTTCAGGATAGCAGAATAAGAAACCATGGTCTTCTTTTTACTTCACAAACACAACAATTCAGCAGTAGTTCCCAGACAAATGTCCTTAGAGAAGAATCTGGAAACTAATTGAGATGGTGCTGTCCACCAGGTGCATACAGAATCATATGCCCTGAAGCTGGCGAGGAGATGCTCTGCCCCTGGCCCAGAGCCACGCTGTTAAGAAGGCTCCCAACCTCCCCGCATCTCCAAGAACAAGAAAGCGGTCTGTTTCTTCGTGGGTCTAGAGCTCTGATTTTCTGAGGAGACCAGAGGTCTAGCTTCTGCCTTACCAGGCTTCAGTTCTGATAGGTTTAAAGCAATCTAGACTCAATGAGTCTAGGGAAAAAGAAAGACAGCAGTTTGGATTGAAAGATGCTATGGATTTTCCTTCATGCTCAACCCAGAGTGGGTGGACAAAAATTAAATAAAATAAAATTTAAAATCCCAGTTATCAGCTTCTTCCTGAGAAGAAAAAGTATTCAAGTCAAGCAACCAGTGCCTCCATTTGTCCAGGGATCTGTCTTGCCAGTGCTGAGTTCTGGCAGGTCAGGCACATTCTAGCCGTGTGGAGAAAGCAGAAATGGAGGTTTGGCCTGTGGCTGGACTAACCTCCTCTGCCAAGCCCACTCAGCATAGCAAACAGACAAAGCCATAGCTGCCTGTTCTGTTGTAGGAAGCAAAAGTATTGCAGAGGACCTCAGAGTCTCTGGTCAGGCTGATGTCTGGCAGTCTGGTCATGTTATTTCTCATGCACAATAGAAGCTGGGAGAGGTGCCTGCTTCCTCTAAAGCATGGGCAGTGCATGGAAAGCCAAGGAAAGTAAAGACTCTGGCCAAGGTTCTCTCTCTCTCTCTCTCTCTCTCTCTCTCTCTCTCTCTCTCTCTCTCCCTCCAAGTCCTCCTGCCACCAAATTCTGTTGCCAATTCAAAAATGCAACTTGTCATCCTTGGACCAAGGTGCAAGTGGCCTCTGGGTATCAACGTGGCAGCTTTTAAGCAGGGAACAATTTTCAGTTCCAGTCTCAGGTCAGGTTCTCTCCTTTCAAATGCATTTTCATTTCACCAGTTGGAGGCGGGGAATGGGTAGGGTCTTGCCTCTGGGGTGCTTTCCTCAAAGCTCTAGGTTTCTTTTTAATGGGGTGAATCCCTCTAACAATTGCGGCTGGATTTGCAACTTTAAACTCCATCCTTTCCCTGCCAAGCAGCACATTTTCCTAATCTTTCAGCTCCACTTGTTGCTCTGTCCCTCACTGTTAATCTGTATACTAGCATTGAACAGGGATCTCCTGCCATGAGATTTCCTCTGCCAAATATACTAACCCATTACTTTTTAATTCGGTCTCACTCAGGTTCTTAGAATGCTGACAGAGTGCAGCCAGATTCTTAGCCAGAATGTAGCACACATGGCCTGTAGCCCAGTTCCTGAGAGAATTCTTGTTCCCCTCCATAATCTCACGAGTTGGGCCTCTGCTGTCCACATTTCTCTCAGCCTCTAGCCTTCCAAACCCCTGTGGCCGTAGCTGTTAGTCACTGCTTCAGTGTGGTAAGACTTTTCTAGCCTGAAATCCCAAACTCTTCCACTTTCCTCCCACAAACTAGTTCTGAAGACCTAAGAACCACATGATTAGTTGATCATAGCAATGAACAACTCTTGGTACCAATTTTCTGTACTAGTTTGTAGTCTTAGATTTTTACCAAAACCTACTTAGTGTTCTTAAATGTTTCAACCTTCCTTCTAACCCAACTCCCAGAAGTGAGGGGAAAGAAGGTTAATAGGAAAAGGGCGTTGTGGGCCTGCTCACAAGTAGTTCCTTGAGGCCATTCCACTCTTGATTGACAGGATACCAGCAGTCCAGTTCAGTAGCAAACACCAAACATGAATTAGTGCTGTGGCATGATCCAGCAGGAACAGCAAGGCTCCACCGAATCGGCACAAGTCAACAGGAGCAGCCAGAATCAACCAGATACCATGAGAAGTTATTTGGTGCATTTCTCTCTACAAAGTGAAGACCAACGAAGACCAGCAAAGCATTACATGGTGTAGTGATGCAAGAGCATCCACTCACTGTTCATGAGGTTCCATTTATATTCTTTCTAAACATCACATGCCCTCTCAAGTGTCTGTTTTCAGCAAAACATCACATGCCCTCTCACAAGACAGCTTCCAGAAAAACATCAAATGACACAGTTAAGAGGGAACACAGTTCATCATGGCCAGGACAGCGTGGTGGCAGGAGAGTGAGGGAGATGGTCACACTGCATTCACAGTCTGGAAGCAGAAGAGGTGAATTCTGGTGCTTGGTTCACCTTTCCATTTTTATTCTGTTGATACCCCAGCCTTTGGGATGCTGTTGTCCACATCCACACCCAGGGTGAGACATCTCTGTTCAGCTAAACCTTTCTAGAAACACTGTCACAGAAACTTTCAGAGGTATGCTTCCATGGAAATTCTTAATTTTGTCAAATCAACAATGAAGATAATCATTATATGTGAAACATTTCCACTCCTAGTAATCTCATTGACCAGCCAAGCCCCATTCCAAAGGTTTCATTCCATAGCCTTTAAATTGTCACCACAGGCAGATGACTAAGAACTCAAAAGATTAGCCTGTAATAGACATTTCAAATTTAAATCGTAACAGAGAGGTTGGAGTGAGATTGTGAGGAGTTGTTTGTGTAGTATGGAGGATGAGAAGGCCTATGATCTGCTCTCTATGTGCTTCAAACACCAAGTGATATAACTTACTGAGAAAACTTGAGAGCCAGAGTAGATATCAAGTGGTACATCCTAGCTCAAAGTGGGCAACAACATATAAAGGAGGTTAACTAATCCTGCTTCTTCCTCCTTTCATTTCCTGACTCTCAATGGATTAAATGATACCCAAGCACAGTGGGGAAGAAACTCTACTCATTTAGTCCACCAACTCAAATATCCTCATAGACAGACCCCAAGACAAAGTTTATCATAAGCATCCTATGACCCGCTGAAATTGACACATAAAATTAAACACCATGTTTATCAATGTTAAAAAATACAGAATACAAAACACCCAAAGGGAGAAGTCAGACAAAAGAGCCATCAGATGAATACAAGACAGTTAACAAAACAGCAATAGTAAACCCTTCCTCCTCAATAATTACCTTAAATGTAAATGGATTAAACTTCACAACAAAAAGGCATGTTATGGCTGAATGAATGAAGACAAGTTTCAATTATAAACTGTCCACAGGAAGCTCATCTTAGACTTCAGGGCACATAAATGCAGCAAAGGCAGTAGTGAAGCAGAAGTTTACCACAGTAAGTACCTATATAAACGAGAAGAAAGATGTGGTCAGAAAAAATGTCTCTGTGGTCAAGACAATTGCCACAAAGCCTGATGCTCTGAGGACCCGTGTAGTAGAAGGAGACAATTGTGTTTGGAAATCATCCTCTGACCTCCATATACCTGCCACAAATGTGCACACACACCCCTACATGCACATAATCAGTAAATATAATAATATAAGATGAACAATTAACTTTATGTCTCAAGGAATTTAAAAGAACAAGCTGTGCTGGCTAGTTTTACATCAACTGAACACAGCCTAGAGACCTCTGGGAAGAGGAAATACCAATTGAGGAAATGCCCCTACCAGATTGGCCGTTGGAAACACCTGTGGTGCATTTTTTGAATTGATGATTGATGTGGGAGGGCCCAGCTTGCTGTGAGCCATGCCACCCCTGTGAAGGTGGTCCTGGGTTCTGTAAGAAAGCAGGCTGAGCAAGCCAGGAAGAGTAAGGCAGTGAGCTACATTCCTCCATGGCTGCCCTACTTGAACTCCTACCCAGATTTCCCTCAGCGGTGGATAACCCGGAAGTATAAGATGCAATAAGCCTTTCCTCTCCAAGCTGCTTTTTGTTATGATGGTTTATCACAGCAATGACACAAACTAAGCCCTAAGTTAGCAGAAAGAATGAAATAAAGATCAGAGAAGAAATAAATGAAATGGGGAGCAGAAAGACAGTTTAAAGACTAATGTAATAAACTTAAAATTTTGAAAAGATAGATACATTGAAAATTATTACCTAGAGTAAATAAGAAAAAGAAAAATTACTCAAATGAAATTTTAAAATGAATGGAAATAGATAGCTGATGTCACAGAAGTTTTTAAAGGATCATACAAAACTACAGTGATCAATTAATTATACACCAACAGGCTGGATAACCCAGCAGAAATGAATAAATCAATTCCTGGAAACATACTATGCCTAAAACATGAGAAAGCAGAAGTGTATGCCATTCATAATTATTTAGTATAAAGACTAAATCATTGATCAAGATCTTAAGAAAAGTTCACTAATAAAGTCCCACATATTTAAAGTCAATGCCAATCTGTGGAACATCCTTCCAAAAATTTCAGGATTAATGAAGACTTAAGAGGTCAGTATTATTCTGATGTCAAAGCCAGACAAAAATACCTCAAGATAGAAAAGTACAGACCTATCTTCCTGAAAATTATAGACACAAAAGCCTCAACGGCAGGCACTCTTCGATTTTCTTGTTTCCTTACTGATATTTTTTTTTTGCTCAACTGAAAACCAGATTCAGCCAGGTGATGTTTATCCTGGGTGTATAAAGATGGTTCAGTATCTTGAGAGTAATGAATAACAGGCTAATGATTTCCACCTTAAAACAAAATCCAATTGGCTCACGTCTTACCTGATCAGATGGATTTGCTCACCAGAGGCTAGCATGATAAAAATTGGCTCCTAGTACAGTTTAGAGATGGGACATTGGGAGTTATGGATCATGAGTGCTGTAAGCTCGTTAATGGATTGATCCACTGATAGGTTCAGAGATGACGGAAACATAGGGGGTGGGACCTACTTAGAGGGAGCAGGTCCATCCGCTATGCTCTTATGTCTTAACCCAACCTCCCCCCAGCCCTTACCTCTGCCTCCCAAACCCCCCTTCTCTCTGCCTCCCCTCTCCCCTTCCTGCCACCCGCTTTCTTGCTGGTTGCCATGGACTGGCAGCCTCCTCTGCCACACATCACCAATGCTGCCACGCCCTGCCTTGCCTTAGGCAAAACAGTGGAGCCAGGGGCTGAAACTGCAAGACAAAGTAGATCCCCTCTACATGGACTTTCTCAGTTATTTTTCTTTCACAGCAACAGAAAGCCAACACAATGATCCAAGATTATTGTACAGCTTTTAAGGAAAGAAAGACAGCAAATAAGAAAACTTAACTAATAATTAGTTATAAACGAACACTAAGGCAGTCTTTTCTCTTACTAGGATATTTTGCCAACTAATGTGGAATCTGACAAAAGTAACAGTTCGGTAAGTACTTTCTAAATCATGAGTGTTTTTCATTTACTTTTTTAAACATTTTGACAGCTTGATCGTGTTATAGCCGTATGCCATGCCATGAGATTTCCATGCTGTTTTTGTTATTTCACGTCCTTAATATTATAAATTTCAAAATAAGCATCTTCATAGATACACACACACACACACACACACACACACACACACACATGCTTGCCTCTGAGTCTCTCACATCCTCTCTTCCCTGGAAGCCCACTCTTGATTTTAGACAGGTCAGTCTGCCTCTGTCTCCTGAGCTCTAATTGAATATGATCCTTGGGACATTTCTCCATTTCGTTGCTCTTCGTCCTCTCCTGGCTGACTTGAGTTGATCTGCAACTAGCCCAGCCCTCTTTTTTCTTCTATGTCCCACAGAAACCTCAGTGAGCAGGTCTGAAGCTGATGTCCTACTGTGAGCCATTGTCCAACTTGTCCAATGTCTCCTTGATACGCACTGTACCAGTTTGAATATGGAATGCCCCTGACAGGCTCACGTCTTTGAATATTTGGTCCTCAGCTGTAGGCACTGTTTGGGAAAGCTGAAGAACTTACTGGTAGGTGGGCCTTGAGGTTATAGCCCAGACTCCCCCTCCTATCCCAGCTCTCCTTCCTGTTTCTCCAAGACATGATGAGCTGAGGAACCCCACCCTCAGGAGGTGTGAGGCCTAGCTGGAAGAAGTGGGTGTCTTGGAGGTGGGTGGTATAGGCTATAGCTTGTTCACATTCCAGCCTGCATCCTCTAAGTTGCAATCTGCTGAGACACAGATTGTTTCCCGATTCTGCCGCCACAGGTCCTCACGAGCCTTCCCGGCTCAGTGGGCTAGGACAAGCCTCTTCTCCCTTCAGTTGCTTCTGGTCCAGTATTTGGTCTGAACAATGAGAACAGGGGCTATCCCACCCACTTCTGCCACTGTCTCTCCCTTTGTAGTTAGTGGTGCCCTAATCCCCAGATACCCAAACTCCCCAAGCAGAATTGTTCAGGATGAGCCCTCGCCAGGTGGTGAACAAGTTCTTTAGCTCTACCCTTTAAACCTCTCTGCTGTGCTCTTCTCAGCCTCAGGCTGATGAGCTTTTTGCCCTGAGTTAATGTAGTAGCCCTAAGATACCCATCCTCCGACTCTGAGCATAGCCCAAATCTCTCTGCTTGAAAGCCTCCTACTAGCTTTTCACAGCTCTCCACTGCTTCTGGATCTGTTCTCATGAAGGGCCTTTGAGGTCTTCTGGGATCTGGCCCTTGGAGAATCTCTCCAACTCTGTCTCTAGTACCCCATCTTCACTGGGGACCCACATACAGGGGAGCTCTTTACCTAATGTGTTCCAAACGTGAGTCTCCATTGCTCACGCCCTGCTTGAGTCTAAAAACTGGGCTGTCTTCCTCACCTTTGTGCACCTACATACAGCACAGCTAAGCTTGAGGGAGAAAAACCTGTACAGAGTCATTTCAGGAAAGAACAACAGAGATGGGAAGGAAACTGTGGTGTTATTTCTCTGAGTAGGTGGGACTTCACTCCCGGTATTTACCTGGTCTTTCCACTTGTGAATGGAAAGGGGGTCTGGCACTCAAGAACCCTCTTTTAAGTCCATACCATCAGAAGTTTCTGGGACCAAGGTGCCCAGTCCAACCTGTTGCACCAGAAAGCCCATGATCCAACCTTTTTAACTTTCAACAGTGTGCTAGTTAGTTTTGTCAACTTGACACAAACCTGGCCTATCTGGGAAGAGGGTAATCTCAATTGAAGAATTGCTTCCAACAAATATGGGCATGGTTGTGGGGTCTTTTCTCCGATGATCCATGTGGGAGGACCCAGCCCATTATGAACAGTGTCACCTGTGGGTAGACAGTCCTGGATGTTATAGAAAAGCAAGCTGAAGCAAGCCATGGAGAGCAAGCCAGTAAGCAGTATGCCTTTATGATCACTGCTTCAGTTCCTGCCTCCAGGTTCCTGCCTTTAACTCCTGGCCTGACTTCCCTCAGTGATGAACTGTGATAAAAATAAACCCTATCCTCCACAAGTTGTTTTGGCCACAGTCTTTATCACAGCAACAGAGAAGCAAACTAAGACAGGCAAACTAAGACAGTTATGTGAATGGAATTAAGTACTCACTAAACTATGTCTCCATTTGCAGAGATGTCTCCAAACTCAGACAGTTAGAAATACACTAGAGAGACTAGGGAGATGGCTCAGTGTAGAATGTGTTTGCCATGCAAGCATCAGGATGTGAGTTCAGATCCCTGGCATCTATGAAAAGCTGAACATGGAAGCATGCATCTCCTACCTCAGTGCTGGGATGGAGATGGTGGATCCTAGTGCTCACTGGTCAGCCAGTCTAGCTGAATCTGTGAGTTTAAGGTTCAGTGAGAAATCCTATCTCAAAAAATAAGGTCGAGAGGAAGAGAGGAAGACACCCAAGATCACCTTCTGGCCTGAATGTGAGCACACATGTGCATACATCTGTGCACACACAAAAGTAATTATCATACACACAACATACACACACTCACAATTGAGAACAAGGTAGAGAGAGAAGAGAAACAAGATCAGTTCTGTAGGGCCCCAATAGGGCCTCAAAGCCCTCTAAGACAACCCCCATAGCTGTGATTGCTGGAAGAAATGATGCTTTCCAGCTCCACAAAAGCTCCCCTAGCAGCCCAGATGGCTGGAGCTCTTTGCTATGCATGTGAGGGAACCACATAAATGTGTTGGATCCAGAGCAAGGGTCTGCCAATGACAGGCTGCTGGCCAAATCCACATCTCCATCTGTTAATGCTTTTTACATTTTTTAATAATTGAAAAAAGCAATACTTCATGGTGCATAAAAATTATATAAGGGGCTGGAGAGATGGCTCAGTGGTTAAGGTTCCTTGCTGCTTGCTCTTCCAGAGGGTGGAAACTCAGTTCACAACACCCATGTCAGGTGGCTCACAACCACCGGTACCTCCAGCTCCATGGTATCTATGCACTCTACTGGCACCCCTGCAAATATATGGTTTATAAAGGGACATACACAAATATACATATGAAAAGTAAATTTAGAAATAACTATATGAAATTCAAATGTCAGTGATCATAAATAAAATCACATCAAGACAAACACACTGATTCATTTGTAGATTTCTGTAGTGGTTTAAATAAGAATGGCCCCCAGAGGCTCATATATTTAAATGTTTAGTCACCAGGGAGGGGAACTGTTTGAAAGGATTTCAAGGAGTGGGAGGTGTGGCCTTGTTGGAGGGGGTGTGTCACTAGAGGAAGGCTTTGAGGTTTCAAAAGCCAATGCCAGGCCCAGTCTCTCTCTTTCTGCCTGTGGATCAGGATGCAGTGTTCACAGCTACTGCTCCAGTGTCTGCCTACAAGATGCCATGCTCCCTGCCATGATGATAATTGACTAACTTCTGAAACTGTAAGCCAACCCCAATTAAATGCTTTCTCTTATAAGAGTTGCCTTGGTCATGGTGTCTCTTCACAGCAATAGAACAGTGACAAAGACATTTTCTATGGTGAATTTCACACTGTGATGACAGAGTAGGCAGAAAACATGTTACCTACAGAATCGAAAATATTTACTACCAGAGACTTTCCAGAAAAAGACTGCTAGGTTCTGATCTAGAGTTCTCAAAGCCCATGAGTTACAGAGAAATAAAGATGCAAAACTTCAGTCCGGTAACATTTTCACTTTAACAGACTAAATGCACCTGATTTGTTGTTGGTGTTGTTTACTCAACAGTATATACAGGGGCAGCATATGAATGCAGGTGCCCTTGGAGACCAGATAAGTGCATTGGGTCCCCTGGAGCTGGAGTTACAGGTGATTGTGGGCCATTTGAAATGGGTTCCAGTCCTCTGGAATAGCAGTATGTATTCTTGACTGCTGAACCTCATGTTTTATTTTTGCGGTAGCGTTCACTATATCTCCTAAGAAGGATTCAAACTCTTAATGTAGCCTAGGCTATTCTCAGACTATATGGTTCCAGTTAGCCCCAAACTCATGGCAATCCTCTGGCCTCCTGAGTGCTAGGATTGTACCTACCTAACTTTTGATCATCAAATAGTGACAGACAAAAAGAAAAAAGTGTCTAACTGAAGGGGACCTTTGTCTCATATGGCCCCATCTCCTCACTGAAAAAGACAAGTACCATTGAGACATTCATCTCTCCATCTACCTGTTACTAAACCAAAAATCACTCTTTAGTTGCCCTTCCGGGTTGATCAGTCTGAATGTTATCCAAATGCTGTTGTGAGAGATGAGAATGGACCTCACACCAATCTTCCTCCCAAGATCAAGGATATCTCATTTCTTAGTTTACTCAGCAACTGGTGTTCACGCAGTAGCTATGTGTGTGTGTTTCTCCCTACAAGCACAAGTGAAGTCCTAGAGAACTCTGACTTCTCGTTTTGTTCTTTTCTGTACATTTGAAAGCTTTTGTAAGGAAACTCCTTGTGGCAGAGCTGTGAGAAGTTCTAGAAATCCAGCTAAAACCCTTTTAATCATACTGGAAATTATCAAAACAATTACGTATCTGCAAAGCAAATTACGCAGTCCAGATGTCTCTCTAAAAATGAGCAGCCACTGCCGGGCACACACAGTGGTGGCGCATGCCTTTAATCCCAGCACTGGGGAGGCAGAAGCAGGTGGATTTCTGAGTTCGAGGCCAGCCTGGTCTACAGAGTGAGTTCTAGGACAGCCAAGGCTGTCTTGAAAAAAAAAAAAAAAAAAAAGAGCAGCCACAATCTCTTGTTGTTTGGAGAACTCCTTGTCCACCAGATGCCCCCCTGGCCTCTCTGCTCCAGTCTCTGAGAGTAACAGAAAAGCAAGAAGGCCATGATCTCCAGTCCACATATGACCATACACAAAATGATGAATTCTTGGAGGGACTCACAGTGAGAACTAGCCAAGCTCCTGCCCAACTCAGAACATGTTTGGCATGAGCCAAAGAAAGAAGGTGACAGTGGATCAGAGACTAATATGCTTCTTGCTAGAAGGACCCTAAAAATCAACCCAACCCCCATGGGATCATTGCACACGCTTTGGGGTTAGAACTGACTAATAAACAAGAACAAAATGCCACAATAAATTACTGCGTACACAGGATTACACATACACACATACACACACACGAGGAGGGGGGGAGAATTAATTAATTAATACATACAAAAGCCCCCAAAGTAGAATTGTTGGAACAAAGTACATATGTTTTTAATGGCATGTACATGCAACATGCATACATACATACATATATGTATGTATAAAGACACTTTTAGGCTCTGATCTTCTTTGTTCATACTCCATCTATAATTTTTTTATGAAAATGTGTGTGGCTACATAGTTTAAATTAAAGTGTATCTTGTTTTTTGTTTTTGTTTGTTTTTGTTTTTGTTTTTTTCGAGACAGGGTTTCTCTGTGTAGCCCTGGCTGTCCTGAAACTCACTCTGTAGACCAGGCTGGCCTCGAACTTAGAAATCAGCCTGCCTCTACCTCCCAAGTGCTGGGACTAAAGGTGTGTGCTGCCACTGCCGGCTTAAAGTGTATCTTCAATGCATTTTGTAAATGAATTCCACCAGGGTTAATGACTTGGGAATGTCATTGGTAGAACATGTGTAGCAAGAGCTTAGCATGTGCCATTTGTGTGTGCAGTCTATGGAAGGAACTAGTTTTGGCATCCAACAGTGAAGCACACACAGATTGCCTCAAGCCCTCAAGCAGTGTTTCTAAAATCTACAGCAGCTTTGTTAAAATGAAAAGCCACACGCTAGTGCGTTTGGCAGCTTCCGTCCGTCCATAATTTGATTGTCACTGAAAACAATCCTTCTGAGTATCGGTCAAGTAGAGAGGTAAAGCATCTGTCCCTCTCCTAGCAGGAAAATCACTACGATACGCTCAGGAAGTGGATCTGATCATCCGTGTTCCAGAACCTTAACATAAAGCTCACATTGTCTGCGTCATCTGAGGCAGGACGGAAAGACACAGGAAATGGAGGACAGAGGAAGGAAAGGAGCCCCTCACCCAGAAGTCCAAGGGAAGCCTCTTGCCTGCTGAGAATCAGGAATTGCAGCACAAAAACAGCATTTGCTTACAGCGTTTCTCCTTTCCCCGCCAGAAAGCCTGTAGTTAGTCTTCTAGTAAAATCTCACTTGGAATCACACTGATGGAGAAAGAACACACCTTAACCGCCTTCGGCAGTCCTGGTGTCTCCTGCTTTGACCTCCTCTGATGGTCATGTTAATACCACCCAAAGCCCCTCCATAGAGACATAGTGTGGTCTCATTTCTCTGGAAAGGATGGGGGTGAACTTTCTTAGCAACCCTTTGAAATAGGTAGGTGGTTGTTGCATCTCTGAAAAGATCCATTCTCTCACTCGTCTGACTTTCTTCCTGAGAGCCTTTCTATTAACCCTTAATCTCAAAATCCAGGTCAAAAACTCCTTTTAATAAACTCCAATTCTTCATACTAGTTCATCCCAATATTCTTTTCTGCAGCGAAGGCAAGGATCCTGTTTAACCTGAGTTGAGGTCCCTACAAGATTAAAGGAATTCCTCAGACTTTTAGGAAAAATGCAGGCATGATCTGGCATCCAGCCTACTTGGCTCACTGTGCCGCTAAATAAGAAACAAGACACTTCATGCTCTTAAGCAGTCCGAACACGGAATTCTGAAGTAGTATGAATAGCCAGGTAGCTCCTTTTATGTACTTCTTCCTCACAGAGACCCTTCCCTGGTCCTACGAGCTCACTATCAAATCCGAGGTAATGTGTTAACCAATCAGAGTCTATAGTCTTCCACTGTGTAAGCAGCTGCCAACATGCAATAAAGCAGACTGTTTCCCGAAACTGTCTCTGGACTGGTTTATCTCCATGCCCTTTACTGACCCACGGACATTGCAGTCTTGTCAATGGACACCCAGGCAACAGGGGCAAAGTTTGCCATGAGTGATAGCATGGAGCTGTGCCTCTGTCCCTGCTGCCACTGACTTTACCTACTGTTAGGTCTTACAAGCAGTCCAAATATCTAGAAATGAGCTGGACGATGTAAGGATTTCTGGTGGGTTAGATAAAAGCCAGCATTCTTCGGGAATTTGTGAGACTGGTTCCCACCCACCGAAAGGAGGTCATTTCTCTTACCTTTGGCAGAAGGGACATATGACTACCTGTGGTTGCATATCAAAGCCCAGGCTTCCAGGCTCCTGCAATATCAAATACACTTCAAACTCTCTCTCTCTCTCTCTCTCTCTCTCTCTCTCTCTCTCTCTCTCTCTAGCTCACAATCTCCACTAGTCTCCCATACCCCCCCCCCTTTCCTAGCCCTGGCCTGTCCAGTCCGCTTCTCTCTGCTCTAGACTCTTCCAGGGGCCTTTGGATACTTTCACTTTTTTTTTTTCTTCAATAAAAACTTTGCCCTTACACAGTGGTCATGTTAGCAGTCTCTGTACGGCAGCCCTCATATACATCCAAGGGCAATACCCCTGCACACACCTACCTCATAATGTATCATCCTTTAAAAACAACACACTCGATGCTGATGGGGTAGCATGGATTTAGTAATACCTTGTTGGGAAACAATTTGAATTATATACCAAGAGTGTTTGAATTGTGGAGGGGGTGGGGGTGAGCGTAGGTTCAGTCAGGCAACCTGGTGGGCCCCATGATTGGAGCTGCTCAGTATATTCACCATCATGGTGGGTATACAAATTTACCCAGTTCTGGTCACAGAACTTAATACACACACACACACACACACACACACACACACGAATGGTACAAGTAAATAAGTAAATCTCAATATTGGTTTATTGCCCCAATTAACTCGAGTGCCATTAAAAGTTCAGCTGTAAGACAGTTAAGATACATGAGGACAACTATACCACGCAAGAGCCAGACACAGACAGAGCTCAGCGGCAGACATCCACTCTTGCTACTTTAGAGAGAGAGAGGAAAAAGGAGTTATTTTGTTTCCAGAACTCCACACTGGAACCCTTTGGAAACACAGGTGTTCACTGAGACATTGTCACAAGAAACCGGAAACAAAACCTTGTCATTATGAAAGTAATTATTTACCTGTGTTATTTATACCACAGAATTTCTTTTCTTTTTGAAAGATTTACTATGTATAGTGTTCTGCCTGCACATATGCCTGTATGCCAGGAGAGGGCACCAGATCTCATTATAGATGGTTATGAGCCACCATGTGGTTTCTGGGAACCGAACTCTGGGTCCTCTGGGCTCTTAACCGACAAGCCATCTCTCCAGCCCCTCTATGTAACTCTTTAAACAATGCTATAAAGATAAGATACCAAGTAAAGGCAGGGAAAACTTAGGATCTCCAAGGCTTTAGATAGTTATATCAAGAAAGATGGGGCAGAGACTGGAGCACTAGACATCAAAGTCTGAGTCTAGAAGTTTAAAACAGTCTTAGAAAGGCCAAGGCACAGTTAGAGTCGGATAGGAATTAATCATTACAAACTGGGGGTTGGGAGGTGAGAAATGTGTGAGATTTTGTTTAATTCCTTATTTCTTATCCATCAGTAATTCATCCTAAGGGAAATACAGGTAAAATAATGTCTCGGTGAAATTGCTTTAAATCATCATATGTCTTTATATTATTATTCAACAAAATGAAAGAAAAGAAAAAATGTTAACAGCAGTTATTTCCGGGTTATCCAATTTGGTAACTAGTGATTTTTCTTTTCCCCCTAACTGGATTTTCGAAGTCTGCCATGATGAATCAGGGTATGGAAGTAGGATATGCTTAGAAAAATCAGACCAGAGAAATGAATTACTCATACACAGGTAATTGTAGAACTGATTCTATTAAGCTGGAGACAGTCCCTCGTAAGAGGCAATTTACCTTTAGACTTGTCAACTGAGCATCTTCAGATGCTCTTGACTGCCTTTACTGGATGCTGGAGTCTATTCCCCTCAATAATCCATACTGTTCTCTGACTAAATTGCCCAGAATGAAGAATACTGGTTTCCTGGTCATGTGGTTTCATTGATCAGAGGAACCAAATGTTTAGTTAGTACTTCTCAACTGAAGGAGCTCCCTGGAATCCTCAAAGGTTTTTGTTTTGTTTTGTTTTTTCTTTTCCAAAGAATACTGTATAGCTCTAAATTTGGGTGCAGGCATATGTTGACAAGAGCATCCTAGGTGGTTTGGGGGAGGCATATGTGGTTGAGAATCCCTGATGTAAATTCATGTGTGTGAATAAGTTTGCAATCCTTTTGGAAGGTTCCATAAGAAAGTGGGAGCAACAGGGAAGGGGGCTGGGTGGCAGCAAGAGGGGGGAGATGTTTCTATCTTTGCTGTCTTTCAAAGCTTGTGCGCGTGTATTATGAGATCAAATAAAATCACCGTGAAAGGAAACCAAATTTCAAGAGGCTCTGCCCTGGCACTCAGCTCCCCTGAGCATCTTCTCTTTAGCAAGGGTGTTCAAAGCTATCCAAAGTGACATGGGTTTTTTATGCGGATATTTTTGATTTTCCATTTTTCATGGTTAGCATGCACTAGCTTTAAAAGGATTCCATGAAAACATGATGAATTTTTCGTTCTGATATTTACAGAAGCCAGTCCTCACTCTAGAGTCACACTCTACACCACTGGGATGTTTTGTTTTTGCTGAACTTTGTGCTAAGCATAAAGGATGCCTGTTTAAACATATTAAGACAATTTAGCATTTAACTCAGACTAGCTGGAACTACTAGGTGATTGTGCACACATTTTGTTATTTTGACATAGTGATGTCACTATGCAGCCCACGCTGGCCCTGAATGGATAATCCTCCTGCTCCCAGAGTTCTGTTATCATAGATAACATCAGATCACACTCAGCCTATTTATTTCTTCAATAGTAAACTAATACAGAGACTCTGCTAGGATAGTCAGCACTGCCAGAGAGGTCCGTCTCCTCGTCCCCCTTCAGGAAAATGGTGACTTGGACAACTGGGCAAGAGGCTGCCAGATGTGGTCTGGTGAGGACTTTATATCCTCATGCCCTGAGCTTATAAGCACATCAACATTCAGAAACCCAGAGCCAAGACTCTAGTGAGCAAATTTCTGAGATTAGTTGCCTTTGGTTGGTTTAGAGAGCGTACCAAATGAATGACAGAAAATAACCCTGGAGTTCCTGGTACTCAGAATAGTTTTAAGCTCTCTCTCACTCTCTCTCTCTCTCTCTCTCTCTGTGTGTGTGTGTGTGTGTGTGTGTATACGCAAACACACGGGTTCACAAGTTTGTTTGTGTGCAAAGGTCAGACTTCAATGACAGGTATCTTCCTCAGTCACACTCCTTGATTTTTGAGGCAGGTTTTCTTGCAGAGCCTCAGGGCTGTGCACCATGCACATTAGGTCCTCCTGCTTATACACCTTACCCATAAATCCCCAGCCTCAGCTGTTCTTCACTATTCAGGGTATCCCTCCATTCTACAATTTAAAAGCCCTTCAAGAGTGCAGGGGGAAAATCCATGAAGAAATTATAGTCAAGACAGAACATGCTATAAAAAACTAGCATCACCACATACAGATGTAGTAGAAAAACCTCACAAAAAGACAAATCAGAAACATGTCCTATTTGTCTACCAGTCAGAGTATTTTCAAGTGTGGAGATCCAGCAAGGGGGGAAAGAATCCTGCCTCAGGGGGAAAAAAATCAATAACCCTGGAAATCTTCACCACACCCAAGCAGAGTCCGTTCTGGAAGCTAAAGGCTTTCTCAAAAGTCAGAGCCGTGTGCATGCTGCTCACAGCAAGCAGTGAAGTGTAGGAAGGAGGGGAGCAGAAGATCATTAGGACCATCAACACGGCAGGACGTCCTAGTAGGACTTGCAAGGAAGTTGCTACACTGTGAGAAGAGACTCTGCAGGGCTGAGGGGGTCAATCAGCCCTAGAGTGATCCCCTCAGATATCAGAGGCCCTGGGTTCCACAGTACTGCATCGAGGGGGTAGGGGAGGAGGGACAGAGGCCTAAGACCTGATATGTCACTATCCTCCCACCTGCTCAGGCCAAAGCCTGACTTTCTTGCTCAGGGAATCACTGCAATGTGACTAAGCAGGGCTGGGGAAATCCAAACACTCCTACTTCCCAAATCAATCCTTGGAATCCTCAGGGATAGGCCCTGGACGAGGGCCTACACTCAGGCTTCATTATTTCCAGTCCCAGCATAACCAAATCTTGGCAGCCAGGCAACCCTCAAACCAAAGCTCAAGAAGCCCTGTGGCAGATGTTTTGAAACTTAAACTTGCTTCAAAAGGACAGAAACAGAGAAGAAAGGAGGAGGAGGGAGAAGGGAAGAATGATGATGCCTCCGAACTGTCAAGTAGGGGTGGGGGCTGTTGAGGTTACACACAAGATGTCAGAGGTTGTTCCAGGTGTGTGGGGTCCACATGCTAGTCTCTCTGCTGCTGTGTGCTTTATTTTGCACAATTAAAAAATAAACCACGAGACTTTTGGGTAAAGTGGGGGTAGGGTAGTTAGGGATTCTCTGCCCCTTAAACGTTCCCTCTTCTGTGAAAGACTGGAACCTGTCATGTTAGGAAAAAGCCTTGCTTTGGTTTTGTTATTGGTTTGCTTTTGAGATGGGGTCTCATTGTGAAGCCCTGGATGGCCTCAGACTCAGAGATCCACCTTCCTCTGCCTCCTGAGCCCAGAGGCTAAAGGTGAGCACCACCTCTGGAAAGCCTTATTTCAACTTTGGGTGACAAAAGACTTGTGTATTTTCAGAGAAAAATCTTAGTACCAACAGATTGGGCTGAGCTGAGCAGTTCAGTGTTGACATCTGGAACTTTGGTTTAAAAGCTATACCAATGAGCATTCCTCAGAATGGCAAGATTCAGTGAACCACTCCAGTGCCTGGCACCTAGATATACAGGCAACCAGTGAGGGCTAGAGCCATTGTCCGAGGAAGATCAATGCAGAAAACCACAAGCAAGAGGGCACAGGGAATCTGGCACAAAGCAGGAAAAAGGCAGCAACACTCTCTGCATCTCACTTCTGGTTTTGCCCAGGGAGAGCCCTCCTAAAGAGGAGAGTAAACTCTTCTGCTTCCTGCCCCTAGCTACTTCCTGCCCCATCTGCATCCATGCAGAAGCACTGCCAGTCTCAGGAGGCTGCCGCTACCCTGAGACTTCCCCTTCCCATTACCAGCAAGAGGCTGGAGTTAGTAACACTCCAATCACACATTAAAGAGAAACTACCAAAGCCTCAGGCTACATCACATTATCATTGAGATCTGTACCCTTCAGAGGATGAACAAAGCCTTTGTGATAGGTATTTTAGCTAACACAGAACCAAAATAATCAAATTAATTGATATGATGTACTTATACTGCTAGTTGAGAAAAGAAACATCCACAAGAACAAAATTAAAACACTTTAATCATTTAAATAGAACCAACTTCAGTAACATACATACACATACAGGAAATCCAAACAGTGTAATTGAACAGTATACTTAAATACATCAAATTCTTAAAAATTCTCCAAATGGACTCAGCGTCATGGATGTGAGAAGGTAACTTTGAAGCGCTGCAGACAAGACAGATGAGGCTACGCCTACACAGACACTGATGAGAACACAGCCTAGAGATGCCAGGCATTTGTCAAGAACACTTCTAGAGAATGACCCAACAGGGTGGTTCAGAAGGGATACAAACGACCAAAAAAGATGAAGGTTATCTAACAATTTCTTTGGTCCTCTAAATCAAGTCACACTGGTTTTGTTTTACTTAAAAAATACCAAACACAGGTTATGTACTTAGCATTCTACCTACAAATGTCTAACTAGCAAAGCTAACACTGCTATCAGGTTAGGTTTCAAAGGAAACTCAAAACCAACCTGACTATACTTTGGAAACTCTAAATATAGAAAGTGCTAGGAAAAGGTAGAGGTAAAATAATAATAATAATAATAATAATAATAATAATAATAATAATAATAATAAGGCCCAGCTCTTGCTTGATCACAAGCCAATGCGTGTCTAAGTGGCAGATAGGACCACAGGGATACATTTGAAGAGCACTGTCAGCTATGTCATTGGAACAGTTCTGATTGTGTTTGCGCAGGAAAGCAAGAATGCTGCGATTTAACTTGGCCCTCACTGCCCCAGTGGAGGACATTTAAAGTAAATGGTACTAAGCCACGCTTCCCAGACAGCTCTGGACACACTTGTACTGAAGACAAAGACGCACACCAACAAGAAGGGAACCAGACGGAGTCCCCTGGGCGTCTGCACAGACACCAACAGCCACAGCATGGCGTGGCAAGAGCAGTGGACACAGCTCCCTGGCCTCCCTCACCATCCTATGCTCCTTGCAGTTCAGAGGCAGTTCCAAAAGAAACTGAAAATTACAAAAATTACTTCATACGAGTTTTGAAAATGCTTTGAAGCATCTCCTTGGAATAGACAAAGTAAACTCCCAAGAACTTCTAACAGGAAATCAGCAACGTACAAAGTGGGTACTTACAAACCTTCAAAGTAATAGCTGTCCAAAAAGATGGCAAAGTACCTGCACTCCAAATGGTGCAAAATTCTCACCAAGGCACAGAGTCAACACTCTAAATCCACGTATGCTGACATGAGAATAAACTGAGGGAAACTACTGCAGGAAAGAATTAATTCCCCTACTCAAATTCTAATATAGACGGTGAAATTTTTCTCCTTTTAAATCACAGCAAAATTAAAGACAGATATCCCGCCACCTCCCCTCAGATACTAGTGTTTATAGCTGGACAGTTAATAAATATAAAAAAGAAACTGTCCCTGGCAGCTTCATATACACGATCAAAACAGAGTGGCGCATGTGAACTCTGAGTGCTGAGGGCAATGCTCTCTGTACACCCATCATCTTTAGCACCCCAGCATTATCCTACGCCCACTGGAGGCAGAAAACACAGCACAGTGGCCACAACCCCTTGAGTGTGCACTGCCCTCTGCTAATGACTTGATTATGATTTCAACCAAATGCATGTGCTTCCCTCCTTCCCAGCATCCCTGGGGCCTCTGAATGGCAGCAGTCGCTGTGTCTAACCTACACTCCTGGCAGTTCACTTTAGCATTGCCACTAAGAAGGTGGCGAGAAGAAAGCAGCTCACCCCTTAGTTGATCACCTTTATTTGACATATCTATATAAATAATTATTAAATACAATTCATGGTGAGAAATAAAGTTCACTAGTATGCCAACTGAAACTGGAATGTACAATAGTGCTGGCAGCAGTGGGCTCTGCAAACCAGGGCTCACACACACAGACGCTCAGCTCCTGATGAGTGTGAGGAACTCCTCCCGAGTCTTTGGGTCTTCCCGGAACACGCCCAGCATGGTGCTAGTGACAGTCTTGCTGTTCATTTTCTGCACGCCTCGCATTACCATGCACATGTGTCTATAAGAAAACGGAGCTGATTTAAAGGCAGACAGGGGTGTCTTATTTTCAGTTAAATAAAACTCAGGGCAAAGATTAATTAGCCTCAGTTCACAGTTATCAAGAATTATCAAAACATCCCCTCTTACAAAATCATTAAACTTTCTCTTTTTTGAGACAGGGTTTTTCTGCATAGCGCCGGCTATCCTGGAACTCACTCTGTAGACCAGGATGGCCTCGAACTCAGAAATCTGCCTGCCCGGCTAAACTTTCTCTTGAATCATTTTATCTCACACTGATTTTATTTCCATTCATGGTTGAGTCCTTGATAAAGTCAACCTGAAGGGAAAAGCACAATTTTCTTACCGGGTGAAGGAGCACATAAGTTCCTTTTTTCCTTCCAATTTTGAAGCAATCTTTATTAAATATTTAATACTGACCAACAGATGGGCTTTAGTCAGGACCACTCCCTGGAATTTCCCAGTTGAGTGGTTGCACATAGTTCTAAATTAAGAAAAATTCAGAGGGCTTGATCCACCCTTGGGACCATGATATGATGGCACTGTACCAACGAGGGTGTCCAGAGAGATGTTCACAGACACTGATCTTGCCAACAAATGCAGGTAAAAGTGGTCAGTGCGTCTAAGCAACACGGCGAAGGCAGACAGCATAGCAAGGCCAGAGCTTGCAGACCACCATAGCATAGGAGGGGACATCCTATAGAATGTGTGTGATTCTCATGCTGTCACTCCAATGTGGGATCCAAAAGAATTGGTCACATGCAATGGCAGTGCTTCCCGGAGGCACTAAGTACTGAGCAGCATAGATGGGTTTGAAGTAACAGCTAAATGCAGTGAGAGATCCTGGGTGAATTGCAAGGAAGTATCTGAAAGTTTTCACTCCTAGAGAAATGGCGACTGAGGCCACATGAAACCCCATTTAAACCCTGCTGTCTTTTCTGCTATCAAGACACTGTCTCGGACCCCATCAGCGGTGATTGTTTGTGTTTAACTAAAACCTCAGTTAACAATGAAGTTGAAAACTAGAAAATAGCTGTTCTTTGATTTATAAACAGCATCTTTAGTTGTGCTTTGTACTTATTCTTACTTTTTTGTCTATTTGACAAATGTGTGCTCACGGAAAAGCTAAGGAAACAGGTGGGATGCAAAAAATACTGCTGACTGCACACATAGACATCTACAATGATGCTTATGACTCCAAGCACTCCAGCGTTCTCACAAGAGGGAAATAACAAACAGCTAGGGTCCTGAAAGACGGCTCAGTGGTTAAGAGAACATCAACTGACCTGAATTTGGTTCCCAGGACCCATTTTGAGAGGCTCGCAACTATCTGTTTGACCTCCACAAACATCACCAGGATACATGTGCAGACACACATGCACAGGGCCCAAATAAGATTAAAATCAGAACAAAAGCCTTTTCTATCCCTGGCTCCTCGGTCAGCAGGAAGGAGAAAAAAGCAGCTGCAGGCCCGTGGTTGTGGCCAGCAGCAGCTGCAGGCTTCGGTACTTGGTCCTAGAGAAGTGGAGATACACTAAAGGCGGAGGCAGGTAGTGATACTGAGACATTATCAAAGGCAGGTTTGGACTTACGTCGCTTCGACCACCACCCCGACGCCAGCAGGCTGCAAGGCTTCTGTGATGGCCACCGCAATCTGTTTGGTGAGGCGCTCTTGAACTGAGAGTGTAACAAAGAGGTAGGCTTAAAGGCCAGATACAAACAGATGGAAGGTTTTGTTTGGTTTTTGGCTCTCTCTCACTCTCTTTTTTTTCTCTCTCTAGAATATTTGTGATCTTACAAAGCAGACTTCTGTGGGGTTTATCACCCAAGACAGGCCAGCTTTCCCTGAGGATATTCTATCTGCTAAGTCTTGAAGAAGTCCCTGGTCCGTTTCCTCATGAGCACTACAGGCCCTGAAGAAACCTTGGTCCTCTGGCACCTCTACAGGGTAGGTATGAGAACAGCAAGTGTCTCTTCCTTGATCATCAACAGCAGATACTGGCTCACAAGCATCTCCATAGATACGGAGTGAAGAATTAATGACCTTGCAGCAGTGTTAGCATAGAAGCTAACTGCTGGACTGTTGAGAACCAATGCTGGAACCTAAATCATTCAGTTTTTCTCTTTTTTTTCCTGAGACAGAATTTCTCTGTGTAGCCCTGGCTGTCCTGAAATTCTCTTTAGACCAGGCTGGCCTTGTCATCTACCTACACCTGCCTCCCCAGTGCTGAGATGTCAGTTCCTTATGCCAACAAAAACAACTTGTCTTTCAAGACATGCAAACATGTCCTCAGAATCATGCCAATGCCAGAAAACTGACAAAATCCAAATGTCTCACAAAGCAGAGACTGGCTGGTGGATTGGTTCATACAATGGAACAGCCACATGGTTAGGAGTGGGACCTGTGGAATTTGTTTAAGGTGTGTAAGAGAACAGGAAACAGGAAAGGCTGTGAGGTTGATTACATAGGAGCCCGCTTTTGTGTAAATGTAAAGGATCTGATTGGAAAATGTGGACACATTCGGAGACGTGGGAGGAGTCTGAGAGCACGGCAGTGCTTTCTCTACGGGTTGAAAGCACAAGTTGCTGGGACCTCCCTTAGAGGGCTGGACTTCTGCATCATATTTATTACTTTTGTAATAGGAGAAATGGTTTCTGTAAATAAAGCTTGTGCTTACCTTGTAGTCTTCTACTATAGATTTCTACAATCCTAGAAAAGAAGAAATGTTTTGGTTAGTCATGTGTTTAAAATGAATTCAGCAAAGCTTCCTCGTGAGACAAGGACTTTGTGGCAGCGATGGTGGGATATGGGCAGGGGAGATGTCTTTTGGGAAGCAGCAATGGATGCATTCAAGCAGAGAGCACCAGTCACACCTAAGCTCTGCTCCCATGTCGCTAAAGAGAGACAGGGAGAACTAATGGGCCCCAGGGTAGAGTTCACTTAGGAAAAACGTAACTACAGGGGAGTAACAAATCTTGACGCCCCCCAGTCGTCAATGCAGGCTGAGTCTCGGGTGCTCTAATTAATCATATTGTTTTATCAGAGCTTAAAGTTCAAGTTAAAAATAAAAAGGCTATTTGTTAATTAATAGTAGGTCAACCACTGAACCAGCTAAATCTATTTGAGTAATCAGATTACAGAAGATTAGATTTCTCCAGGCCTTTCTTCACGAAAGGTTTATATAAGTATTTCACAGGATTAATGCTCTCCCAAATAAGAGGCTTCTGGCCTTACAATGAAACCTGCCAGGTGGTAGTACGGACAGCTCATGTGAGGGCGGCAATTGGCATTGCAGAACATTTCTTTAAAACTGTCTGCTTATGATTTGGACTCCATTAAAAGTCACTTCTATGAGACAGTTGAGGACAGACACGCCTATACACATCTCGGGCAAGGTGTTCCTTTTAGCTAACGTGAATATATCAGTTGCATGAGCACCATCACATTGACCACCCTATTTGGAGACCCCTCATGGCAAGAGCCATTCTATTTCTTGGGCCCTGAAGTTATAAAATGTAGAAAAGATATGATATTGTTTTAGTTGAGCAAAAGAAGTTAGGATCTACTGGGCTAAATTTTTTGTATATATTACTGGGTTTGTTTTTTTGTGTGTGTGATTAGTTTGTCAAATACTTAGATGTTATTGATTTATAGTTTAAAACTCTAACATTATTTTTAAGTAAAATTGAGGATGGAATATGGACAAATGCAGGTAGTAGAGTGGGTAATAATAAGTGTGTACCCCACACCTTACCAGGAATGTCTGATATATTCTTTTTATCATCTAATGTGCTTGCCTCTTGTAGTGAGTTGCTTTTATATCATGAGCACCATCTACACATCTGAAGCTGTAGATCAGTGGTGGAATACATGCCTAGCATGTGCAAGGTCTTGGGTTACATCTCCAGTGGGAAGCATGGATTGGATGATTCATGCAGATGGTCATTGAGTATCTACGTAGTTTGTGCCAAACATGTTCCCTGTGCTCAGAGAACACATCCATCTATCTATCTATCATCTATCTATCTATCTATCCATCCATCTATTTGTCAAGTAAGAAGCATGTATAACTGTTTGATTTTTGTCAACTTGACATAAACCTGGATATATCTTGGGAGAGGAAATTGTAATTGAAAAAGTCCCCGTAACACTGGCATGTAGGCAAGTCCATAGGGCATTCTCTCGACTATGTTTGATGTGGGAGGGCCCAGCTCTTGGAGGCAGTGCCATCTCTGGGCAGGTGGTCCTGAAGAGTAACAAAACACACTGAGCAAGTCATGGGGGTCAAGGCAGCCCTCCTCCAGTCTCTGCTTCAGTTCCTGCTTCTTCTAGGCGCTGCCTTGAGTCCCTGCCCTCCTTGATTCCCTTAAGTGACAGAGTGTGACCTAAACCTAAGATGAAATAAACCCTTTTCTCCCCAATGTGCTTTTAGACATAGTGTGTCATTACAGCAATAGCAATCCTAGATAAGACAAAACAACGGGGTACCAGAGAGTGAACCATTGCTGTGACAGACATGACCATGTTATTCTAAGAGGATTCCGAAGAATTTAGGAACTTTGGGCTGGAAAGGGCATCAAGCTTAATGAGCTGTGGTGGGAACTGTCAAGACAATGCTGAGAACAATGCAGACAACAGCTGGGCAGTGGTGGCGCACGCCTTTAATCCCAGCACTTGGGAGGAAGAGACAGGCGGATTTCTGAGTTTGAGGCCAGCCTGGTCTACAGAGTGAGTTCCAGGACAGCCAGGGCTACACAGAGAAACCCTATCTCAAAAAAAAAAAAAAAAAAAAACAAAAGAAAAAAAATACAATGCAGACAAGGAGACAAGAGAAGCCAGGATTGTTTTGGTTAGTCAACAAGGGATATTCACAAAACTAGGCAGCTCTGAGCACTCCTATGGTAACATTAATTGCACGCTCCCTTTCACTTATGTTCACAGGCAGCCTTCTTAGCTTTTGACGGACAGCATCCTTACCTCAGCTATGAAGACTGATTCGTAGATTTGCTGGACATGGTGACTGACGCCTGCAAAGCCAGCACTCAGGATGTTGATGTAAGAGGACTACTGTGAGGTCGAAGCCGAGCTAGCCTGAACTACAAAATACAGCCCTGTCTCAAAAAGAAGGGTTTCTGAGGCTTTTAAGGTTATCTTTTTGATACATATGCTCTCATCTCTAAATATTAGCATGAATCCCTCAGTCATTTTAACCTCCAGCAATCTGATTCAGTATTTCAACAACTGAACTTAAAACTTTTATGGAGTTTTCTCAATTATTCCAAAGAACCTGGGTAGTCACAAAGGGACAGCATAGTTAAATTTGCACTTGAGAAAGGACACTCCGGCCACAGATTCAAGGACCCTTAGAAGATGCAGAGCAGAGTAGGGACCTCAATACACAACCCAGGAGGAAGAAGATGGAGGCTCAGCCATGGGTGGCAGCAAGGATAGGAAGAGGAAAGCACTTGTCAGCCAGAAGGAGAGCTGCATGGGGCAAGGAGCACCCAGGAGCAATGAAGCAATTTCCCTGGTCCCAAATACATCAAGATGTAACAGAGATTTAAGCATAAAATAAAGCTTGAAGCCATACAAATCCAAACAAGTATATCGTTCGCACTTGTTGGGAAAGGCAAAGATTAGAGAACTCACTAAACTAGGTTAAATGTACACTGCTAAGTTTTCTGTACGTAAATATAATTACAACATTTTAAAAAATCCATCAAACTCTCTCTACCTTTGATAACAATCTCGAACTGCAATCTATATTTACCTGTGTTGTAAAGCTAGGCAAATGAATGACCAGTCAAAGAAATATAATGTAGCCTCTTTTTTTGAGATAGGTTCTCACTATGTAGCCTTTGCTGGCCTAGAACTTGTTATCTACACCAGGCTGGCCTAAGATATGCCTTGCTGGGAGGCTTTTGAAACTAAAAAATGTCAAGAAATTTCAAGATACTTTAAAAACAAATTTGTTAAGAAGCCAGAAAGATGGCTCATTGGTTAAGAACACCAGTTGCTCTTATAGAGGACCCAGGTTCAATTCTCAACACTCACATGGTGGCTCAACCACCTGTAACTCCAGTTTCAGGGGATCTGATGCCTTCTTGTGGTATTCATGGGCACAGGCATGCATGTAGTGCAGACATGCAGACATGCATGCATAATGTTAGCCATAGTACCACATGTCTTTATTTTGTAACCAAAGCCAACTTCAGTGTCTTCTCACCACCCTTGGATTAAATCCCCTACTTCTGGTAACTAATCTGGCCGCACACACTAGAGCTTGCCTTGCTCCCACTTCCTGGTTTGCCTTGGCCACACCTAAGTTCTCCATACTTAGGAATCTGCGCATCCCTCCACCTCTGCCTGGGCACACCACTATTATCACAGTTGCTTTCCACTTAAGGCAAACATGCTTGTACACTTTGGATTGGATGCAGGGCCTTGGGTATGAATAAGGGTAGACATTTCTGTGGCTACAGCTACCTTGTCCCCTTCCCCTTCCATGAGTAGGCTGTTGTTTCCTTCTCTCTGGCCATGGCAGTAGCTGATCTGGAGAACCCTTCCAAGTCAACTAACTCAATACCCAGGAACTATGATTCCAAACTCAAGATTTAATTATATTCATTCAATTGTTTTAAGGAAAGAAAACACACAGCTTTTTGGTCTGAGTTTACTCTAGACTTCCACTAGAACCAAATTAAATCACTTCTGGTGTCTTCTTGTGGCTTGAGGCTTTCCTGTTTGACATTTGACTTCACTGGAATGGAAAGGTCATGCATTTAAAGGTGAGCAGACAACAAACTGCACACACAAGATTAAAATGAACAGTGAGGTTTCACTAAGACATAGCTTTCTTTATTACTCCTTGATCTCTAAGCATTCTTATTTCTTAAGAGAAATGGGCAGTTGAACACGCAATGCCTTGGTGTTCCATTTTATTCTTAAATTTTAATCCTATTAGCACAATGGCAAATCCTCAGGCTAACAATCAGTTTCTTTGTAATGCTTCACAGAAGGTTTAACTATTTAAGGTTAAACCAGAAAAGGACATAACCAAGATTGTTCTCCTGTACCTAAGTCGTCATTTATTCCATGACCCCACTGCTTCGCTCTAGAAACCATCTCACACTGTCAATCATGCAGCAGAGGGCGGTCTTCAAGGTCATCAGAGGCCTGAGGGTATGGCTCAATGGTAGAGCTACTCACTTGCCTAGATTGAATGAGGCCATGGGCTTGAGCCTCAGCACTAGAGAGGCCATACCTAAAAGGTAAAACGACCATACCTAAGCCTACAGTGCTCTGTAATACTTTTTAGTATGGAAGCCATCATCAACTCAGTCTTCCCTGTATAGACTGTCTCTTACAGTCTCAACAGTGCCAGAATTCCCATGATAAAGGGAACTAACATTCTTGGTGGAAAAGAGAACAGAAAATTGCACCTATGACTATGTTTATACAGTAAGCATACTGATGATACTGTCATTCACCATTGATATAAAGTCTGTTTTCACTATTGTTTGGGAGTAAGTAACTGGGGCAAGACTGCTTTTACTTTTTTGTTGCTGTGTTAAACACCATGACCATGACCACTTATAAAAGGAAGGGTTCATCTGGACTTAAGGGTCCATCATCATCACAGTGGGGAGACACGGCAGCAGGTAGACACAGAAGCTGGAAGAGCCAGCTGAGAGCTCACATCTTGAACCAACAAGCAGAGAGGGCAATCTAGGAATGGCATGAGGCTTTGAAAGCTCAAAGCTCACCCCCATAAACATACCTCCTCCAGGAAGGTCATGCCTGACTCCCCAAACAGTACCAACTGGGGACCAAGTGTTCAAACCTGTGAGCCTGTGGGAAACATTATTTAAACCACCACAGGTTTATACAGATTCCAAGAAAGAAATGAAAGATGAGGGCTACCACTTTAGGACTACAGCAAATCCACTATAACACAAAGCCGCAGAACAGTCAGTCAGAGATATTCGTTTGTTCCAATGTGACTGAGGTCACTGTAACCTCAGGCAAGTGATGCAAACTTAGCTTTAGATGCAATGACTGCATGGTCTTCACTTACCCGTTCCTTTGGTTCTTAACACACACACACACACACACACACACACACACACACACACGTGCATGGACAAATACACACACATGCACGCACACACACCTACCTACCTACCTACCTACCCAGGATTTGCTAACTCCATAAAAACCAACTAAGACACAAAGGACCTTTAGGGGCAGTAAAACACTGCTGGCTGTAGCCTAGCAGAGATCTGTAAACACAAACTTTCACACTGACTTTCAGTTAAACACAAATTGCCATGTGTAGACAACACATCACCTCTTCCTAAAATCCAAGGTAAAGGTGATGGCAAATTATTTTTCTTTTATTGTTTTATGTCTCTTCATAGCCCAGGCTATGCTGTAACTCACTATGCAGATCAGGCTGGCCTTGAACTCAGAGAGATCTGCCTGCCTTTTTCCTGAGTGATAGGATTAAAGGTTTGCCACCATGCTCAGCTTGAAAATTTTTTAAAATTCATTAACATGTAGGAAAAAAAGCAAAAAATAGGAGAATAAGTCAAGTAAAGGGAAGTACACCCTTGTATCTACAGAGGCAAGTGACCTAGACGTGGATGGACTCATCTGCTGTAGAAATACACAAAGCACAGGTGCAAAGAAAAGCAAGAAGCCAGAGCCCCATACGCAGGCTGACCAAAAGTTTAAAACCATGTATCTCACATGCTAACAGGGTTCCCAAGTGGCTTGGCTCCCATTACTGTGTGACCTCCTGAGAGTCCTGGCTGGTGAAGATACCAGAACACCCTAACATCTGGGAAACAGAAAAGGATGGAAAGGCCTGACCAGTGTAAGAACTACAAAAACTCCAGAAGAAAGCTACAATGTGAAGATGAACACACAAAAAGGTGTTCCATCCACAGAATCCTTTATCTGATCTCCAGAGCACAGTGAATAAGACAACTCCAGCAGGAGCCATGCATGTGAGGACAGAAGTCCCACGTGGTGATTCATCCCTAAGCATGCCCATTGCAGTTCAGTTCTGTGAATATCAGGAACGTGGGGAGACATAAAGACAAGGAGGGTGAGAACCCTCAGCTACCCTCAGTGCTTTCTGAAACACAGAATGATTGACACCAGACAGAAGCACCATGTATCTAAGGAATGTGGGAAAGCCTTCAGTAGTTGTAACTGCTTTCTATGATATAACAGAACTCATACTGGAGAAGCCCTGTGTGTAAGCAATAGGGAAACCCTTCACGGTTCTTTCAATCACATAAACCATGGGGTTCACAATGAAGAGAAATCCTATGATGTGTTGTATACAATACATAATTGAGTGTGCGGTGGAGAGAAACCTTGTTGTACAGCAAAATGCAGAGTCCTTCACTTTCTGCTGCTGCCTTGTAAACATGAATGTACTTATAACTTATCTGGGTCAGTAATGTTGGGAAGCATTGACCAATCCAACTCTTATTTGAAGATTCACACTGGAAAGAAGGCCGAGTCAAGGATATATGAAGGGTGCATAGCAAGCCCTTTCTAGCACCCATGAGAACATACAGTGGAGAGAACTCACTACTATGAAGTATGTAGTCTCTAGTTGTTTCTGTTCAGCTGATGGGCATAAAATGCACCTGGCAAAACACCTTGAGATAAGCCAGTGCCTTAATTTGTGTGCATTCACTGGAATCGGTGGGGGTTTGTGGAAGCATGTGATATCTTCAGAAGACCAGGCCTTACTGTGAGTATGAAACCAACTCCAGTCTTTGGGATCTGTTTTTTGACTATGTGACTTACATCAGCACGAAGTACTTCCTGCAATGCACTGGATCCTATTCTCCACATATGCAAATACTCTTCTACTCCCTGCCCCCCAAAATATAAGGATAGTGCAGTTAGACTCATACGCGTGTTTCCTCTCCGATCCCTTACTGTTAACAACCCCCCCACCCACCCAAAGATCCACAGCTGGACTGCTTATAACCTTGGGTCTTTTCCAGTTGGGGAAAACTCTATAGAGAAAAAGTTGTGAATTCATGTCAGTAATGGGCGTGGGGAGAGAGAGATGAGCAGTGTGGGAGAAGAAGGTAAAGACAGTGTTAGGGCTGCCTATGCAAGTACAGATTTAGGTTACATTATAACTTCTCAGATCCATACAGGTAGAAGTAAGAGATCTTTTTATTATAATTTATTTTTTGTGCATTGGTGTTTTGTCTGCATGAGTCTGTAAGAGTGTCAGATTATGGAGTTACAGACAGTTGTAAGCTGCCATGTGGGTGCTGGTATTTGAACCCTGGTGCTCTGGAAGAGAAGTCAGTGCTTTTAACCACTGAACCATCTTCTAGAGAGTCTAGAAAAAAGCTTGAGAGCCTCAGCAAATAAGAACAATTCTAGAAACCTTATTATACTTACCTGGCAAGTTTGCTGAGACCAAGGACTTGCTTGTTAGGAAGATAACCAATATGGACCTTCAGGGAACAGAGAGATTATCAGCTAAATAAAAACACAGAAAGCACAGAAAACAGATACAGGACCATAGTAAGCATACATCACAGTGACAATGTATCTTTAAAACCTATAAAGCAATTCCATACATACTTTCAAATTATATGAAGAAACTCCTTAAGAACAGACTTGTTACTGAAATGACAAATTAAACATAAACCTGTATAGTTCCTTGGTAAAATGCTTGATTCAAATCCATCAAGAAAGCCTGTCAAGAAAAACTATACTCGATAAAGAAAAAATGGGCACATAACATCACAGTATAGTCAGGGAGACTCTTTTAGTATATGTGCTGCCGAAGCGAGCACAGGAAGACTCTTAAATGGCAGGAACTGTACATATGAATGTTATTCCATGTTATCTCATGGAGCAGGACCAGGAGTGCTGGAGGCTAAATCAGCTTCCACCCAGGCCCAGACACAGGGCTCTGAGCTGGCCAACCCCAACCTCCACCCCATCCATGAACTGCTACAGTATGTGAAGGGGTAGGTCCTTCAGACCCAAAGTTTCAGGATCTCAGTGGCACAGAGCAATAGAGGGATGTCTGAAGAGTCCGCAGTACCAATAGTGTTGCAGAGGTCAGAGGCCTCCAACCAGACATCTTTGCAATGAACAGATGCAAATAAAGCTGTTTGGGGCAAAAGAGTATACTGTGTGACACACCGTGACACTGTGTGACACACCGTGACACAGCACAGCTTCCATGGCAGGATTCTGTTTGTTTGTTTGTTTTGGGGGTTTGTTTGTTTTGTTTTAGGGAGAGAGGTTGCAAGGACAGATGGTGGATATGAAGGGACAGAGAGATAAGTGGGTTTGGGGTGAATGATGTGAAATTCACAAAGAATCAGTTAAAAATTTTTAAAAAGTATACAGAGATTAGATAGATAATAGATGGCTAGACAGACAGACAACACTAAATTTTAAAGAGGGAAGTACCAAGTGCTATTGGAACATAAAATACAACTTTCACATGCTCCTTTGCAGAGCCAAAGGCCAGCAGGGAGCAAGGTAGATATGGGCATATCTATGACCCTGCAATCTCACTCCCAGATGCATCCCAGCAGAAATGGATGCATATGTACACCAAGAGAAAGCTTTGGGGTCAGCCTTGTTGGTTGGTTGGGGGTTTTGTTATTGTTGTTTGATTTGATTTGATTGATTGGCTTTTCAAGACAGAGTTTCTCTTTATAAGAACCTTGGGTTGGGGTGAAGAGATAGCTCAGTGGTTAAAAGTGTTGACTGCTCTTCCAGAGGTCGAGTTCAATTCCCAGCAACCACATGGTGGCTCACAGCCGTCTGTAATGGGATCTGGTGCCCTCTACTGGTGTGTCTGAAGATAGCAACAGTGTACTCATAATAAATAAATCTTAAAAAAAAAAAAAAAGAACCTTGGGTAGCCTAGAACTTGATATACAAGCCAGGTGGATACCTGCCTGTGCCTCTGGAATTAAAGGTGTGTGCCATCATGCCCGGCTCAGGCCATATTATTTTTAACAGCAAGAAAAGAAAACAAAGAGAATGGAATTGTGGTTTGTACGATGCAATAATGTAGAACAATGAAAATAAACATAATCTTCATACATTGTGTCATTTCTATGTTTTACAACCATAAGAAAATAAAATATTTTAACAAAGAGCAAAGCAAATATTAAATATTCATATTATTCCCTACAAGTTTCCTGTTGGAAAATTATTAACAGGGTCAAAATAGAATTAAACTATTATGAGAGTTGGCACAACAGGACATCTCTACTGTAAACATTTAATGACAACTCTGACTTATCTAGCTTGGATTCCATTCTCTTTCCCTAATATAAAAAGGGATAGAATCCAATTAAATCCACTAATACCATAACCTCTGGCTCCAGAAACTCTGCAGCCATCCCTACTCAGGTCAGGATGTCATGCTCTGTGAACATGGACCTTGGAGCAAACAGTTCACTCAAAACACAGGGCAAAGCTCTTCAGAGCAGCAGGTCCCACCCTTAAAGGATGCAAGTTGAACCCCATTATCCCAATCTACAAACGGGATGTTGATGAGAGGTCTGTGTGGGCCATCTTTGGGGGTTGTCTGTTTTCAAGACAAAGTCTCTCTGTGTGCATAGATAGGCTGGTCCCAAACTCTCCATCCCCCTGCCTCCACCTCATGATTGCTAATGTTAAAGGCATGTCACCACCTGACTGGTTTGCTCTTTAAATTTCCTTCTTTCTCTCTAGTTTGTTTTTAAAATAGGGTTTCTCTTTGTAGCCCTGGCTGTCCTGGAACTCACAACTCTCTGTAGTCTGGGCCGGCCTTGAACTCAAGAGATCTGCCTGCCTTTGCTTCCTAGGATTGTAGGCATGTGCCACTACTGCCAGCTTAAATTTCCAATTATTTGATTAGCCAAAATTGATAGAGTCAAAAATTACCTGTGTAAACCTTAAATATTGAGAATATTAAGAATTGTCCTAATTTAAGATTTTTAATTATACTTAAATTAGGTAACAAGGAGAACCTTACCTTTCCCACAAATGGAACAAGGTGATGTTCACACATGGAAAACATATCTATGTCCTTCACAATCACCATCTCGTCATGATCCTCATCAAATATGGCATCATTCAGGACATCTAGAACCAGGAAAACACAAAATCGAAAAACCACTTAGATTAAATACAGAAGGACAGTAAATATTTTTAAATCCTTACTAAAACATTAAAATAAAACGAAAAATTGATAATTTTCCCTTCTAAGCAAGCTGTCTCTTTTCCTTAATTGATATAAAACATCCTCTGGACAGTGTTTCAGGAGAAATTCCAGCTTCCAAATGCATTTGTATCAAGAGCTGGAAGCATGACAAAGTGAGCAGCTGTGTTTGGGGGGGGGGGGGGTCCTCATCTCAACATCCTAACAGATATGTACAAAGATCCACACGCCTGTAAGCTTGGCAAAATTCTCCAAAATTACCAGGGGAAACGTCAGACTTACTCTAAGCAGTTTAAATCCTATACTCTGCATGTGTAGGCCTCTCTAGGGGGCAGCAGTCATATCAGCTGTGAACCTCACACATATGGCTGCCCACGAGACACGATACAGCCCAGACAAGATGCCTTATGTTTAAAGGCTGCACTTAGTAATGGTCCCTTCCTCATCTGCAAAGGAGAAGGTTAACTAACCAGAGGATGCCCAAGGGAGCACTGAGCTCAGTTAACATTCTGTGACAGCGAGAGCTTCCCGCCCTGGCTGCAGAAAGAATAAAGGATATAAGCCATAGCCACTATGATATATAGTAATGCTGTTGACAAGATGGTAGATGCCCTAACATTGTATGTAAGTGTCATGTGTCATTGTCACATGAGAGGATGTTTTCTCAGTTTTATAAAAACAAGCACATGCACAGGAAAACCCTGATCTCCCAGCTTGGTAGGTCAGATAACACTGAGAATAAGAGTACAATAAGACAAGTGTGGGGGCATGAGCATGGCTTTGCAGCTGCCCACAGCAATTTTCCCCTCTGAAAGACAGGCTATGAGTCAGAGATGTACAAACGCCCACCCCCACTGCCTGACCTTCAGGGGCTTAGGTACTGAGTCATGCACAAGGCTCTGTTTGCATCAGGTTACTTGGAGTCGCCTTGGATTGATTGGTATTAGAGTCACTAATGTGGCCAACAAGAATGGACATGTGCATGGTTTAAACACAGACCAACAGGGATAAGAATGGAGCAGGGGCAAGCTCTGTCATTCTCTAAGTAAATACCCCCTCTCTGGCAGCAGTCTCCTATGCAGAATACCCTGCACTAACCTTTGGTTGTATTTCTTCTAAAAGCAGTTTAAATATAGCTCCTTGGTGTTCCCAGAAGTACCCTGGATTTCTCCAAGAGTTCAGTATCATGATAAGGCCACGTACAGCTCACTAATCTTTGGTCATGAGAAATGACTTGAGAGTAAAAACAATGTTTCTGAATGAACTAAAGAGAGCAGGGGATGCCAGACATCCAGTTTCTCTGGCAAAGGAAATCTTCCCACTTCTCACAACTACACAGCACATGAGAGTCAGCCTCAAGCTATGTAGGAATGTGGTTCTTGCACCAGCTGGCTGTTGGACCTTAGGCAAGGCACACAGTGGGGAAAATGGCATCTCTACAGTAGAGAAACTTGGTAGATCAGGGGTGACTCAGCCACTTCTAGGATATAATGACATTGGATACCGCCTGTGTGGTATTACCCAAAATTTATAAGTATAGTCTCATCATCAGGAAAACTGAGGAATAGGCTACACTATTAGATCACTTCAGTAGAGTTTCCAGTAGGTAAGGGCTCACTAAGCTATCTAGGCTAGACTTGAATCAATCCTCTGGGATGATAGGAATGTACCAGCAGGCAAGGCTCCATGGTAATCTTTTGAAAAATCATTAAGGTCATAAAAAAAAAAAAAAACCATGAAAAGGCCGTAAAATTGTCAGAGTAGAGGAAATTAGTGAAATATGATAGCTAAGTGCAATTAAAACTAAAATCAGAATTTGAATAAAACACGTTGGTTAACATCATTATGCCAATATTGACTTAAGTGTTAGTTAACTGTACCATGGGCCAGGGAGATGTTTTTGGTAGAATCTAGAGAAATAGTCTATGAAAACCCTCTGTGCCATCTTTGTAATTTTGACATAAGTCTAAAATTGCTTCAAAATTTAAAAAACAAAAAGGATGATATCCAAGAACTGCTGTGTATAAACAATGGAGCACATAACTCAGTGAAAAACAATGAACTGCGGACACATAGCAGTATGCTGGCTACTCTCGTGCACAGACACTCGGCCAATGACAGATCACATATGCAGCGGTATCTGAGAAGGCTCGATCTCCCGGGCTGTAACATTCTTCTCAGCTCAGTTTTGTTCAGTCTAAAGAGAGGGCCAACTGACACACTATTGCCCTGGGTGTGATGTTCTAGGAAAGGCCAAAGTAAAAGTAGCAAGGGGATAGGTGGTCTATGGGGGTGGGGGGCAGAGAAGTGGAACGGATTGCAAGGGTCATCACCTTGTAGCTGACTCTGTGTGTGTGTGTGTGTGTGTGTGTATACACTTGAGAGTTATGCCAATATGTATGTATTTCACAGCATTATGCCAGTGTGTGTGTGTGTGTGTGTGTGTGTGTGTGTGTGTATCTGTCCCAACTCACACTGTCATTAGAGTTCAGAGATGTTAGCCATACCTTAATAAATTTAACTGTTTTTTCTTTTCATTATAATACAGTATGTTGCCGGGCAGTGGTGGTGCACACCTTTAATCCCAGCACTTAGGAGGCAGAGGCAGGCGGATTTCTGAGTTTGAGGCCAGCCTGGTCTACAGGGTGAGTTCCAGGACAGCCAGGGCTACACAGAGAAACCTTATCTCGGAAAAACCAAAAAATACAGTATGTAACCTCATGTGTATCGTAAACAT
Source organism: Rhynchomys soricoides (assembly GCA_019843965.1). Classification (NCBI taxonomy): domain Eukaryota; kingdom Metazoa; phylum Chordata; class Mammalia; order Rodentia; family Muridae; genus Rhynchomys; species Rhynchomys soricoides. The sequence goes on from JADRCH010000103.1 coordinate 2,113,861, forward strand.
TTATCCCCCAAAAGAAAAAATGGAAGGCTAAATCACAAAGCTAATTAAATACTTATAAAGGGATTTCAAATAAGATAAAAGGGAGACAGCTGGAAATGAACTGTTTAAAATACAATTTGCCATATTTTAATTATGTGTATAGGATGGGGGATGTGCACATGTGAATGCAGATGCCCGGAGTCCACAGGAGGACACTGAATCCCCTGGAGCTGGAGTCAGAAGTGCTTGGAATTGAACTTGCATTCTCTGGAAGAGCAGCAAATGCTCTTGACCACTGAGTCATCTATCTCCCCAGCCACATCACGTAGTTTTGACTTTTGAGTTGATATAAGTGTTTATATACTCAAAATCAAACCAAGAAGAAGCCTAGTTGTCCTCCAAAAGCAATGCTTTGTATAGAACTGACACTAGTTAGTATGTTACCTATATCACATTTCATTTGAAATGAACCCAGACTGTAAACTTGACCTCACCAAGTCATTTTTCTTCAACAATGAAGTTTCCCTGCTATATTTGCTTATGGTTTACTCCCACATATCTGGAAGCTGCCATCTGTGGATCATAAGAACAAAGCTTTATCACAGATTGTTTTAATTTCCTGCCTGCTATCAGCAGCAAGAAGGTAACCCTGGAAACGGTGTCCAGAGCATTCGCCTTCCTACTGCCTGTTAGTCACAACCACAAAGGAAACCAGAGCAGCCTCCTGAAGTTGGTCTGTCCACACCACCACTGCCCTTGTCAGTGCTAAACAATGAAGCAACATGGCTGATCAGCCAGCCATCCCTCAAGCCTCTTACCCACTAGGACCCCTCCTGAAAATACAGTAAGGCACACATGGGATGCTCTCTAAGCATGTTCTAAAGCAAGGATGTCAGACCCTTCCCATGGTTGTGTTAAAACACAAATTGCCGGGTCCCATCCACAGTCTCTGTAGGTCTCAGTGGGCTTGAAATTTATGAAAAGCTCCTAGACACTGCATTGCTGGTGCAACCCCACTGAGTGCTCCTGGTATGGAGCATTTGCATTGCTACCCAGAACCTTCACATCCCCTACATGTTCCTGCCCAAATACATGAGCACATTTAGGACAAACAGACCTGTTTTGCCAGGGAGAAAGGTGAAGGAAAGATGTGGGATACTTCTATCTTGTTTTCATCTTTGTTTTGGGCACAGGAATGGCAGTCAAGGCCAGGGTGTGATACTTGATTCATCTTCCAGCATGCAAACCTGAAAGACGGCTTTGGAGCCTTGAATGAACATCCATCAGAAGGACAGGAAAGATATATCAGGGTCTATATCCCATCTAAAGAGAAAGATATGGGGAAGGAACAATGGAGCCCAGGCAGGCTGGGGCAACACAACCCAAGCCATGGGGAAGTCTGCTCTTGCCCAGAATTAAATCACCTAAAGGTACACACCTTTAATCCCAGAGATCAGGAAGATCTTTGTGAGTTCAAGGTCACCTTGGTCTAAAAGAGTGGGTTCTAGGATAGCCAGGGCTACAGAGAAAGAAACCCTGTTTTGAAAATACAAAACAAATAAAAACACAAAAAAATAAGTCTATTCCATCTAAGAAAAAAAAATTGTGTCATCAGTCCATTCAATCAAGCTCTTCCAGTGTCACTGACCTCAGAGAAACTTGGAAGGCCCACAGTACTATGTCATTGAGTCCCCTGGCACCACAGTTACCCATACTCAAAGCTTGGGGTTACAGGCTACCAGAGGAAGTGCTCCCCCTTCAGGCTTTGGCATTCCCATAGTGACCTTGTAACACCATGCACCAAGACAAAGCTAAACACTGGGCTCCTTCAGAATTCAGCACGGGCGTTCTCTCGCCCGCTAACATCTCAGGTTCCCTCTCCTCCCTTCCTTCACAGCATTCAGGCCCACTACAAGTGCCAGCCTTCCTTCCACTGCTAGTTCACAAATTTAAATCTATAGCCTAGTAGTTTCAAGGTTCTCCCTTTACTCTGAGCAAAAAAAAGTCTACTCACCCTCATCTAAGATGGCCCTGCATAACCAGAAGTGAGCATTCTAAAGCATAGCTCATTGGGTCCACAGATTCTATGGACCATATGAGACGGGACCCAGAGCAGATGCCTGGCTGCTACCTTCTCCATCTGGGGCTAGAGTCAGCTAGGTGCTTTTACTCACACATCCAGTGCTTCAGGAAGTGGCATCTCCATGTGCTCAAGATGTCCCTACAGAGCAAAAACCTCAAGGTTGTTGGTCTTTTATACGGTTACTCGAAGCCCTAAAGTGCCTTAGCCAATTCCATGGTTCTCTCTTACCATGAAAGGGGGAATATATTAAGAATCCAGGCCGGGCAGTGGTGGCGCACGCCTTTAATCCCAGCACTCGGGAGGCAGAGGCAGGCGGATTTCTGAGTTCGAGGCCAGCCTGGTCTACAGAGTGAGTTCCAGGACAGCCAGGGCTACACAGAGAAACCCTGTCTTGAAAAAAAAAAAAGAATCCAGTGCTTAATTCTTCTAGGTCAAGTGAAGCAGTATTACCAACATATATAAAATGAAAAGAACAACTTTACAGACATATCAGTAAAATGTAGAAATACAGCTAACAGGAACAGGATCGTGTGTGAGCTCTTACCTTCTTGTGTTCAATAGAATCAAATTTTAGCTTAATGATGGGAATATGCTTTTGTTTGTTTGTTTTGAAATAGAGTCTCATGTAACCCAGGTCTCACCTCCCCAAGTATTGGGAATTATAAGAATGTACCACCATGCCTGGCTAGGATAGGACTATGCTCTGGGAAACAAATCATTAAGCAGTTTATTTCTCTATGAAAACCGTGGAGCATGCTTACACAACTTACACACTTACATATTATAGGATGCTAATTGTGCGTATATTTATTTATACATATAGTCTATTGTTTTTAAGGCCATGACAAACAAAACACAAGGTTAAAGCATAGACAAATTAACAGAATGATGACTAGGAGGCAGGGGCCCTGCAGGCGCAATGAGGTGGACTCCAAAGTGAGTAAGCAGGAGCACACCCTGAAACAATTAAGTTTAACAAAGCCATTCTGGAGCTTGACACATCAGCAGTGAGTTGTTTTCCTCCATTACAGTCATATGGGGTCACAGCAATAGGTGCAAGCGATGCTGAAGTCTTGGGAGGCACAGAACTGCATATGCATCTATTTCTCTAATTCTAGGGCACATTCAGTGGTGTATATATATTGTTTTGCCATAATGACTGCTTATAGAGAGAACTTAGATGCAGTTATGCTAGTCTTGGGTTTGAATGAGCTTGGTCAGTGTTTCTCACACCGGACTGTTCCCTCACAATGGCTAGTTGGACATTAAATGAAATCTCAATGCTTTTGTTTTGAAAGATGTATGATTCAAAACCTAGAACTGAGCTGTTAAGCCCCGTCTAGGCTAGCCTTGTCTACATTGTGAAACTCATTCAAAGAAAGAAAGAAAGAAAGAAAGAAAGAAAGAAAGAAAGAAAGAAAGAAAGAAAGAAAGAGAGAAAGAAAGAAAGAGAAAGAGAGAGAGCTGGGCAGTGGTGGCCCATGCCTTTAATCCCAGCACTTGGGAGGCAGAGACAGGCAGATTTCTGAGTTCGAGGCCAGCCTGGTCTACAGAGTGAGTTCCAGGACAGCCAGGGCTATACAGAGAAACCCTGTCTTGAAAAATCAAAAAGAAAGAAAGAAGGAAGGAAAGAGAGGGAAGGAGGGACGGAGGGAGGGAGAAAGAGAGAAGGAGGGAGGTCATGCTGAGTTATTCTATAGTTTAAAATAACATTGAATAAACGAATGCTTTAAAATTTTTGTATTTTGCTGAAAATGCTTTTTCCCACAGTATATAAAATATTTGAGTTTTTCTTTTATTATTTTTTGTGGGAGTTTGTTAAGTCAAGCAATCTAGGACTGGCAGCGTTTGCCAGACCTGAGATTTGCTTGGGATTTTAGGAGTCAAAGTTTCTCTCCCTTTTTTTTATACTTTGCAAAGTTTTCCTAATGTTCACATTTTGGTGGCTAGATATTTTTTTTCTTTGGTGAAGCATGCATTCCATTCCATGGTCCCTGATCAATGTTAACAGCCGAACACTCTGGCACTGATAACTGCTTCCTTCCTGGACAGCTTCTTCAGCTTGAAGGGCTAGCAGAAAGAATGCCCATCGTCATAGACTGGAGACTGGAGCATATGAAGTGGTTCTGAGTCACCAACCCCCCAACAACACACCAGTGACCTTACCAGCAGGACTTGGGTGTGTGGCTTTAATTAGAGAAATAACTGTTCCCCCAACTTATGCTTTGGCTCTCCATGGGGGACAGATGACAACATGGAAGCAGTCCAAGGTTCTTGGCTGTTGCATAGTAACTGAGCTTTAAGACACTGCTGTGGACCAAGGACTTCTCCAGCATATGTTTACTGAGAAGCAGTGTGAATAGCCACAGCTGCTGCTGCTGCAGGAGTGGGTCCACAGTCTGTCTCACCATACTAAGTAAGGACCAGAAGCAACCAGGCTGACAGAACAGGCAACATACTAGAATGGATGAGCTCTGAGCAGTCCGCTGAGGAGCTGGTCTCAGCTGAACAACCCTGCTAGGGCCTTGTGGAGCAGCATTCAGAGTCTGCAGGATGGCCTCCATGGAGTGGCTTCAGGAGGAGTTGGCTGGCAGGGTTGATTACAAGCCTGGGCATAGTTCATGCTCTGCCATATTCTACATATATTGGAGGTGAGATGAGCCTGAAGCTCTCTCTGAGCTAAGCTATGTACAGTGGCTCTCACAGTATCTTTAATTTATGGAAGTTGCACTCTGCAAATGTATGTCTACCCATGTGTGTGGAAGCCAGGGGTAATACTGACTGTCAGTTGCTCCTCTACCTGATACCTAGGACAGTGTCTCTCTCTGAACTTGCAGCTTGCTGATTGGCTAGATGGCTAGCAAGTCCCTGGAAATTATTCTGCCTCTGTCTTCCTGTTGTAGAAAATATTTCATTTCAATCCAGGGTGTCTACCCTGCCTTTGATCATTCAGTTCCCAGATAAATGGCCCACACGGCCTTTATGTTTACAATAAGCCTTTATTTGCACCGATGCTGGGCAGATATCTACCCTCTATGCTAATTAAGATGTATTTCCTACTGATAACCCCGAGTAAGTACTTACATAGTGTCACTTCCATATAGTACCTAACCTTGAGTATGCCATCATGCTTTATCATACCTTCAATAAGATAGTATTAAAGTTCTGTATGTTTGTCAATCCAACAAAGAACAATTTATCTACATGTAGGACCCGTGTGTTTCTCTTGTGGAGAGTGGGGTCAGTCATATTTCCTGGTGTCTGTGGAGCTCTTTGGATTTCCTTTACTCAGAGGCTTCTCTTCAGACTTGGGCAGTTTCCAGTTGTGTGGCTTTTCTGTTATGTGGCTTTTCCTGTTGTGTGGCTCACATTTCTCTCATCACCTCCCAGCATCTCATCTTACATTATCATCAGCTCATTCCCCAGTTAATCTTAAGAATATTTAGTAGTGCTTTGGGTTGAATTGTACCCAAAAAAATCATGTTGTACCAAGAAAATCATGCTGAAGATCTAGGTGCCTCTGAATATTATTTTACTAGATACAGTGATGCTGCAGATGTAACTCAGCAATTTCAGAGACATACTACAACCTGAATCTTTCATCAGCAGTACCCACAGAAGACAGAAGCAAGGACACTGGCAGAGACAGAGATTGGAGCGAATGATGGCTTCAAACCAAAGAACATGGACTGAGTTCTACAGCCAGAAACTAGGAGGCGTCACAGGTTTCCAATAGTTTCAGAGGGAGCTAGGGTTTGCTAGTTCATTTTCAGACTCAGCATTCAGGGCTGTAAAATCCCCAGTTTAAATCCCCAGCTGTGGTGTTTTTCTTTGGCAGTCTAAGAAACTAGTATGAGTACCAATGCTGTGGTAGTGCCTTAAATAAGAATGCTTTGCCTGGCCCCGATAGGCTCATATTTAAATGCTTGGTCTCCAGTTGGTGGAACCTTTTTGGAAGGATTAGGAGGTGTGGCCTTGTTGGAGAAAGTGTGACACTGGGCATAGGCTTTGAGATTAAGAGTCAAGCCCAATCTCTTCCTCATAGTGTCTGTCTGTCTGCCCCTCCCCCCCCCTCTGCCTCCAGAGAATAAGATTAAAGCTTTAAGCTACTTGCTCTAGCTGCCTGCCTGCCTGCCTGCTGCCACCCTCACTGCCATCATGGTCATGGATTCACCATCTGAAACTATAAAGCCCCCACTTAAATTTCCTTTATAAATTGCCTTGGTCATGGTATATCTTCACAACAACAGAAATGCTTGTTTGTCATTCCAGTGTTCCATGCAGTACCTCTACCTCCCCATTTCTGGCTTTTCTCCCCTCTTCTAGACAGCTCTGATCTACATAAACTACTGTACGTAGCAACAGCTTTCTTATTTCCTCTTTATTCACAGTGTTCTTTCTGGCAACAAATAAGCTCTATTTAATAATTCACTAACAAAATTAGTAGAAATTATTAGTGAGTCAAGATTTAAATGAGCTACATATTCATGTTTATTCATTAACATTTCAGCTCTTAAAATGAACTGGTGTGTGTGTGTCTGTGTGTGTCTGTGTGTGTCTGTGATTTCCCTTAGTTTCTCATCTCTTAAGACAGTCTCTCCACCATGAACCTGGAGCTTGCCAGTTTGGCTAGCCTAGGTAGCCAGCCAGCCCCAGGAATCCAGTCTCTACTTGCTCAGTGCTAAGATAACAAAAGTACGCTACCTTGCCTCGCTTTCTTATGTGGGTGCTGGGAATCAAACTTGGGTCTTAATGGCTATTCAGTAAGCATATTATCAACTGAACTATCTCCACAGGCCCTATAATATATATTTTAAAACAAGGGCATGAATTTACCTTTCATCCATGATATATAAGATGGAATAGGAAAGAATTTTACTTTGAGACTGGAAAGGTCAGGAACATGTACTATTCTTCTAGAGGACCCAAGTTCAGACCTTAGCACTCACAACTGCCTATTAGGACTACAGCCTCAAGGAATGTGATGCCCTCTTCTGGCCTCGTGTGTGCATGTGCTCTCCCTCCCTCACCCCCCCCCCACACTTACATATAATTAAAAAGTAAAATAAATCAAGAATTTTATTTTTTATCTACCTTGACCCTTTAGCTGTCACAGTTTGTAGTTCAATTGTCTTAGGGTTGTCTTGCTGTGAAAAGACACCATGACCACAGCAACTCCAATTTATAAACAAAAATATTTCATTGGGGCTAGCTTACAGTTTCAGCAGTCTAGTCTATTATGGTCATTCCAGGAATCATGGCAGCGTGCAGGAAGACATGGTGCTGGAAGAGCCAAGAGTTCCACATCTTGATCCGAAGACAGGAGTCTGTACCACACTGGGCATAGCTTGAGCATAGGAGACCTCAATGCCTGCCCCACAGTGATATACTTCCTCTATCAAAACCATGCCTCTTAATAGTGCCATTTCCTATGAGTCAAGCATTCATACATGAGTCTATGAGGGCCATACCTATTCCAACCACCACATTCCACTCCCTGGTCCCCATGGCTTGTAGCCATAACATAATGTAAAATGTATTTAGTCCAACTTCAAAAGTCCCCATAGTCTCAGGCCGGAGAGATGGCTCAGCAGTTAAGAGCACTAACTGCTCTTCCAGAGATTCCCAGCAACTACATGGTGGCTCACAACCATCTCTAATGGGGATCCGATGCGCTCTTCTGGTGTGTCTAAAGACAGTGACACCATACTCACATACATTAAATAAATAAATAATAAAATCTTTTCTAATTTTTTTTTTTAAAAGTACCCATAGTCTCAGTTCCAGCGGTGTTTAAAAGTCCAAAGTTTAAATTCTCTGAGATTCATGAACTCTCCTAACTGTAATCCCCTTTAAAATCAAAATTAAAAAAAAAACAGATTACATACTTCCAAGAGAAGGAAGTATGTTGCAGTCAACAAAGCTAAAAGGAACTGGAGATCTGAAGAACATTTTAACATCAGACATGGAGATGTAGTTTTGAGTTTGTCCAACTGGTTTTGGTCTTGCTCTGGTCCAGTGCTTCCTCACTATGCTCCTTTCCATAGTTTTGGAATGGTAATTACATCCTGTGCAACTCTATGTTAGATGTATGTGGGGAAGACAACACTTCTATCTTATGAAAAGGAATTAAAGAGCAGCTTAGGTCAAGGCGTGGTAGTACACACCTTTAATCCCAGAGGCATTCAGATATTTGAGTTCAAGGCCAGCCTAGTGTACAGAACAGGTTCCTGGATAGTGGAAGAAACCATTGAATATAGAAAGTTAGTGAAAATGCTATTAAGAGAGGGGGTCATGCTCCAGCCCCAGAAAGCAGCAGAACTTGGCAGCTTCAGCCACGTGGTTCTGGCTTTAGAGTCAATGATAGAAGAAGTTATGGAATTGCCCTCCACAACTAAGGAAAGCCACTGAGGCCAGGTGTATGGCAGGGGTGTCTCTGCACGGAGGCCAAGAGAGGCCACTGTGTGAAGCTGTGAATGTGAAGCTTAGATGCCTTGGGACCAAGAGGTTATAGATGCCAGAGTCCTAGGATACATGCCGAGGAAAGCTGCTAGCCCACAAGCTACAGTAGTGACAACCGGAGGGAGAATTGGTTTTCAGGCAGCTCTGTCACAGATGACCAGAGTCACTGCCATGGAAAGGCAGGCACTGGAAGGAGGAGAAAGGTGTAACAGGGAAGGAGGTGGGAAAATGACAAACTCCCCAGGGGCAAGAAATGAACAGAAAAGAAGCCAGAAGAGAAAGAAAAGCATGCAGAATACTAAATAATTAAATAATTTCTGCCATAAGTCAACAAGGAATTAATAAAGCACCAGGCATACAAACAATATAAATCCCTATGTTTGTCCACAAGCTTTATAAAAATCAGGCTCAAGGGCTGGCTCAGCTCTTACATATAGGATCTGGTCAAGTGGCAGCACCCACATGTTGGTTCATACGTCTAACTCCAGCTCCAAGGGATCTGACGCCTTGCTCCAGCCTCCGAGGGCCCCTTTATACATGTGGTGTGTATACACACAGGAAGGCAAAGCACTCATATGTGTAAAATAAAAAAATAATTTTGGGAGAAATTATTAGGAAATTGTTAATTTTTTTTTTTTTGGAAAAATTAAGTTTTGGTTATTTGTCAAGAATCCAGCATAGATGGGAGAGGCTCTAAGGCTCCTAAGGCTCTCTCAGTTGATGGCTTCTGGGGAAGAGTCAGTTTCTTGAAGGTTGTGACTCCCAGCAGGTCAAACACAGTCCAGGGGATGGCCACACAACCATGAGTATATGGACGCCAAAGACTTTGTAAATTTAAATTTATAAATAAATATTAATAAATATAAAACTTGAAAGACTGAAGTTGGGAAGAGGAGCGGAAGGGAGGGGGAAGGGTCTAGGAGTAGTTAGGAGGGGTGGGGGTGAACCTGATCTGAAGACATGAATGGAATTCTTCGTTGTTTCCAGACAGGGTTTCTGTGTAGCCCAGGCTGGCCTCGAACACAGGGATCCACCTGTCTCTGAGGGGATTAAAGGAGTGTGCTGCTGCTATCACCACTCAGGTATGATTGGAATTCTTTTAGAACTAAAAAACATATTTAAAACTAACCATTTGGGGCTGGTTAAGAGCACTGAGTGTTCTTCCAGAGGACCCAAGTTCAATTCCCAGCACCCAGGTGGCAGCTCACAGCTGTAACTCCAATTCCAAGAGATCCAATCCCCCATACATGTAGGCAAAATACCAATGCATATGAAATGAAAAAATACAAATTATATAAAAAATTAAATTATTAAACATTTATCTTTACTATACTTTACTACATGTGCCAAGTTGCTCTTACCCAGTCCACACCTTTCTCTGTCCACAGGCTTGGTAGGAAAGTGCACTGATTCATCTTGCTATATTGCAACATAAGGAAGTATTTACCAACCAGTGGCTAGCCTCCTTGGTTCCCACCGGTATAAACTCCCACTCAGCTTCCTCATTGAGGATAAAAAAAAAAAATAATGCTTAATGTCAAAGTTCAGGGTTACCCAAGGTCATTCAATTGAAGCGGCCATGGTAGCTCACACCTTTAATCTCTGCATTCCAGAGGCAGAGACAGGCAGATCTCCTAGTTCTAGACTAGTCTGGTCTACCTACATGTCTGGCTCCATGCTATCCAATGCTATATTTAAAAAAATTTAATTGATGTCGATCAAAAATGATCAAATTGATTAAATGATTTTTATTGTGGTAAAATATCTATAAAAATTCGTCATTTTAACCATTTGTGAAGTATACAGTTCAGTAGTAATCACAATGATGTTTAACTATCACCTCTGTCTAATTCCAGAATATTTCTATCACTAGAAAAGGAAACTCCATACCCATTAAGCTGTCACTCACTAGCCCTGTCTTCTCAGCTGACAGACAGATCTATCTCTAGGTCAATGGACCTTTTATGAATAAATTGGAATGGGGGCTGCTTTGGAGCTCTAAGGGTTCTTTAGTTGAATCTCAGCTCCTGAGTAAGCCTGTGACAATCAGTTCTCAAATAGCAGGCTAGAAGCTCCTCTCCCTTGGAGTAATGAGATCGGAAGGAGGGACGGAGGGACTCAGCTGAAGTATGCCTTTGAGGACCACTTTTTATGTCTACAAGAAGCAGAGTGAACAAGGCTGTCAAGATGCTTCTCCTGGTCACATCCTAGACAGTCAGATACACTAATACCCCCAGATACTGAACTCTCAGAAAAATTCTTCAGTCTTTGCATTTTCAAACTCTGCTTTTGAGATCCAAGCTTTCACCATCAAATGTAAAACAGTGAGACCCAGACTCAGAACTAGATCTGGGTCCACTTCCTCGAATTATAGGAAGCAGTTTCATTTCCTTTGGGGCCCCACCCTTCTCCGCCTCTGATCTCCCACCCTTCCTTTGAGGTGGGGAGAGGTTTGGCAGAAATAATTGTTCTTTCTAGGACGGGTTCTCAGTGTCTCAATACCTTCAGGAAGATGACAGGATTACTACTACCTTTCACCGGTTTTAATTTTTGTTATTGTTTTTTTTTTTTAATTAGCACCGGTTTTAATTTTTGTTATTGTTTTTTTTTTCCATGAGAAATAGTGGAGGCAAAGAAACATGTCACAGAAATGCCCAGATGTAAACTGAAAATAAGGCCTTTGAACTCAGCCAAAGGAACCAGAACTCCTTGTTTTATAATGGCCAACACTGCTTTACCAAATAGGCAGCAAGGTCCTCATCATTTTCCACTTCCTCTTCACCCTGCCTCTGCACCCAAAGCAACTGCCTCCTCATCACTGGCTAGGAAAGTCTTGCTGCCTGCCAGCAAGCTCATACTACCGATTTGGGGGGGGGGGGGGGGGGGAATGGAGGGGTGGGCACACAAGCATGAATCCCAGATCCAGTGAACCTCAACCCTCAGAATAGCAGCAAGGAGTCCCTTTATTCCTTTTGAGGGAGCAAGCATTAAAGGCTTTCAGCAACATTAGCTCAAGAAAAATCCACACCTCAAACTGATTGTAAGTCCGAATCCAGAATTGTGCCTAATGTTGGTAAAGTCCTAAGCTGGGGTAGCCGGATGCGAATTCCAACTCTCTGAAGCCCCTCACCCCATAACAAGTACATAACTTTACCAGGCTCACTGGGTGTAACGGAAACCTGGCTTCTCCCAAAAGCATTGGATCTCAGACTGACCCAAGACGCGTCCCTTCAACAAGTGTCTACGGGATCCTTAACGTGGGGAAGGTGGATGCTGCACATGCCTTATCGCGCTCTGGGCGCTGGGGTGAGAAGGTCGCACATTTCTTCCCGCCCGGGAGTTCAGTGTCAGTGACTATGTACTCGCGAACCACCCTCCCAGAACCCTGAGTGCCAAACACACGACCCAGGAAGCGCCCTTGCCTCGGCCAGGTGGAGACTCCCGAGCCATAGCTGGGGCAGGGACGTGACAGCTTGGCTCCCTGCGCCAAAAGTGAAGCAACTCCGGAAAGTTCCCGGAGCTGCCCGCTTCCTGAAGCCGCCTCCCCGCGCCCCGCACACCCCGGAGCAAGCACGGACCTGAGATGGTCTCCTGGTATCCCTTGGTGAAGAACTGCATGGCGGTGGCCGCCCTCCAGGGCGTCTTGAGCAGCCCCTGCCGCTGGGGGTCCTCGCCCAGCGAGCGCAGGATGGACGTGTAAGCGGCCGCCAGGTTAGGAAGGTTCAGCTCGTTTTCCTCCTCGCTGCTGGGCCGCTCTGCCTTCCAGGCTTCGGCGGGCTGTGCGCCCTTGGCCTCCGGCGGCCGGGACTTCTCGGCAGGCCGGCTGGCCCCCGGCCGCGGCAGCTCCCGCTCGGGGAACCCATTGGTGCACCTGACTCCCCTCGGCTTCTCCATGGACCCGGCGCGACTGCTCCCGAGACACCCTAGGGTGCTAACAAGCGTTGCGGCTCAGCTTAGCCGGCGGCCGTGACCTGTGGCTATTACCCGGGCAGGGATTTAGCACGGAGAGATACTCAGGGAGTCTAGGGCAGTCTCCAGCTGGGGAGCCCCGCCGCGCCTCTGTTTTTATGGAGGGGCGACTCTGCCGGCACTGCGAGGTATTCTCATTGGCCGGAGCTTCTCGCGTCATGGTGCTAGACCCGACCCGCCCCGCCCTCCTGGAGACTCCTAAACCCCGGGGTTGCCTAAGACAAGCTTCAGGTTGGGCTCCCTCGAATAATGAAGGGAAGGACTGAATCTACAAAGAGACAAGAATCCGGGGAACAGGAAGCTCCGAGATAGAGATACCCGGTCCCCCGCACTTTCCATAGGAAAAGGGAGCATGTTCTCAAAAATGCTGTGGTCTAGTTGCCCTGAGAAAGATGAGCTAACAGGTGACCTTGCTGGGGCAGGCAGGGTGGAGCAAATAAGCTAGAGATAAGCAACCTTGTGCTCTTTTTTTCTTTTTTGAGATTACAATTAACTTCATTTCTGCTTTCCCTTTCCTCCCTCCAAACCTTCCCATAGACCTCCTCCACCACCACCTTACTGTCTTTCAAATTCACAGTCCGTCTCTCTCTCTCTCTCTCTCTCTCTCTCTCTCTCTCTCTCTCTCTTGGTTTTTCTAGACAGGGTTTCTCTGTGTAGCCCCGTCTGTCCTGGCCTCGAACTCAGAAATCCGCCTGCCTCTGCCTCCCGAGTGCTGGGATTAAAGGCGTGCGCCACCACTGCCAAGCGGACTCATTCTTTTGTTGTGTTTTGTTTTACTTTTGAGATAAAGTCTCACTGTACAGCTCTGTCTGGCCTGGAATTCGCTATGTTGACCACCAGGAAGGCCTTTAATTCAAGTAATCTGCCTGCCTCATGCTTTCAAACGATGGGATTAAACACATGTGCCCTGCCTTTCTCCGGCTTTAAAGGCTAGAGAAGTTGACTTGAAATTTGTTCAATTGTTTGAAATGTATACCACACACACACCTGCCACTCTAGAAAAACCTCTGGCCTCTAGCAAGGCATGAGTTACAGTAAATGGCACTAATGGGAGTCCCCTATGCCTAGGAAGATAATAATATTTGTAAGCTGCCAGATCTCTGCTCTGCTGTTTTAACCTGCCCTGACCTTATCTTTCACAATGACTAGAGGATGCTTGTTTTCTTTCATTACCCTGAATTTGGTGATCAGCAAAAGGACTAGGGCAGCTGGCTATACCCTCTAGCCGGACAGTGTGTACTATGTCAAGAACTGGTCCTTGACAAACGAACCACTGACAAGAGGGGCTGCTTGAGTAATGGCTCAGCAGTTAAGAGCACTTGCTGTTCCTCCCAAGGACTTGAGTCCAGCTCCCAGCACCTTCCTCAGGCAGCTCACAACCATATATAACTCCAGCTCCAAGATAGTCAGTCCCTCTGACTTCTATGGGCACTTGTTGTCACATGCACAACTCCCTACACACACACAAATGCTTGAATCCGGCAGTGGTGGCACACGCCTTTAATCCCAGCACTGAGGAATCAGAGGCATGTGGATCTCTGTGAATCCAAGGCCAGCCTGGTCTCCAGAGTTCCAGAACAGCCAGGTTACACAAAGAAGCCCTGTCTTGAAAACCCATAAACAAACATACAAATAACTTTAAAAAGAATAGATGAGGGGCTGGAGAAATCCCTTAGTAGTCAAGAGCACTGGCTGCTCTTCCAGAGAACTCAGATTCAATTCCCAGCTCCCACATGGCAACTCAAACTGTCTATAACTCCAGTTCCAGGGGATCTGACACCTTCACACAGACATACGTGCAGGCAAAACACCAATTCACATAAAGTAAAAATAAATTTTAAGGGCTGGAGAGATGGCTCAGTGGTTAAGAGCACTGACTGCTTTTCCAGAGGTCCTGAGTTCAATTCCCAGCAACCACATGGTGGCTCACAACCATCTGTAATGAGATCTGATGCCCTCTCCTGGTGTGTCTGAAGACAGCTACAGTGTATTCATATGCATAAAATAAATCTTCAAAATAAATAAATAAATTTTTTAAAAAGAATAAATGAAGAAATAGGTATCTGTGTTCTTAAGATTTGCATAACTGAGCTGGGCGGTGGAGGTGCACGCCTTTAATCCCAGCACTTGGGAGACAGAGACAGGCGGATTTCTGAGTTCGAGGCCAGCCTGGTCTACAGAGTGAGTTCCAGGACAGCCAGGGCTACACAGAGAAACCCTGTCTTGAAGAGAAAAAAAAAAGATTTACATAACTGAAAATCAATCATCTTCTGACCAGCAATTAGGATTAGTTATGAGTCCTTTGGCCACAAACCTTTAGAAAAGAGTAAGCGGTCACCAGTTTGCAATCACCCACCTCCTGCATAATCTGCCCCCCCAACTCAGCTTTCCTAAGCAAATTTCTTCTTTTCTTCTCTTCTTCTTGTTGTGTGTGTGTTTGTTCGTTCATTTGTTTGTTTGTTGGGACAGGGTTTTTCTGTGTAGCCCTGGCATTCACTCTATAGATCTGGCAGGCCTGGAACTCAGAGATCTGTCTGCCCCTGCCTCCTGACTGCTGGGGTTAAAGGGGTGCACTGCCACCACCATCCAGCCTAAGACTGTTTCTTTAGATGGGAGAATCTCTTCTTCTTGCCATGGGCTGGTTGGTCTTTTATGGAGAGCTTACTACTGCCTGGCTAGCTTTTCTTACTGATTAGCTTCCTGCCTGCAGTAAGTCTCCTGCTGGCTAACTTTTGTGGTAGCCAGAACTTTGACCCTAGAAAAATTGATTAGCAAGTGAAAAGGGTGTTTTCATTTAAAACCCATTTGTGTTTTTTGGGGAAATGGGAGGTTGATCCAATTTTAAGTACAAAGATTCACTCCCCAGGAGTTGGTACAAGCGTTATTGATCAACTGGGCTTTTTTTTTCTTTTTCTTTTTTTTTTTTTTTTTTTTTTTTGACAGGGTTTCTGGCTGTCCTGGAACTCTGTAAACCAGACTGACCTTGAATTCAGAGATCCACTACCTCTACCTCTCAAGTGCTCAGACTTAAGGCTTGGTGACTCAAAGGGGCTCTTAAGCAGTAACACATGCTTTGATTTGATTATTTTCTTTGAGTCTGAGGGAATGGGAGTTTTTCACAGGGAAGGGTTTATGTCATAAGTCTAAAGGTGGATTTTATCAAGCAATCAAATTAGTGACTTCTTTGTTTCAGAGAGTATCTCATGCTGATTCTCTGACCTATAAGTAAGTGTTAGTAAGCTTGAGATCAGATCAAGCAAAGAATATGCTCCTGGGATTGTCTTGTACTAATAAAGTCTCTTACTGTAAATTGTAATTCATATTTATTGGACACCTATCTTTTCCAAATAAACATTCAGGAAAAAAAAAAACAAAAACATGAACACTGCTTGATCTCAGAGTCAACTTCAGTCTAGAATAGGAGAAATGAGTCTGGGATGTGGCTCAATTGGTAGAGTGCCTTCCTAGCATATAAAAGCCTAGGACTGCATAAATCAGACCTGTTGACACAAGGCTGTCTTCCCAGCACTGGGAAAATGAAAGTTGTAGGTCAGGAGTTCAAGGTCATCCTCAGCTACCTAGAGATTGAGTCTAGTCTTGGCTAAATGAGACCCTGACTAAATAAATAAACAAAACAAAAGAAATACAAAGCACTTACCTAGCATGCTTGATCCCTGTGCTCTATCCTGAACACTGCCAAAATGTGTGTACATGCCTGTAAGTAAAGTATAAGAATAAGCATGTCAGTGGGGTTTTTTATAAAGCCAATTACTGAATTTCTATATATCCAATAGCAAATTACATAAATCAAAAAAAAGACCAACAAAACTGTGTGTGCATGTGTATAAAGTATAAGAAATATGCACATCAGTGAATTTTTTTAAAAAAGATAATTATTGAATTTCTATATATATCGAATAACAAATTACATAAATTGAGAAATGACCATTAGACTATTACAAGCGTAGCTGGAAGCAACATTTGAAGGATAGCTCACATGATTAACAAGTAAAAACAAAGACACTGGGCTTGGAGAGTTGGCTCAGCGGTTAAGAGCATTGACTGTTCTTCAAGAGGTCCTGAGTTCAATTCCCAACAACCACATGGTGGCTCACAACATCTGTCATATATTCCAATGCCCTCTTCTGGTGTGTCTGAAGAGAGCAATAGTGTACTCATACATAAATAAATAAAAAATTCTTTAAAAAGCAAACAAAGATACCAAGGGAGGTGTGTGTGTATACACAGACATGATTTATATTCCTGTAAGCCATGTGCATGCATGCATGGAGTACAGAGATCAACATCAGACAGCTGCTTCTATCTTTCTCCATCCCGTTCTTTGGAAACTGAGTCTCTCAGGAAAGCTAGAGCTCACCGATTTGACTAATCTGGCTGACCAGTGAATTCCAACAATCCTGTCTCCACTCCCTCGATTCTGGAATTACAGGTATGTACTCCATACTTGGCTTTGTATATGGGTGCATGGGGTCTTAATTTAGGTCCTCATGATTGCACAACAAACACTTTATCAAACACAGACTTCTCCTCAGCCCCAGGGAGATACTGTTTAAGTGAAGGAATAAATAAAGATGCTTGCAATTAAAAAACAAAAACAAACAACAACAACAAAAAAAAAAAACGGAATGTTTTAGGGCTAGTAATCTTGTTCCTTCTTTAAAAAAAAAAAAAACAAACATTTCTTTCTTTCTTTCTTTCTTGCTTTCTTTCTTTCTTTCTTTCTTTTATTTTCTGAGACAGGGTTTCTCTGTGTAGCCTTGGCTGTCCTGGAACTCACTCTGTAGACCAGGCTGGCCTCAAACTCAGAAATCTGCCTGCCTCCCGAGTGCTGGGATTAAAGGCGTGTGCCACCACTGCCCAGCTTCTGTTTCAGTTCTTGCCTCCACGTTCCTGCCTTGACTTCCCTCAATGTGGTTGACCAGCTACAAGCTGTGAGGTGAAATAGATAAAGCCTTTCCTCCCCAACATTGCTTTCTACCAAGTCGTTTCATCACAGCACTAGAAATCCTGAGTAAACACGGGGAAGGTGTCCTCATTTCAACCCTAACACCAGAAGCATGCCTGCGGAGTCAACAGGATCCTCAAACACTGCTAATCCATCAATACAGGAAGAATCCAACTGAAGCCGTCTTCTCTTCTCAAAAGGAATAGAGCAACTTTGGGGGAGAAATTGAGAGAAAATGAAAGTGATAGATTAATGGAAGGAAAGACTCATGGGCTCCATACTGAATCAGAAAGGCCAATCACTGGGGAAGAGGAGACATAAGACAAACCATTGCTTGTTGCAGTAAAGGTACTTGGACGTCTCAGAAGGATGGACACCTATCTGTGACCACCATCTGACAGTGAGGCCACGTACATCCAATCTGCATGTTCCCTCTAGTTTCCCCCTGATCTGTCAGTTAGACAGTGGCTGTTTGTGGAGAAGCTCTGGTTTACCCAGAATGGAAGATTTGTTTTCTAGTCAACAAATGCTTTCAAGTGGTAATTTAACTGTCAATGAAAAAAAATAAATAAAAAGGTGCTGCAGAATGTTTAGCGATTCTTGGAAGCTCTCTTGCTATTGAATGAATCTTTCCCCCAGTTGCCTGGGGAACTGCATTTTAATGTCACGCATCAAGCAGTTCTTCCCTGAATATAATTGTAGTCTATCTGATGCCTTGTTTAAAGCTGTTCAAATGTTTGGCTTCTGCTAACTATTTTTTGGCATCACTCATGACAGCTGATGGATCCAAAGTAAATTTAATACATTTTTTTTCTAAATCCCACTAACTTGTTGAATCACCAGAGGAAGAAACTTATATAAATTGAAAATATCTTTATTACCAGATGAACCACCGAAGATCTATATAAATCTGTGATAATCCAATAGCTTCTGCAGAAAAGCATCTCAGTGGCCAGCTTATCAGTGTCTCAATAGGGAATGCTAAGCAATGAGACCAAACTGTGAACCAATAGGAGCTCTACTTTGTGGAAGTCAGTGCTAGATGCCCAATCAAATATTTTTAAACCTGTTTGTTGTTGTTTTTTTTTAACTAAAAGATCTCCAGTTTTGTTTAAAGAAGTCTTGTTCCTGGACTTGACTAAGAAAGCAAATACCACCAACAGTAACAAACCACTCACTTTTCACATTTCTTACAGCTATGGTGGCTGTGTGCACAGTTTAGGCAACAAGTTATTACAGTTGCCAGATGAATGTGAAGGTCTTTAAAGGAGATAACAGTGGATAAATCTCTTACATTAGCCTTTCTCTGAACTGGTGTGTAAAGGCTATACTAGAAGTATGTTAGCCTTCCTGTGTTCGGAAGACCATGAGCCCAAGCTCAGGACTACTGAGCAGAAAGACAGAGAGGCCCCAAGTCCTCAGGAACAATAGCCCTGGACATCTGCCTTCAAGAGTTCCCATTACTTCAGGAACATAAAACAATTACTGAGTCCATGATGGTTCTGCCCTTTCCTTCACTATGCAGGTATAAGGACAGCGTAATGACTTTGCTATGAATGAGAAATTTCATCCTGGAATAAACTTTGTGGTTGCCATGTCTGTGGAGAAGCAGCCCTTCTGAAGAACATGTTTGGTCAGCACATGTGTACCGTGTAAGTATCAGGAACACGATGGTGTAATAAGCTGTATGTAATAAATGTGATAAGGCCATCTAAAAGATGGTTCAGCTCCCTCAAAAACATAAAAACTCACACCAGAGAAAATCCCTATAAATGGAAATAGTGGGGAAAGCCTTTAGCTACCCCTCATGTATCGAGAGTCATCTACACCCTCAGCAGAGATAGACCTTATAGAACCTTTGGAATTATGACATAACTCCCTCTGGAGACAAACGGATATGAATGTCAGCAGACTAGTAAGAGGCTCATGTATCACTACTGGGCTTAAGCGCACATAGAGGCTAGCTAGCTGTGTTTGGCTGAAGAGCCGAACCTGTGGCTTGTGGGCCTACATAGGTATGCACCTGAAGGGCTGGCTGCTTCAAGAGTGTCTGCTACCATTGCAAAGATCTCTGGAAGGTGAGCCTCGGGGACTGTCCAAACCTGTCTGTGACCCTGGTTGCTGTCCAGCCAGAGGTCAGAATCACACACTTGTTTTGTTGGCTGTTCTGAGGCCTGGATGTTGAGTCTAACCAGGTGAGATGGTGCACAGCCTTGTACTACCTGCTTCTGAGCCCTCTTCCTTTCAGCCTCACTTCCTACAACTCCCACTACACATATGCACAGACACACACATACACACATATACACACACTCACACACACACACATATGCATACATACACACACGTATGTACATATGCATACACACACACTCACCATGTAGCCTCTGCACTGATGTGTTTATAAAAATAGAAAGAGATATATTTTATGGAGGTATAGGGAGGTAGGGAGGTGTGGGGGAAGGGGGTACCACATTGGGCCCAAGCCCAGACATCCCTTCCCACTCAGAGACCAGACACACTCGAAGGTATAGTATAGAATAGAGTTTATTCAGGGCATGGGGAGGGGAGCTAAGAGGGTAGTAGAGGCAGAGAAAGGCAGAGAGAGGGAGAGAGTAGAGAAGTGGAGGAGTGGAAGCCAGCCATGACCACGTAGAGAGAGAAGGGAAGGGAATGGGGAGAAGTAAGAGAAGAAGTAAGAGATAAGAGATAAGAGAGATAAGAAGGAGAGGATGGCAGGGCAGTGGTGGCACACGCCTTTAATCCCAGCACTTGGGAGGCAGAGGCAGGCAGATTTCGAGAGTTCAAGGCCAGCCTGGTCTACAGAGTGAGTTCCAGGACAGCCAGGGCTACACAGAGAAACCCTGTCTCGAAAAACCAAAAAGAGAAAGAGAGAGAGAGTGAGTGAGAGAGAGAGAGAGAGAGAGAGAGAGAGAGGGAGGATGGCAAGCAGCCCCTTTTATAGTAGGCCAGGCCCACCTGGCTGTTGCCAGGCAACTGTGGGGTGGAGTTTAGATAAATGCTAACATGCACAGAGGCATCTTTGGCTCCCATGTAGAATGAGGCACCCTCTGGTTCTAGCAGGACAGTTTGCTTCTTATTTTTGTTGTTGTTTTGTTTTGTTTGTTTTTTGTTTTTTTCGAGACAGGGTTTCTCTGTGTAGCCCTGGCTGTCCTGGAACTCACTCTGTAGACCAGGCTGGCCTTGAACTCAGAAATCCACCTGCCCTGCCTCCCAAGTGCTGGGATTAAAGGCGTGCCCCACCACTACCCGGCGACAGTCTGCTTCGAATCCACTGAGATGTGAACAGGTTGCCTCGTACCTCTGCTGCAGAAGAGAAGAACTGTCGGCTCTATGTCTTCCCCGACATGGTAGGTCTTACCCCTAGAACCAGGAGCTACAAGGAAGCTTTCTCCATTGGGGTGTTTGACATGTTTTGTCACAAATATGAATAACTGGCACACAAGCAATCTCAGGATCTTCTAACTCTTTGACTCTAAGGAGCCCACTTCCACTTTTTTCTTGTGGCTTCTACAGGGACAAAATCAGGTTTTACACTTTTATGACATACACAATATTAATTGTATTGAAAGAAATAAAACCCAAGGCTGAAGAGATAGTCCGGGGGTTAAGAGTGAGTACTCTCCCGCCAGTGGTGGCACACGCCTTTAATCCCAGCATTCAGGAGGCAGAGGCAGGTGGATTTCTGAGTTCAAGGCCAACCTGGTCTACAGAGTGAGTTCTAGGACAGCCAGGGCTACACCGAGAAACCCTGAGAAACCCTGTCTCAAAAAAACAAAAAAAAAAAAAAAAAAGAGTGAGTACTCATCTTACCGAGGAATAAAATTCAACTCCCCAAACCCGTGTTAGACAGTCACAATCACGGGTTACTTCAGCTCCTTGGGGATCCGATGCCTCTGGCCTCCGTGGGTACGTGCACCCACGTGCGCATATCCAAACACAGACACACACTTATACATATAATTCAAAATATTTTTTAAAAAGGAGATGTGTGGTCAGAGGGAGTACACTGTGGGACACACTGTCACATAGCACAGCACACACGATGAGATGTTTTCTATGCTTTGTTTTGTGTATTTGTTTGTTTTGTTTTTATTCTTTTGGGGGAGGTTGCAAGGACAGAGGTGGATCTGAGGGGACAGGGAGATGAGTGGGATTGGGGTGCATGATATGAAATTTATAAATTGATATACTTTTTAAAAAAAGATTTGTAAACTTAGAATCAACAAGAATGAAGTTTAACTTTAAAACCCCGAGGAAGGATTGGAGCTTTGGTGTGGGGTGTGCAATATCTGGAGAAGGGCAATGGTAGATATATTTGCCACTCCTGAGGTGAGAGACAGTGATGGTGAGTGTCGGCCCTTAACAAGACATCTACTGTCACCCCCTCCAAGACTCTGTGGGAATATCAAGAGAGAGGGAAGGGAGGGCTTTAAGAGCCAGAGGTTGGGGAGGCATGAAGCAATGTCCTGGTCATCTTACCCACAGACTCGCTGCAAATGTGGTTTTTAAATACAAGACCTACTGTCCACCCATCACTGTGTAATCACCACAAACAGACATGGGGCTTATGACGTCAGTAAGGCAGCATGGGCAGTTAGCGGATGTTGTAAAACAGTGTCCTTTTCTCCAGCCGTGTAGCTACTGACAAGTTGTCCCTGTTCCAACTCACCCATGCAGTCAGGCATCCACAATTGGACTCAGTGGCTGTCTTAGTTAGGGTTTTACTGCTGTGAAGAGACACCATGACCACGGCAACTCTTATAAAGGAAAACATTTCATTGGAGCTGGCTTACAGTTCAGAGGTTTAGTCCAGTGTCATCGTGGTGGGAAGGGTGGTGGCACACAGGCAGACATGGTGCTGGAGAGGTAGCTGAGAATTCTACATCTGGATCCAAAGGCAGGAGGAAGAGTCAAACAAGCTGCTAGGCCTGACTTGAGCTTCTGAGACTTCAAAGCCCATTCCCAGTGACACATTTCCTCCAACAAGGCCACACCTACTAATAATGTCACTCCCTATGGACCTATGGGGGGGTGCACTTTTATTCAAACCACCATAATGGGAAAGGGGAGGATCAAAGTGGTAGGGGGCTTCTCAGGAAAAGGTTTTCAGCAGAAAAGGGGATGCTAAGAAAGAGCAACAGAGGTGAAAATGAATTGTATTCATGTACTGTCAAAGAATAAAACATTAAAGTTCTGCTTCTCCCTCTACCTTCTCTTTCCCTCCTCTCTCTGAAACCCTGCTGTGTTGCCAAGTAACAGACCTGCCATGCATTCTAGTCCAGGGAAACCTGCCCTGGACTAGAAGAGTTTCTGAGTCACACACAGAAGCACTTGATGCATAAGAGTAAGTTCAGAGGGCACATGGAAGTGCTAGCCTTGAGGGAGCTGGCTGACTCAGCCAAAGAGCATCTCAATGGCAAACAGATGGACTGTGCAACAAAGATTTCTCTCCCTCCTTCTCTCTCTCTCTCTCTCTCTCTCTCTCTCTCTCTCACACACACACACACACACACACACACACACACACACTCTCACCCCTCCCCATTCTAGTATCATCCTCACAAAAAAGATTTGACAAATAGGAATTGGGGTCAGGCTAAACTTAATTCAGAAAAAATAGTATGGCTCTTACCTCAAGATTGTGGAAATTCAGATCTCTCAACCATTTCTGTAATCTGGGTGTCATAACCCTTACACAAAGATGAAGCTCAATCAGACTGATAAGTGATGTGTAGCTGTTCCCATCTTAGGAGTCTTCAAACATATTCCTTTTACCTAGTGTCAAGGGCCCGGGGGGAGGGGGGGACACCTTTAATCTCAGCACTCAGGAGGCAGAGGCAGAGGCTGGTGGATCTCTGTGAGTTTAAGGCCAGCCTGGTCTACAGAGTGGGTTCCAGGACAACCAGGGTTACACAGAGAAACCCTGTTTTCAAAAAGCCACAACAACAACAACAACAACAAAAATAAAACAAACACACACACACAACCATGTACTTAAAATGTGCCCTGCACACATTTGAAACCTAATTTGGGACCATAAATATTTCTTACAGAATGTATCAGGTAAACTCCAGAAAACATTTTTCCTGACAAATATACATCTGATTCCCACAAATTGAATTCAAAGTCATGATCAACTTTTCTGTCCAAAGAGAATCCATGGTGGTTTAGATATGCTTGGCCCAGGGAGTGGCACTATTAGGAGGTGTGGCCTTGTTAGAGTAGGTGTGTCACTGTGGTAGTGGACTTTGAGACCCTCCTCCTAGCTGCCTGAGGAGTCTTCTGCTTGCCTTCAGAACAGATATAGAATTCTCAGCTCCTCCAGGACCATGTCTGCATAGACGCTGCCATGCTCCTGCCTTGACTATAATGGACTGAACCTCTGAAGCTGTAAGCCAGCCCTTATAAGAGTTGTTCCTTATAAGAGTTGCCATGGTCATGGTGTCTCTTCACAGCAATGAAACCCTAAGACAGAATTTTTTTCATATTTTATTTCATTTTAAAAGATTTTCTTCTGGCTGAGGATGTAGCTTAGTTCCCTGGTGGAGATGAATCACTAAATTCGATCTCCAGTATTACAAAAAAACATTGTTTTTTCGTGTGACCACATAAATATGACTATTTGGCAGTGGTAAAGAGCCCAGAGCTGAAGGAAAGGCTTCAGGACTGAAGCCCTGCAGACTGGAATCCCAAGTTGTCCTCACTCCGTGGCCTTGGAGAAAGGCTTCATCTCTCTGCGATGCAATATTCTCACTGGAATAAAAGTAATTTGGAAGCCGGGCAGTGGTGGCGCACGCCTTTAATCCCAGCACTCGGGAGGCAGAGGCAGGCGGATTACTGAGTTCGAGGCCAGCCTGGTCTACAGAGTGAGTTCCAGGACAGCCAGGGCTACACAGAGAAACGGTATTTGGAAAATAAGAACAAGTGTAAACAAAAAAAGATGTGGTAAATGTGCCTGAGCAATAACTGTTGGAATGCCCATAACAAAGATGGGCCTCTTCTTCTTCTCGTTCTGTCTTCTAACAGTCTTATTACAGACTAGCAGATAGCCTCGAATCTAAGATTTCTAGAAAACAAAAGGCTAACTGCCTTGTGTGTGCTGCACCTGCCCATACACTTACTTAGAGTTCCCTGGAAATCAATGAGGCTATTTGCCTTTGGAGATAGTTTCCCAGCAACGCACATTTGAATGGATTCAGGCTCCTCCATCAAGTGTCTCTTTGCAAGCCTCCATAAACATTAGTGTTATACCTGCTTAGGGGATGGACAAATGTTATGTTTGTACGCTGTCTTTCTCCTGGGATTTTATAATGCTGAGCAAAGAGCCTTTCCTGAGCTGCCACCAGCCCTTGGAAGTGGCAAGGTAATAAACTGCAGCATGTAAATAGAGCAGATGTTCAGCTGTATTTCCAGGGTCTTCTATCCTAAGGAAAAGATATAGTCCCTATGAACCTTCAAAATCATTTAACAGTCATGGAGGACCCAGGAAATATTCTGACTCCCCTGCACAGGGGTCTACCCTGACATTTTCTCTGTCTCCCCGTAGGGACGGACTGATATGCACCTCTAAGACAAAATAACACTCAGGTTATTGCCAAGACATTTAGCAAACAGTATATAAATTCTCCATGTTTTAAGTGTAAATATTCTTCATTTTAAATTCCCTTTACCCTTTCCACATCTGATTTAAAAGGAAAACAAACCAGTACTGCTTGAATCCCTACAGATAGGACATCTAATCTGTTATTCAGTAAGTAGGGGGTTTCATTTGTGATTGATAAACAAACTTATCATATTTTAATAATGAGGGGATGGGGGACGCCTACACACGTTAGTTCTGCTGCTTCTGTGTGGACTCAAGGGGTTGAGCTCTGTTTATCAGGTTTGGTGGTAGTTGCCCATACCAGCTGAGCCATCTCTCTAGCTCCCGATAAGAAGTTGGTATTGGCTGGGCAAAGATGATGCTTGTCTTCAGTCATCCCAACACCAGGGAATCTCTGTGAGTTCAAGACCAGCCTGCTTTACAAAGTTAGTTCTGGGACAGCTAGAACTACACAAAGAAACCCTGCCTCAAAAAGCAAACAAACAAACAAACAGAAATAGAAGGAGGAGGAGAAGGAGGAGGAGAAGAAGGAGGAACAGGGGGAGGAAGAGAAGGAGGAGGGGGGGAAGGAGGAGGAGGGAAGGAGGAGGTTGTTATTAAAAAGTAACAATTATAAGATTTGAAACTCTATAATTTCACCTTTAACAATCATTTTATTGTATTTCTGATTATTTCCTATTTGTGTTACCTTTTAAATTGTTTAGTGTGTATCTGTATGTGACTAGAGGGAGAGAGGCAGGTGTGTCACAGTGCAGGTGTGAAGGACTAGAACAACTGTGGAGTTAGATTTTTCCTTTCCCCGTGTGGGTTCAGGACATTGACCTAGGTCATTGGCCAACAGAGCCTTTCCCCTGGGTGCTGAGTCACTCTGCCTGCCTAGTTTTAGCATTTTTTTGTTTGGTGTCAGTTGATTAGTTGGTTCTTGCTTGATTTGTTTGTTTTGGTTTGGGTTTTGTTTTGCTTTGTTTTGTTTTGTTTTGTTGAGACAGGGTTTCTCTGTGTAGCCCTGGCTGTCCTGGAACTCATTCTGTAGACCAGGCTGGCCTTGAACTCAGAAATCCGACTGCCTCTGTCTCTGTCTCCCGAGTGCTGGGATTAAAGGCGTGCACCACCACTGCTGGGCTTGATAAAATATCTTAACAATCGAGTCCAACATCCAATATTTACTACCACATTAGGACAATCTCTGAGACCAGAATTATAAATTTGTCCTGAAAGACCCTGGAAGAAAAATGCCCCTAGACTCAGCACTAGAGCCCTAGGCCACCCAGGGGCCTGAGATGGGCTAAACTCACCCCCCTTAGACAGTTCTGAGAATGGGTGTTTTTACCTTGTTCCCAAAACAGGCCCACCATGAAATGTCATGATGAACTCTGCTCTGAAAATTGTTTTGGGAAAGCAGTTATTTTGACTTGACTCCTATCCTGCTGATCAACCAAAACTGTCACAGTGACCTCTGTTTTGAGCCCCTCTGTTCTTTCCCATGACGCATGTTCCCCCTGCTCCCCCTTTTGCTTTGTGGTTTTTCCCTACAAATACCCCTAACTTCAGCTGCTCAGGGTCGATCTCCTCTGCCCTGTGTGGGTTATGAGCTCGGCCCAGTGCACTGCTTCCCCGAATAAACCTCATGCGCTTGCAGCAAGTTCGGTTTCTCGTGAGTCATTGGGGGGTCGTGTCTTCCCGTGGCTTGAGTGAGGGTCTCCCCAATTTGGGGGTCTTTCAGTCCTAGGTATAAATAGCTTACGGTTTGCATTTCAGACATCCCCTTACTCAAGGGTGTGTGTGTGTGTGTATGTGTGTGTGTGTGTGTGTGTGTGTGTGCATGTGTGTACCTGAGTGCAGGAGCTGGTGGATGCCAGCCCCCTGGAGATGGATTTCAGGGGTTGTTAGGTACATGTGCTGTGAGCACTAGGAACTGAAGTCTCCTCTTTTGAAAGAAAAGTGGTTTTTTGGTTTGGGGAGGTTTTCCTGTTGTTTTGTGTTTGTTCTGCTCTACTGAAAATGTGTTGCAACACTCCACGGTGCCTGCAACACTCCACGGTGCCTGCAGCACTCCACGGTGCCTGCAACACTCCACGGTGCCTGCAACACTCCACGGTGCCTTACTTGTTCTTTTTAACATCTTGTTCTGCAGCTTCCCTGCTTCCTTCACCCTCTTTGCTTGGATGCCAGAGAGAGAGGCTCGAAAACTTGTATTTGCCTTTCAGTTCTTCGCTCCCTCGGCGATGACACTACTTTCCTCCCTTTTGCAGACATCCCTGATGAGCATCACAGATTCTGGTAGCTGGGTGGTCAATTTGAGTTCTTCAGCAGAACTGTCTCTCTTCTTAGAGCAGAAGGCTTCGCCGAAGCAGGAGGGAAGGATGAGGTTGGAGCCGTATCCCTTCAGGCGCTGCCCACTGGCCCATAGTAATTCAGTGGATTCGTTCCATCTCCTTGGCTCTACAGAAGTACCGATGGTGTCGCTTTTTGATGGATACAAGCCACCCTGAGCTTTCCAGGCTGAAACCCCTGTTAGCTTGGACCTTAGGGTGGTATCTCACTATAGGGCACCTTACTATAGGCCTGATGGGGCCAGATGCAGGGCATCCAGCTTTCAACTGCCAGGGCTTGCATTTACAGATCATAAGTGCCACTGGCCAGTCCTTGAGAAAGTGGGGCTTCAGGATCATGTCACTCCAGCTGGGTGACATGGCTACCTCCAGTCAGCACCATGGCCACCTCCAGTCAAAAAGCAAAAACTTAACCATTGTCCATCTCTTCAGCTCCCTTACAAATAATGTAGGTTTTGTGGTGCTGGCAATCAAACCCAGGGTCTTATATATGCTTTACCACTTAGCTACGCACCAGCTCTTGCCTTTCTAAGCTCATCTGTAAAATGGGAACAATATGGGGCTGGAGAGATGATGGCTCAGTGGTTAAGATCACTGACTGCCCTTCCAGAGGTCCTGAGTTCAATTCCCAGCAACCACCTGGTGGCTCATAACCATCTGTAATGGGTACCCTCTTCTGGTGTGTCTGAAGACAGCTACAGTGTACTCATATACAGTAAATAAATAAATAAATCTTTAAAATGGGAATGATAATAATTTAATAGTCTCTTGGAGTGGGGGATGTAGCTCAATTGGTAGAATGCTTGCCTAGCATGCACAGAGCCCTGAATTTGATCCCCAGCCCTGAATAAACCAGATGTGGTGGCACACAGCTGTAATCCCAACACTCCATTACACAATGATTTTGAAGCTACCCAAGACTCTGATTAGTATGTATGTATACCATATATTTAAATAGCTCCAGTGCCTCTCGCTTGCTAAGCAGTCAGCAAATACCATTAATAAGTGAGATATATGTTTGGTCTTGTTTTTGGGGTATTGAGGACCCATTGCTGGGGAAGTGTACTATCACCAAATTACAACCTCAGTCCTGAAGGATGTGTTTTCAACAAGATAAATTACACGTCAAACAAGTGAAAAAGAAAGTACAGGCCTAGGCCTTACACTAACAGCTTTCAAATTAGTTTATATTATTAGCCAACTCGAAGGGGCAGCCTGAAGAAAAATGTTCAACCCGATCAATAAAAAGCATTATCTGCTGACCCAGAAGTGCCAAGCTTGGCTTTGTCAAAAAGTGCCAGCGTCTCTGCAGAGCTCCAGACCGGAAGACAAGTAGCCTCTAACTGCCCCGCTCCACTCAGAGCCTCTGGGCAGGGTCTGAATGTCTCAGCCGCCAAGCCAATCTCAAGCTTGGTCAGACAACACACAGGTCACTCAGAGAGCAGTACACCTGTTTCTTTAGTCCTTTCATGGTTAAATATTATTTTAAACACGGCTTTGTAATAACTGGACTTTTTTTAGTTGGCTGTAAAATGGTTTTTACTTGATTTTAGCCAAAAGGCCGAGAGCACTTTATTAAAAATCTCTTTATTTACGATTCTTAGATGACTTCATCTATATATGTGATGCGCTCTACCCTCCCCCAGCTTCCCCTACGCCCTCGGATCCTTCCCTGTTCCCAGCGAGCTCTCCTCTCCATTTTCACGTTCTTTTGTTTTCTTCTGACTTGCTGAGTTGATGTTTTTTGTTTGTTTGTTTTAAGGTTTATTTTATGTGGGTGTTTTGCTTACATATGCATCTGTGTACTGCACTCGTCTCTAAGGCCTGAGAAGGCCAGAAAGGGATGTCAGATCCCCTGGAGTTGGAGTTACAAGTGATTGTGAGCCACCATGTAAGTGTAGAAACTGAACCAGGGTCCTCTGCAAGAGCACCCAGTGCTTGTAACTGCTGAGCCATTTCTCCAGCCTGGACCCCCTGAGTTTAATTACGGTGGGGAGGGATATTTGCCAGAACATGGGAAAATAGACTAGGCCACTGAAGAAATGACTCTCCCTCTCCCACAACCATTCATCACCAGTGGGGTCCACCAGGAAGGGTGGAGATTGTGAACCCCTTCTCTATCTTGGAGGAAATGTTGATAGAACCCATCTTGTGCAGACAACCACAGCTGGCATGTGCTCATGAGTGCAGTGGCCATGGCATGTGCAGCACACAGCTGTTCACAGCACTGTAGCCAGGCTGTGACTCCTGCTTTCTTTCTGCTCCCTTCTCTAAGTGTTCTCTGAGTCTTGGAGAGTGTGATCTGGACGCCTGCTTAAGGCAGCACCTAACTATCACTTGCCCTCAGCATTCTGACCAGCTTTGGTCTCTGGGTTAACTGTTGCCCTCTACATAGAGAAGCTTCTCTTACCAAAGCTGGGAATAGCAGTGACTGGCCTGACGGTGCTCTCCCTTCTGGACTCCCCAGTAATGTGCCTCCCACACACAAAATAAATAAATGGATATGTATATATTTAAACTATTTGTTGTTGTTGTTGTTGCTGCTGGTTTTGTTTTGTTTTGTTTGTTTTTTGAGACAGGGTTTCTCTGTCTAGCCCTGGCTGTCCTGAAACTCACTCTGTAGACCAGGCTGGTCTCGAACTCAGAAATCCGCCTGCCTCTGCCCCCCAAGTGCTGGGATTAAAGGTATGTGCCACCACTGCCCGGCATATTTAAACTGTTTTAAATGAGAGAAGCTACATCTCTATTCAAGATCCTGCAGACAGGTTGACTTTGGATTATTAGAACATGGCAGTTGTGGAGAGATGTGACAGTACAGGTCAGGAACCAAAATTATCTTGGCTTGGCTTAAGCCCTTTAGCCTTTGCATGGGACCTAACCAATAGACCAATTTCTGGGAGCTTTCATAGACTTCTAGCCCATGCCACACCTAAGGCTACCAGTGCAGCATGTGATGGGTCAGACGAGCTCTCTCTTCTTTGCTGCAACCTTCCTACCTTCCCCGCCACCCACCAGTGTTCTGGTATTGAATACAGTGGTTGGCAAAGGTATTGAATTATGACTTTATTTTGTTTTGTGATAAGAAACATTTGTGTAATCTCTCTGGAATTCAGGGCAACTTGAATTCTAATTTCAAGGCCATGGTCATCCTTGTATGACTCAGCAGGAGGTATCTTCTTTAAAGCAGTCATTACTTTACATTGGCACCCAGTCCAGAGGTGGCCATTCATTGGACTTTCCCCCACTGGTTCAGGTATCACCACAGGCCCTTTCTCCTGTCATTGCAATCCCACCCCTTTCTGTGTTGATGGCCCATGAGCACCAGATCATAAAGATACTGAAGAGGTGCTCATTACCTTCAACCCAATAGGGGGGAGTATCAGGGGACCCCCCATGGTATACATTGGCTTCATAGAAAAGCCCCCAAATAAAAGACCTGATTCTTGGGTCAGAAGCCACTTTATTGGCTCCTCCAGTAAGATACATGTAAGGAGTGATCAGCAGTCTCTGGAGCACACACATGTTCACAGAGTAAATATGCAGGACAGACCTGAGTAGTAGAGGAACCAGCCGTGGGTTAAAACTGAGGAAGCTACCTTCAAAAATCCTACCTAAACCAACCCAGAGTATGCCCCATGATTAGCATAGAATGCTGTGATTTCAGGATGAGGGGAAGCCCTGCACACTTGAGAAACAGCAATTCAAGGAAAAGGCAAATGGAAAACTTTTCTGATGCTCCAGCTGCATTCATGTTTCATAATTGTGGTGTCTCAATTTTTAAATACTTAAAAAGTGGGATCATTTAACTAGTGATAACCCAGTTTTATGGATCCCTTAATGGGGATATCTGGATATTTCTAATGTTTGTTGTTGTTGTTCTGAGACAGGGTTTCTCTGTGTAGCCTTGGCTGTCCCAGAACTCCCTCTGTAGACCAGGCTGGCCCGTAACTCAGAGATCAGCCTGCCTCTAACTCCCAAGTGGTTGAACGCATGTACCACCATCACTGGGGATAGTCCTAATTTTTATTAATCCACTAGATACTTTGGACACACACACACACACTATCTTTGATGGGCTGTGTCTAAATTTTGATGCAACAGAATGTGTTTTAACACCGGCAGTGAATTGCTAAAGTGACTAAACCCCGTGATAAAATGGGAACGAGAGCTAGACACGGTGCTGCGCCTTTAATCCCGCATTTAGCAGGCAGAGTCCTATGGATTCTAAGTCAGCCTGGTCAACAGAGTGAGCTCCAGACCACCCAAGGTTACATAGAGCGGCCTGGTCTCAAACAACTAAGAGAGACAGAGACAGAGACAGAAACAAAAACAGCGACATAGAGAGAATGAAAGACGGAGAGACAGAGAAGAGGGGAGAAGAAAACTCAAGGGAGACTTTTCCAGGTTGGTGGACATAGAACTCTCTGCTCTGCTCATTAAAGGGCTACTTCTGATGAGAAAAGAAGTCGGGTTAGAGTTCATCATTTAAAGCCTCTTAGCAGGGGCTGGGGAGATAGCTCAAATGGCGAGAGTCCTGGTTGCATAGACGTGAGGATCAGAATCCACTGTCCCAGAACAGCACAGAAGGCCAGGTGCAGGCAGGAGTACCTGTGAACCCAGGGGATGGGGATGGGGATGGGTGTAGGGGGAGGACTAATGTCACCAGTTGGCCATCAGCCTCACCCCAGTTTCAGAGAGAGACCCTGTCTCAAGGAGATGAGGAAACTGAGCAATCAGTACACCTGACATGTTCATCCCCTACACCCGATGTGTCTATACCACACCCACACCCACCCCCTACACACACAGGTTTTTTTTGTTTTTTTTCAGACAGGGTTTCTCTGTGTAGCCCTGGCTGTCCTGGAACTCACTCTGTAGACCAGGCTGGCCTCGAACTCAGAAATCCACCTGCCTCTGCCTCCCAAGTGCTGGGACTAAAGGTGTGCACCACCATTGCCTGGCTTAGGGGGCTGCCTTCTTAAGCCTCTGCAAGGAGTGACTTTTCTGGAAACCCAGAGATGGGCTGAGCCAGAGAGTCCCTCAACCTGGCCATTGTTTGATTAAAGCTTGCTCAGACCTGGCTTTAAATTGTGGTGGTTTTGCTCTCCACCCGTGGGATTAACCCAGGAAACAACCCTCTTACCTCAGCTCACTATGCGCTGAGGTTTGACATGTTCTACCACACCCACCTACGGTGGAAAAAAAAGCTTAAGAGAAATAAAATAAACGGGTTCATTTTTTTAATACTTAAATTTTTAAAGTTCAATTTTAAACTGCCTCAGGCTGCACAGCCGACGACTGCATCTCCTACTGCCAATTACACAACTTGAAAGCTGACAAATGAATGTAAATGAAAGCTGTACAATGTTTGTTTTCTATTTTTGCATGTTTGTGTGTATCGTCTCCTTACGTTTGCACATTGTATACATGGAACAAAATTGACTTAGCAACAAATAGGCATCCATAACTTAGAAATACAGGCTTCAGCAGGGTAGGGTAGCCTGTTTGTTATTCCGGCTCTTGAGAGGATGGAGGCAGGAGGATCACGAGTTCAAACTCATCCTCAGCTACATAGAAAGTTTCAACCCATGATTCCCTACCTTAAAATGTCTTGGGGTAGCTTTTTTTTTTTGTTGTTTTTTTGTTTGCTATGTAGCCCAGGCTGGCCTTGAACTTACTATATTGTGACACAGGAGGATCTTAACTCAAACCACCCTTTGCCTTAACTACCAAGTCCTGTGATTACAGGCACATAGCATCATGCTTGGCAACTTGGATTAAATCCTAAGTAGATAAGCTTTGTTTAAAAGAACCAGAAATATAACTCATTGGTTAAGAGCACTTGCTGTTCTTGCAAAAGACTTGGTTTTGGTTTCCAGCACCTATTCTGGGTGGCTCACAGCCACCTATAGTCCCAGCCTCAAACAGACCTGACACCTAAGCCCTCCACAGGTACCTACACTCATGTACACATACCCCGACACAGAGACACACGCGTGCACATACTTTAAAAAATAATACTTTGTAAAGGACTTGTTTAGTATTGTTTGTTTCACTGAGTGAGCTGGTGCATGCCTGTAACCTTAACATCTGGAAGAGGCTGGGGCAGAAGGATCCTGCGTTTGAAAGTCAGCCTGAGCCATACAGCAGGACTTTGTCTCAAAACAATTATGTGACCTTTGAAGTGTTGAGAATAAGTGGCTGTCGAATGCTTTTCAACCCCCATTAAAGCCTCAGAGCATCATGGATGTGGCAACAGAGAAAATGAGGGGCAGGTGGTGTGGAACTGTCTTCTGGGCCTGACAGGGCTGTTGAACTCTTGATCCTACAGTGGAAGTTTTTATCCAAACAAGACCTGTAACAAGATCTGGCTCATCAGCATTCCATCATAGGGAGGGGAGGAGCTCACGAGGCCCCACCCCTCCCTGATGATTTATAAGAGGTTAATGGTTACTAGAGGAGAGAGACTTTTTTTTTTTTTTTTTTTTTTTGAGACATGGTTTCTCTGTGTAGCTGTGGCTGCCCTGGAACTTACTCTGTAGACCAGGCTGGCCTCGAACTCAGAAATCTGCCTGCCTCTGCCTTCCGAGTGCTGGAATTAAAG
>JADRCH010000103.1:2147983-2247935 GCA_019843965.1 Rhynchomys soricoides
AACTCAGAAATCTGCCTGCCTCTGCCTTCCGAGTGCTGGAATTAAAGGCGTGCGCCACCACTGCCAGGTGAGAAACACTTTCTTTAGTGGGGTCGCTCCTGGCAAAGTGACAATGCCCATACATAATCCGTCAGCCATCTTACTGTAAGTAAGTCTAGTTAAATGCATTGGTTACAAGAGGTAAACAAAAACCAAACATGAAGCCAGGCAGTGGTGGCACACGCCTTTAATCCCAGCACTTGGGAGGCAGAGACAGGTGGATTTCTGAGTTCGAGGCCAGCCTGGTCTACAGAGTGAGTTCCAGGACAGCCAGGGCCATACAGAGAAACCCTGTCTCAAAAAACCAAAAAAACAAAAAACAAAACAAAAAAAACCTGTCATATGACATACAAAATATCTATGTGTAACTTTACAGAGCTCTTGTTAAATAAAGATATATGTTCTAGGAAAACATATATGTTCTGATAAAATATATATGTTCTAGGAAAAAAATGTTGCATTAGAGTTAGCAAGTTTTGTTTAATGTTTTAACATACACATGAGCACCTTGAGCAATTGTTCAGAATGTGTAATGGGCTGGAGAGATGGCTCAGTGGTTAAGAGCACTGACTGCTCTTCCAGAGGTCCTGAGTTCAATTCCCAGCAACCACATGGTGGCTCACAACCATCTGTAATGGGATCTGATGCCCTCTTCAGGTGTGTCTGAGGACAGCTACAGTGTATAGATGAAATAAATAAAATAAATCTTGGGGGAAAAAAAGAATGTGTTAATTGGGTAAAGATAGTTGATCAAATATTTATTTATTCCACTTGGTGTCACAAACCTATTTGAGTAACCTGAAATCTTAAAGTTATATAATACTAAATCTGGTAATAACTATTAAATGCCTAGATTATTTCTAAAACTAAAAAATAAACTGGGAGGTGGTGGCCCGCACCTTTAATCCCAGCACTCTGGAAGCAGAAGCCAGTGATCTATCTCTGAATTCAAAGCCAGCCTGGTCTACAGATCAAGTTCAAGGACAGCCAGGGCTACACAGAGAAATCCCGTCTGGAAATACCAAAATAAAAAGCATCAGTTATTGAGCATGAGTTTGAGGTCTACAAACCATGACCTTTTATATGACATAAGGAAAAATGCTAAATACATCTGGATCGGTTTCCACACCTAAAACTGTGTCAGGAGGGCTGTGAGAGAGCTCAGCAAGCAAAGTGCTTACACTGTAAACCTGAACACCTGTGTTCCAACTGACTCCACAAAGCTTCCTGTCGCCTTCACATATGCACTATGGCATGTACACCACGCCCCCATCATAAAAAAAAAAAAAAGCCAACGTTTTAAAATCACTTTCTAAAAGTTGTGTTGTAAGAAAAACGTACTTCTATAGAAATTACCAACTTACACAATAACTAAGGGCTGAGAACACAACCTAACGGGAGGAAGGGAAATAGCTCAGAAGTAAAGAAAACAAAGCCTACTCTATTAGAACAGGAAGATGTGTTGAGGGGGAAGGCTCTCTTTTGGTTCTCAGACATGAGGCCTGGACCAGAGCCAAGGACCGGCACCACCCGAGAACAGCTTATGAAAGCTGGAAAAGGATTTTTTAAATGGAACAGGATTTTTTGAAAGATCAAGTTTAAGTGGGATCAAGCTGATGAAATTATTTACAGATTTTCCTACACACTGAGCAAAACTGGAGTTTGATCCCCCGTGCTTAAGCAATAGCGTTCATGAAGCCCTGATCTGCTCGTGACAGGA
Source organism: Rhynchomys soricoides (assembly GCA_019843965.1). Lineage (NCBI taxonomy): Eukaryota > Metazoa > Chordata > Mammalia > Rodentia > Muridae > Rhynchomys > Rhynchomys soricoides. The sequence continues at coordinate 2,149,743 of JADRCH010000103.1, forward strand.
ACGTGTGAGTTTCCTACATTTTCTAGTCCATTTGCCTGAAGCCAAAGAACCCATCTTTGTGCTTCAGGGGAAAAAAAAAAATGATTTTGGAGGGGAATGTGGAGAGACGGCCCAGCCTGGCTGCTCTTCCAAAGAACCCTGGTTCAATTCCCAGCACCCACCAGGCAGCTGACAGACTTGGATAACTTCAGTCTAGTACCAGGGGATCCAACGCCCTCTTCTGGCCTCTGAAGGCACTGCATGTATGTGTTGCATTGACACAGGCCAAAAAAAAAAAAAATCCATAAATATAAAATAAAAATAAAGGTTAAATTTTTTTTTTTTTTTAAAGATACAAGTCGCCGGGCAGTGGTGGTGCACGCCTTTAATCCCAGCACTCGGGAGGCATAGGCAGGTGGATTTCTGAGTTCGAGGCCAGCCTGGTCTACAGAGTGAGTTCCAGGACAGCCAAGGCTATACAGAGAAACCCTGTCAAAAAAAACCAAAAAAATAAAAATAAAAATACATAAATAAAAATAAAAAAATAAAGATACAAGTCTTAGCCACAATATACTCTACAGTTTCCTAAAGGGAAGGAAGAGAAAGGAAGGAAGGAAGGAAGGAAGGAAGGAAAAAGGTGCAGGTATAGAATACATATGCATTTAGAATAGCTACTTTATAAATTGTAATGTCAACATTTTTAAACCTTTTTTGTTGTTTTGAGACAGGGTCTTACTATACAGCTCTGGCTAGCCTCATGTAGACTAGTCTAACCTTGGACTTACAACTGCTGGCCTCCCTGGTCCTGGGAATAAAGGCGTGTGCCACCACACCCAGCAATGTCGACGTTTTCCAGAGTTTTCCCTTCACAGGTGATGGGCCTCTTGCCTTTCGTGTGTCCAGCTCTTCTTCCCCTAGCTGGACTGCGTCTGCTTTCACCGCAGTGAGATGCCAGGCGGTGTGAAAGCCCCGACCCTCCTATACATAACACCAATGTAAATCAGAACTCATGTAAGATCAAGCAAAGTAATGTGACAGATGAAATTATTAGTCAAGTGCGAGTTGCAACCATTTTGACACTCAAGATCCATATTTCTCAGAACCAGACACCGGTATGAGGCCGTAGCTTGGAATGGGAAGAAAATGGATTGCTGTGAGTGCTTTAGGAACTAGAGTAGATATCGAGGAGGAGTCTAAGTGGGAGGTAGAGACAGGAGATTGGCTTTATGGTGAGCTGGAGGCCAGCCTAGGTGACAAGAGAACCATGACTCTAAAAACAATAAACATTCAAACAAATCAAAGTCAGCAGACTACAGATGCAGGGAGAAATGTCAGGTAAATTACAGAGAGCAGAGACACATGCAGAGGGTTCTCAGTTGGCTCGCCTGCCTAGTTCCCTCATCTGCTACCTTGTCCCCCTTTAGGCTAGGCTGTGCTTGTGTGTGTGTGTGTGTCTATTCTGTATGTGTGACCTCTTGAAACCACCCTTAAAACAAGATGCCCAATTCTAGTGTTGCTATGGTTCAAATGGGGGTGTATCCTACAGGCCTTTTCTGTAAAAACTGGCTATCCACTAAAAGTGGCTTAAGCCAGTGGTTCTCATGGATTCGAATTGGAATCACCAGAACCTGCCTCCCTCCTGGAGAGATCTGATCCCATCTGTGGGAGGTTGAGTGTTAACTGTATAGACATCCCAAGCCTAGGTGTGGTGTTGTAAGCATGGCTTGGGCATTCCATCTGTTATAAAGGATTGAAGCTCAGTAAATTTGTCTCCAGTCGTTCTAGACTGTTGCAGTGTCTCCACTCTGTGACTTAGATGACCATTATAACTGAGGGTAAAAAGATCCAGATACAGTGAAGAAAGAGAAATCAAAAGAACTTCCTTTTACAGAAAGTGGCTGGGGGTAAAATTTCTTGCTGCCAAGCTGGACGACCCAAGTTTGATCTCTGGAAGGAACCCATACCACGAAAAGGAGAAAACCAATTCCTGAAAGTTATGATCTTACCTAAACACATGCTCCATGTCACATATAAACACACACACACATACAACATAAGAACGAGTGAATGTAGGGGCTACAGACATGGCTCCGCAGTTAAAAGTACTTGTTGCTCTTGTAAAGGACCAGGATTCACTTCTCAGCACTACACAGAGGCTCACAACCATTTCAAGGCCCTCTTCTGACCTCTGAGGACATCAGACATGCAAGTGGTGTACATACAAACATGTAGGCAAAACACTCATATATATATAAAATAAAATAAATAAATCTTAAAAATTAAAAATAAATACATTAACGTAATTAAGAAAAAGTATCTAAAGCCGGGCAGAGGTGGCACATGCCTTTAATCCCAGCACTTGGGAGGCAGAGGCAGGAAGATTTCTGAGTTCGAGGCCAGCCTGGTCTACAGAGTGAGTTCCAGGACAGCCAGGGCTATACAGAGAAACCCTGTCTCGAAAAACCAAACAAACAACAAAACAAACAAACAAAAAACAAGAAAAAGTATCTAAATTTTCGTTCCTGCGCTAAAAGAGCCACATTAGGGCTTCTTCCCACTAGACATATGATTGATGTTCTCGCTGCCAGCCTTCCTCAGCATTAATTTTACACAATTATAGCACAATATCAAAAGAATGCACATTTAACCAGTGTAGGCTCACTTGTGCCCACGTATGTGTGTGAGGGTGCAATTCTGTATGTGTGAGCTCTTGAAACTACTCTTAAAACAAGATGCCCAATTCTAGTGTTGCTATGGTTCAGACGGGGGTGTGTCCTACAGGCCTGTGTGTGGAAGTGTATGGTCCCCAGCTGGTGTGATTTTTCTTAAGTGGCCTTTTAGATTTATTTATAGGTATGACTGTTTTGCTTGCATGTATGTCTATGTATCATATGCATGCTTCGTGTCCCTGGGGATCAGAAGAGGTGTCCAATCCTCTGGAACTGAAGTCACAGATGGTTGTAAACCAACTAGGGATCCTCTACAGGAGCAATGCTTTCTCTATGCTGAGCTATCTCTCCAGCCTCTATTTTGTGATTTTTTTTTTTTTTAAAAGGAGGTAGAGTCTAGGTGGAAGACAGGAGCTACTTAGGGACTTGTAAAACCACAGCTGGTTTTATGGGGTGCTGAGGAGCAAACCCAGGGCTTTGTGAATGTTAGGCATGCACTCCACCTACATCCCCAGCTGTTTGTTTTGAGACAGGATCTCATTTGGCTCAATCTGGTTTCAAAACTGGCAGTGTAGAAAATAAGGCTGACCTACCTAGAACCTCTGCTCTTCCTGTGTCTACCTCCCAAGTGCTGGCATACAGGTGCTTCCCACTCTGCATGGCTCTATCCTAGTTTTGAAAGAAACTTCCAGACTGCACTGTGTGGTGATGACAGTTTTACATTCCTACCAGCAACATGTGCCCAATTAGTTGGCCTACATCTCCAGCAATATTTGCTGTAACCACTACTTTTCTTTTTGGTTACTCTGACAGACCTATAGCAATACCTCCTTGTGATGTGCGTGTGCCTCCTGAAATGTAAATGCTACTGAACATTTTCACCAGTCACTGGCTATCCATGTACCATTTACTCATTTGCTAATCGGACTGTGTATTATGGGTTTAATTTTCCAACACAGGGTTTGAAGATTTTTATATGTCTAAGAACATGCGGCTACACCTTTTTATCAGCTGCTGTAACATTTTCAGAGGAAATGCCATAAAGTCCCTATCTTGCTATACCACACTAATACTCTCTCTCTAGAAAACTATCAATTGTAAGCCAGCTGCCTTGAGAGGATCACTCTTTGAAGGTGACCATTTACAACTGTAGGCAAACATTTTTGGTTGGTTGGTTTTTGTTTTTGAAGAAAGGGTCTCTTTACATAGCCCTGGTTGTCTTACAACTCACTTCATAAACCATGCTGGCCTTGAACTCACAGAGATCCACCTGCCTCTTTCTCCCGAGTGCTGGGATTACACTAATGCTGGTACTAGACAAAATTTTGGTCATCAGTCTGCTTCATACTATTCTCCAAGAATATACATGTATATTCTTTTATTAAAAGTTTTACGTGTATATGTGAGTGCCTACATGTAAGTCTGTGCACTGTGTATGTGGCTGATACTGTTGGAAGCATGGAATCCCCTGGAGTTGGAGTTGCAGACAGTTGCCAGCTGCTTGATGTACATGCTGGGACCTAACCCAGGTCCTCTGTGAGAGCAGCAAGTGCTTTTAACCACTGAGCCATCTCTCCAGAACGTATTTTTGAAAAAGGAAAGAAAAACCCCTATGTTACTGTACATGTGTTTGTCATCTGCATGCCCCAATGTCTGAGCACATCTGTAGAGAGTGAGTGAAGTCCTGTGTGGATGTGTGCTGTTGATATAAGCCAGCCACGTCAAGAACCAATGCCTCAGCCCCATGGGTGTAGCAAAGCCTTCCCCGGTGAAGCTCAGAGGGATGGCAAATCCTTCTTGTGATCTGAATGCAAGTGCTGATAGTGTGCAGAAAGCATCCACTCCCTCTCCCCCTATATTCAACCTCCCCTTCCCCTCCCCACCATCCATATTTACGGTCTGAAGACTATTCCCCTGCAGAGACTTCTCTGACAGAGATTAGCTAAACTTGCCTCCTTGTTGAGCTGTATGTAGTAACTCTGCTGCCCTGTTCAACTGTACATAATAAACACGCTAACACGCTGAGTTTCCAGAGTCCTGCAGCTTCTCCAATAGAGCACAGTCACCCAATCCCAGCTTTTTCTGCATCCTTGTGTCTGTCCTGTCTTCCCCCCCCCACCCCCGGACTCCCAGGGCAGTCCCCAGAGTCTTGCAAGTCCAAGGCATACATCCTTTGGTCATTTTCTAGTTGTGAAGAAAATGTTTTTTAACTACTGTAAATAGGTTCTGCCTTCCACCACTTTCTCTTTTTTTTTTTTCTTTTTCTTTCTTTTTTTTTTTTTTTTTTTTTTTTGGTTTTTCGAGACAGGGTTTCTCTGTGTAGCCCTGGCTGTCCTGGAACTCACTCTGTAGACCAGGCTGGCTTCGAACTCAGAAATCCACCTGCCTCTGCCTCCCAAATGCTGGGACTAAAGGCGTGCGCCACCACTGCCCAGCTTCACCACTTTCTAAATTCACTCAGGTAAGAAAACTTGTTGAACATACAAAAAGCCTCTACCTCCGAAATAACTTCCTTTCATGCACTGAAAGGTGGGAAGTGATACATCTAAGAGAGGAGAGGGGATGAGCATATTGCAAAGGAAGACTTGGTTTTGAAAGGTCTGAAACCCTGAGTCTACAGGGCAGATCTTCCAGTAGAGTAGGTTTGAAATAGTGGGCATAAGATGATGCTGTCCACAACTGTAACTCCCTCTTCCTCTGTGACCTAACCAACCCCATCCCATTTCTAGAATATTCTCCCTTACTTACTACAGTCTCTTAATTATTGACGTTCCATGAAGTACTTTCACAATAGATTGCTGTTGACCACCACCTGTAGCCTTGGCAAGCTGATATATAAATTGAGCATCACCAGGCATTTTCAGTCTACAGTTTGCAGGTAATATTTCCCTTTCATTCAGAGAGCATTCATTTGTATTTGTCCTTTTCTGTTTTATCTTTCTAAACGATTGGTTTCCCTAGCTGTTCTGCACTGCTGTTTACTTTCCATCGGTTCCCTTTCACTGTAGAATATCCTCACGGATTAAGAAGACATTGGACCTTTTGCCCTCCATGGCACAAAGACACAATTTGAATTCTAGGCGTGTGCTGTTTTAAAAATGGCTAGTTATTTTATTTTTTGTCATTTCCTATATGGAACATGAATTTATACTATACAAGGTATGAGAATCAGCTATATTTATTGATTATTACTATAGAATCATATACTAAGAATAGATTCCCCCAATCAAAGTTGTCCACAAAGTTCATGTGGGAGAGGAGTGTGCTGGTCTGAATATGCTTGGCCCATGGGAATTGGCACTATTAGGAAGTGTGGCCTCACTGGAGTAGGTGTGGCCTTGTTGGAGAAAGTGCGTCACTGTGGGGGTGGGCTTTGAGGGCCCATGCTCAAGTTCTGCCCAGTGCAGAGAGCCTTCTCCTGGCTGCCTTCAGAAGATAGTCTTCTCCTGGCAGCCTTTGGATCAAGATGTAGAACTCTCAGCTCCTCCAGCACCATGTCTGCCTGCATGCTGCTGTGCCTCCCGGCATGATATTAATGGATTTGAACCTTTAAAACTGTATGCCAGCTCCAATTAACTGTTGTCCTTTATGAGAAGAGTTGACTTGGTCATGCTATCTCTCCTCAGCCCTAATACAGGGAGGCAGAGGACTGGAAAGCAACATACTTTGGATTTGATTTTTGTTTTGTTCATTCTTTCTATTCTTTTGAGTCAGGGTCTCACTACAAAGCCCCGTTTAACCTTGAACATATAGATTCCGCAGGCTGAGATACAAATCCCGTGGTGCTGAGATTAGAGGCAAGCACCACTATGCCTGGACGTACTGCCCACCAGACGGCTGTAGGGTGCGTCATGTCCACTGTACTGATCCCAGGAAGCTATGTAAACTGTATTTTCTCTCAGCAGGGGCCCTGTCCTCCAGATGTGACCTGGCCAACTCTTGGTGTCTTAACATTACAGCAGGCATGGTTACCTGCACAAGATGCTCACACGATTGGGCCCACTAACATTCCCTCATTTAATGAGGGAATTCCCTACTCCTGCAGTGAAGCGGGTCTCATTGCTCAGCATCAGAACCCCTACAATAAGGTATGTGTCTTGGTTAGTTTCTTATTAACTTAACGGGCATTAGGGTCTGAAAGACCTGGAAGAAGGACTCTCAACTGAGAAAATACCTTTCAGGTTGGCCTGTAAGCAAGTCTGTGGGTATTTTCTAAATGATTGATGTGGGAGAGACCAACACATTGTGGGCAGTACCACCCCTGGGCAGATGGTCCTGGGTAGCATAAGCTAAACAAGTTATGGGAAACAAGTCAATAAACTTTATGGTCTCTGCTACGGTTCCTGCCTTCAGGTTCCTACCTTGAGGTTTCCTCACTGCCTTTCCTACATGGTGTACTAACTATAAGATGTGAAACCAAATAAACCCTTTGTTCCTCAAGTTGCTTCTAATCATGATCTTTACCCCAGCCATAGAAACCAAACTAGAGATTCTTCTTCAGTGGCTATCCCTAAGTTGGGCAATCTTTTATTCATACTATTAATAACCTCAATTATATTAATTGGTTCGCTAGGTCAGACATGTGTGGAATCATTTCTTTGTTTGTTTGTTTCTTTCTTTCTTTCTTTCTTTTTTTATTTTATTTTTTTTTATTTTTAGAGACAGGGTTTCTCTGTGTAGCCCTGGCTGTCCTGGAACTCACTCTGTAGACTAGGCTGGCCTCGAACTCAGAAATCCACCTGCCTCTGCCTCCTGAGGAATCATTTCTTTAGTCTGTCAACTGGTGTCCTTTCTGGGGTGAAAAGATGTGTGTTCACATCTCCCTCGGAAAGTCACACAACAATGGCAGCTTGTTTCCCAAAGATGCATACATACACCAGTGTGCCCAACCTCTCCCCCCATGCTTCCTCCTGTATGTTTTTCTGTGTACAGGAAAGGGTTAAGTGCTCTCCCCTTGAACACAATCTGGCTGTAATGATTTGCTTCTAAGTCACTCTGCTGAGTTGAGGCTACAAAAGGGATTCAGTGAGCTGCTAGTTCTGACTTAGGGTGCTTGCCCTTCACCTGAGCCACCATGTTGTGAGGAAGTTCAAGTTAACCCATGAAGATCATAAGAAACAGACTAGATTGATAGAGTCTGGTATCATTTGCCATGTTTCTAATGGAGTGAGCCTTCAAATAAGTCCAGCTCCTGGATGATGCCAAGAGGTGCAGATTAACTGCTGCTGAGTTAGATCCAAATCTCAGACTGGCAAACACAATTAATGTTGTTACTGTTTTAAAAGCCATTCCATATTGGGATATTTTGCTTTTCAGTCATAGAAATGGAGTACATGAGCTTGGCAAATGCCTCCAGAACAACAGACAACCGGCTTTAACTTTTTGCTCTGTCTACATTACCATTTGTGGCTTCTAAATACTCCTTCCTAACTTCACTACATGTGAAGTTTTAGAAATTTTACCACGTACTGACATTGTGTGAAGTTGGCATATCTAATCTACCCTGCAGGAAACTAAGGCCATTTCTTTTAAAAAGAAGAAAGAAACAAATAAACAAAATCTCTAAAAAGTTTCTTTTGCTGACAAGATGCTCCAACCAGGAAAGGTGCTCATCCCCAAGACCGATGGCCTGAAGTCTATTCTTGGGACACATGATGAAAAGGCTAACTCAAGCTGTCCTCTGGTTTTCACACATGTGTGCACACATTAAATGAAATAGATGCAGTAAAATGAAAAATGATATTTCTTTATAAACTCCTACATGTACAGCAAACCCACAAACACTGGAAATGGGACCATTTGTTTTCTTCCCTATCCATCCTTAGCAGGTGGTCAGTTCTAACACTGAGGTTACTCTAAGGTGGTGAGTTTTCTCTGAACAGTACTTTATAGTTCACATAAATGTACTGAGTGGTCTTGACTATAAACTCAGTTATAAAAATTATAATGGAAAAGCTCTGCCCTTATGTTTAAACAATCACCCACACAATGCTAGCTATGCAAACTAAGATGACATTGTGAGCATAAAGCTGTGAAATAACCTCATTTGAAGTTTTTGCTCTTGAAGAATGAAATGAAGCACATGAAAATGTTATGATATATAGTATGCCCAAAGTAGACAGTATCATTAATATCAGGATATAATGATTCATTTATTATCACTTACATTTTATTTTGTTTTTGGTGTTTTTGGTTTTTGGTTTTTGGAGACAGGGTTTCTCTGTGTAGCCCTGGCTGTCCTGGAACTCACTCTGTAGGCCAGGCTGGCCTCGAACTCAGAAATCCACCTGCCTCTGCCTCCCAAGCGCTGGGATTAAAGGCGTGCGCCACCACTGCCCAGCTATCACTTACATTTTAATACTGCTTTGGTATGGTAAAACTTTTGAGGAAAAGCAGGTTAGCTCATCTAGCAAAGAAGTAGTATGTTTTGGTTTTAAATTTCTGATACATAAATTATATCAGTATAAAAGCCTTCCTTCAATAAAATATAAATTTTTAAAAAAAGAGCTTTGGTACATACCCAGTGGCATGAGGTTCTTGAAGATCTGAATGTAATACTCAAGGGTTATATCCTTAAAAAGTACACTTTATTCAAAAAGTGAGTTGAGAAAACAACACACATATATACAGAAGTCTTCTCAAAATCTTATAAACCTTTACTGCAAGATCTTGACGTGGAAAATAGTTCAAATGTATTCAGAATCATACCTCATGAAGGAGCAAGATGGAATCAGAGACAGCACAGTGCGAATCTTTGTATAAAACACACAACCTTTGTATAAAAACCACAAAGCTCTTTCCTCTCATTTTTATCATAACCCTATGTTGGGGATTGGTTCGAATGCTTTGATTTAATCGGGGATCTGTATGTCCAAACGCTGAAGGTCCTTGTTCCCAATTGGTTTTTGATTGATTAATAAAGATGCCAGTGGCCAATGGCTGGGCAAAGGGAGATAGGGCGGACCTTTAGATTTGTGCGGACTAGGAACTGGGAAAAAGGATACAGAGAATCACCCATGACTTGGAGAAGGATGGGAGAGAAAACCAACCAGCCTAGTGAGAATCTGGGTGGGTGGCCACTGGCCACTTCCCCAAGGGTAGCAGAGGAACATTTAGGAGTGCCCAGGCTTTGAACGAGCCAAGCATTTTAAAATTAGCTGGGGCACACCAGTGTGAGTGTGTGTGTGTCTGTCTGTCTGTCTGTCTTCCATTCTTGAATCCAAAGAGTTCCTGGGCAGATGGCTTGAATTGGGCAACCCACCAGTGTAGCTAAAAAGCAGTGTAGCTAAAATTACTGCCACACCTATGGCACTATTAATCATTTTACAGGGAGTGAAGGCTAGACCATGCCCACTGTTATCTATCTGTGCTGTAACATCTCTCAATACCAGCTCTGATTTTAAGAAGCAGAAGTGTATCTTTCCAACCTTAATCACTGTGGAATAAGAACTATCACTGGCTCCTGAACATCTAAATTTTCAACTTATTTAGTTCCTTTCAACCTATAAACTACCGCTGGTTGTGAGCCACCTCACCACTATTTGTACCCACATTTTTGCTATGTGTTTTTGTTTGTATTAATCTCTTTGTAGAACAGACAAAACGTGGGGCTGAGGAGATGGCTCAGTGGGTGTAGCACTTACCACACAAACCTCAGGACCTGAATTTATGTCCCTGGAACCCATAGAGTGATGAGCACATAGCTCACATCACAATCCCAGGGCTCCTACAGTGAGATGGGAGGCAGACATAGGAGAATCCCCAGAGGCTAACCAGCGAGTTGCTGACAACAAAGTACAGGAGAGGACTGATGCCTAAGTTTGTCCTCTGACCTTCATATGCATGCTGTGGCATATGAACCTGCGTGTGAGCACAGGCACACACACACACACACACACACACACACACACACACACACACACCAAATAGGCAAAATGCACAAAACATACGGTGGCTTTGTAAGAGCAGTTAGACACTTCCCCTTCCTCTAACTACTGTCTTATCAAGCCTTCAAAGGCTCACTCAGTAGCACTGCTGCTGCTGATAAGAAGGGCATCACTCATCAGCAGGATGCTCACACAGCCACAATCTCAAAGTAAGGCATGCAGCCTTTCTCCACCTCACAAGTGAGGTGAAGAACATGGAAATATGGTGCTAAAGCCATAGCAAGACAAATATGTAAATGAGAAAGTTTTGTTTATTCAAAAGACCCAGTCTATACAAACATACAAAAAGTAATACACGAAAAAGTCCCCAAACACATAAAATAACATATTTCATTTACAGAATTATTTACACTTTGGGGCCCATATTAAAAGCCATGGGCCCAAGGTCAAGTTGACAAGAGAGTCTATGATAACTCACTTGGGAAACCGATGACATCTACTACAAAACCTAAACAAAGGCAGGGAAGCCCTAGAAGGTACTATATAATGTGTAGAGGTCTTAAGAAGCTTTTAGTGATTTTTAAAGCTAATGGCTTCCACTGGGACATGATGGTGTCCCTGGTAGTAACTGCAATCATGACACTTCTGTTCATAGAAGGAAGAATAATCCCCACAGACAGCTCTTACGGGTGGTGTTCCTGACAGGAAAATCACTACTTTGTTTTTTGTTTGTGGCAATAAGGATGGAACACAGGGCCTGTGCGTGCTAGGCAAGCACTCCACCACTGAGCTGCACACCCTGCCCCTACACTGGCTTATAAAACAAAGCTGTCTCTGAACACACAGGAATATAATAATATGTCCCCTAAAGGTTAAACGAGGTCCAGGATCCATCAAAGCTGAAGTCAGGTTTCATTATTTCCTGACACTTCCTTTATTCCTGCTTAAATGCAAAAGCTGACAATTTCTGATTAGTAGAAAGATTTAATGCCTTTTGCTTTTTAGACAGATCCAGATTCTCCTTCACTGCTTCTTCCTGGTTCTCTGTCTCACAGATCTCACTGACCATACGTTTTCGCTTCTTTGCTTCAGCTCCATCACTGGCAGTTTCTCCCTTGGCCTTGTTAGTCCATGCCTTTGAAAAAACAGTGGGGTGAGAGGTAAAGAGATATTTGTGCATGAAGAAGAATGAAAATGGTCTACTTACTTTCATGGGTAATGTTCTTGTATACAGAACAGTAATTAGCATTTGAAATTTTAACTTTATTATTAAAGGTTCTAATTGTTAACAAATTTAATTTCATATTCTTTGGAAATAGTTGCAAAGTAACCATCTGAAGAAGAGACAGATATCCATAATATTTAAGCAACTTTGAAAACCCAATAGCAAATTCCCAAACAATCGGGTGAAAGATATTCTCAAGATGCACACAATGGTCCGTGGGTCCATGGAAAGGATCAGCATCTCTAATCATCAGGCTGAAAATCAAACTAAGGTAATGTCCATGTGGGGATGGAGAGGAACATCTGGGAAGCTGAGACAGGATGGTCAAGAGTTCAAGGGCTGTCAGCTACTTAATTAGATCTTATCTCCAAACAACCATACAAACTTGGGGGTTCTGGGGTGAACCAAAGAAGAAGAGTGTATTTTCCTTGGGACACACATAGTGCATATGCATACATGCAGTCAAATACATATGCACGGACAGTTTTGTTTGTTTGTTTTTTAAATTAAAACAAAACACAATCAATACCCAGGCTCAGCACTGTAACCTCAGTATATGGGGGACAGGCAGAGGCAGGAGGATTACCCAACATGTGAGGCCTTCTTTACAAAGAGAGTTCTTTGTTTTTTTTTCGAGACAGGGTTTCTCTGTACAGCCCTGGCTGTCCTGGAACTCACTCTGTAGACCAGGCTGGCCTTGAACTCAGAAATCCGCTTGCCTCTGCCTCCCAAGTGCTGGCATTAAAAGCGTGTGCCACCACTGCCCGGCTACATAGTGAGTTCTAAGCCAATCAGGGCTACAGAGCAAGACCCCATCACAGAACACAACAATCCCAAAGCCATAATCATGGGATGAGAATACAGTGGAAGAGTGCTTGCCTAGCATTCATAAAGCCCTACATTCTATACACAGAAATACAAAACTCCCCCAAATTAAAAAACCAAAGCACATAATCACAAGTTTTGTTAGGTCTCTTCCTCTTTTGTAACAAATTCATTCGTATAAATTTACACAGAAACACAAAAATGCTATAAAGAGTGTAAATGAGACTGGTGGTGGCTGGCCTAGTTTCTAGCTTCTGGCCCATGCGATACCCGTTCCTCCTAAAGACCGGTCCATCGAAGCCAGTGACTACACTGGGAGGCGCCTACACCTGTACAGTGCGGAAAGGAAGCCCGAGGCTCATGGCACACTGCCCACATCCCTTTCCCTTTCTCCCCAGACATGACAGAGGTTAGCCAGCTACCCATCCTAACTTCTGTCTGAAAGGCTGAACCAAAGCACCAAAGTTTTCCAACCAGAGGAATTAGTCTCATGTAAGTAGATAGCATTATTTTTTTTCTACTTTCATGGACTTGATAGTAGTTTAAAATATGTTAAATTTAAAATAAGTTAAATTCATTTTTCCTTATTAATCCTTTTTTTGCTTTCAGTTCATAACTAAAGCATATTTTATTTAGGGGCAGGGGCAGTTCCCTAAGGACACAGTAACACACCGCTGGCTTCTAAAACCATCCATAGGTACTCAGTAACATTCATACTTTGTCAAACTTTGTCTACTTTGTCAAAACTCATCCATATCTAATTTCCTCTTCACCAAGACTTTTTTGATATATTTAGTTTTCCAAAGAACAAGGCATTTCTGTAGGAGCTTTCTAATCGGGGAAGCCACCAAGATCCCATCTCAGCAGCAGTCCTTACCTTCCTTTCTTCAGCGGACAATACCCTAAATCGTATCATCCCCTCCTTTATTATGTCTGTTTCCTCTGAAATGTCAGGCTTGTCGGACAAAATATGACTTCTGTTTTCTTCCAGCCACATCTGGAACCCAGTCTTTGGCCTAAAGTAATAATAACATGAAATTTACACTGAATATATTATTTAAAGTGTCACGTGACACTTCAAATTAGTAGCTAACCATCAGCTTTCCAATACTCAAACAAAGTAAGGGAGACACAACCATACTAGCTAATAATATCCATGGTACTTTGAACAGCCTGGAGATTGCAGGCTCGGTGAGCTGGAGAAGGATCACTCACCCTTACACCTACCAGTGTAGAAACATGAACCCTTCATTTTCAGCTCTTGTGTGTTTATACGTTCAAGATCTCCAACCTCTCTGAGCCCCTCTGGCCTAACAAAATTCCTCTGGCTGTCATTCATAGGCTCTTGCCATTTAGCAAGCAGCTCTGTGAAACCTGGCTGACTTCTCTTCAGCCCTTCCTGTCACCTCACCGTACTCACTGCTGACCCAGGTTCCTCCTGCACTATTATTTGGGGAAGCACGGTCAAAGCACACTGTAAAATTGACTCGATTCTATTATACCTTTTGCACAAACTGTGTTTAGGTCATCAGAAGTCTTAATGAAAATAATCAAGTTTCTGAGCACTTGCTACCATGTATCTTAAATGCTTTATGTGTATCACCTTATAGTACAACCCCATGATTTGGAAATAATTGATGTCTCAACTGACAAATCAGGCTCCTGGGGTTCAGAGAGATGCAAGAGACTAGTTTAGGTGCCCAGGATAAGAGTAGGATGAGACAGAACAGCTAAGCAGTCTGACAGCAGAATGCCTGTTTAGTCCACCTGCCTCCTACCATTCAGAAGCTGAATAGATCCTAAATATTAGCCTGAATGAATGACACAGGTATTTACAATTGGGCCAGGACCAGGCCCTGGGACCCCATGCTCCCCCTGCAATGCCCAAAGCCCTCGCTGCCTCTTCTTCAGGATCTGCCTGAAGCCGGGAGTCTCCCAGAAGGCTGCTGAGCCCCTGTGTGTCCTGGGCATAGCACTGAGCACGAGTGGCCCTGTCTACACGGAACAGCCTGGAGTGCCAGCTGTTTTAACTAATTTTGAGCAGGGTCCCACTATGTAGCTCCGACTGTCCTGGTACTCGCTTTGTAGACCAGGCTGGCCTTAAACTCAAGGAGAGCCAGCTGCCTCTGCTTTCTGAGTGCTGGGATTAAAGGCATGTCACGCCTGGCTGGGACACTGCATCTCAACACAAAGCTTCTCTATATGCTCACCTTTGGTTTTCAGACTTTTGAGGGCACACAGCTGGAGTTTCAGATGACAAACTTTTAGGATTTTCTTTTACTTCCTCAGTCTTATCAGTCTGTGAAGTTCTTTTCTGGAAATAGGATGCCGCAGATGCCTATGAAAACAAACAGATGTGTGAGTCTGGGGACAGATCTATAAATATTTAAAAGGGGGTTCTGGGCTAAACCAAGACGGAATGCACTCCCTTGCCACATAACCAGTAATAAACCAGGCACTTCATCTATCCCAGAACAGAACGTACGAGGCTCACCAAAGCAGTACCTGCTTAGACCTTGGCTTGGGAATGAGAGGCTTTATAACTGGAGATTTTTCATTGTTTGCTACTTGATTAAAAGAAGTGGACTTCCTGGATGATTTGTTCATATTGTCTAAAATATTAGCTGAGCGTGTTGAATTCGCTGCTATGGCTGCTTCTTTGGAATTGACTACTACCTAAAGAGAAGAGAATATTATCTGTGAAGAAAACAACTCCACTGTGGTATCTCTTTTGGAAATGAATTCATCATGGAGTACAACTCAAATCGAGACTGAAACGAGTTCTCTCAAATACCACATCCCACGGACAGACAGAGAGAACCTCTCAAGTCCTCAGCACTGGGTACTCAGAACTAAGTAGGACATAGGTGCTGAGATCAGATGGGTACGGCTTCCCCTTCGTCTTCACAATGACCCGGCTTTAATCCCCCAGAGTCTAAGGAGGTCACCTGGAAACATTTTTGTATGGATAATATTCAAACAGAAAATATCACTGGTTACCTTGAAGGGGTTTACCCGTCCTTGGCTGCTAGAGAAAACGGCACCTATAACAAGAAGAAAACTCAATAGTGGTTTTTTGTTTTTTTAAAATCACAACTTCTGACTTTTACAATAATAGAGTATTTTAACCTGTATTGTATGAAAACAAAGGTACTTTTTTTTTGAGACAGGATCTCACTATGTACATGTGACTGGCCTGGAACTGCTATGTAAACCAGGCTGGCCTTACACTGATTCCCCTGCCTCTGCCTCTCTCTAGTGCTAGTATTCAAGGCATGTCCTTCTGTGCCCAGCCAAACAAATACAGATGATATCTTTCCTTCTTCCAAGCTGGAATAATATTAAATGGGAACTGTCCCAACTTGCTGCTGTGAAACATACCAGTGTGTAGACCCCTACTCCCCCTGACCATGCAACAGTGGTGCTAAGGTTAGTAATGTCCACAGTGTGGACACCCATGCCCATCTTGTCAAGGAAACACCTACTAATGCCTCTCTCCCCATCGTCTGACATTTTCCCTTCTTCATTTACCTGTTTCTCAATTTAAAAACAAAAACAGCAGGCAGTGGTGGCGCACGCCTTTAGTCCCAGCACTCGGGAGGCAGAGGCAGGTGGATTTCTGAGTTCGAGGCCAGCCTGGTCTACAGAGTGATTCCAGGACAGCCAGGGCTACACAGAGAAACCCCGTCTCGAAAAACAACCAACCAACCAAAACCAAAGCAAGCTCTTTGCACTTCCAAACTCTTTGCAGCTTTCCTTACAACCCCACTAAACTTTTCAAAAGCCACTGACATTACTATGATTTCCCCCTTCCTATACATTTCTCCACACTGCGGTATGAGGTCTAACCCTCCTACACAACAGCTAAAGTCCCCAACCCATTTCTATGTAACCAAACGTGATGTCTACTTTCTGCCCCTTTATTTGGGACCTCTCAATGGCTTTCTATATAGTGGTCTCCTGCTGGAACTTCCCTCAGCTAGGGCTCCATCTTCTTACTTTACAAACTATAATGAGTGCTTACAGTGCTCATGGTGTAAACTGTTCTATTATGCCAATGGTTTAACATTTATTTCATGAGGTTCTGAAGCAAACGCCTAACTATGTAACCTACTTAGCTAACAGGAATTCATCAGCTTCCCCTGAGAACCTGCTTGCTTTTCTTTAGTGTTTCTGATGCTATACTGTTCTCCATTCTGAACCATCTTCCACCTTAGAAACACCGACTCTACCTTTTCTTCCTATTGTCACTACTCGAGCCCAAGACAAACTATTCAGGCTCATCTGGCCTGCTTGGTAGTCTTATGTCCATTCCCCCTCTGTATCATGTGATGGCGATGGTCCTGCTCAGAACCTACAGCAGCCTCCCAGGGATCTTAGAATGAAGTCAACACAGTCTGGAAAATCTTGTGTATCCCTCTAAGACCCTACAGAATTGCTCTCCTTGTACTACACATACTGTTTGCTCTGCTCCTGCTCCCATCCACCACTCTCTTGCAGGCTGATTCATCTTCTAGTCTCTGCTGTCAGCATTCCATGAGAACGCCCTCAGGTTCCTATCTTCTGACTGGATTACAGCCACTGCTATAAGCTGCAAATTTACATGTATTTCTTACCTGATTTAAGAGCTGGTGTATCAGAGGAATTTGCACTTTGGAATAAGTTCTGCCCTATAATTAAAATAAATAAAACAATGTAAGTGAGGACAGTGAAGTCATTCTTGATATTCAACATCTAGACAGCAGAGATACCTTGAAAAGGAAAAAGGGTATTCATTTACTCTTAGCTGACCAAAATGGAAAAGGCAATACTAATGATAGCTTTTATTTATGTATTTATTTAATATTGTTGCTGGGGGTTGGCGCTTTGTGCATACAGTGGTCAGAAGACACTTTGTAGATAAAGTCAGCTCTCTACCTTTCTATGCTCTTCAGGTGGAGCCTAGGTTGCCAGCACTGCATGGCAAGCACCACCATCTGCTGAGCCTCATCTTTCACTGTTCTGAAAACATGTCTCACCATGGTTATGTGGCTCTGGTTTTTCTTCTGAAACAGTGTCTTCTCTGTCCTCGGCATCTTCTTCAACTTGACTTCTGACCCGTGGCTTACTCCATTCTGTAGTGGTTTGACTGTAACTGATGGGTCATAGTATTATATCATAAGAAACAAATGCAAAGACCAACTTCATATTCAAGACAGTAAGGAAAATTCAAATAGTTGATGTTCTTTTACCCAGCATTCAATTCTTCTCTGAAATCCTCTTCTTTCTCTTCTGTCTGGGTTTCTGCCAATTCGGCTGCCTTTTCTGTAGCAAGTTCACTAAGTTTTTGAGCCAATATTAATTTCCGAGAGCGAGAAGCATATTTAATTGCTAAATGCACAGCATTTTGAGTCATTAGATCAGCAAGTTCCACACAGCGGAATTCTCGTTCCAGTTTACAAGACAGCTAATCAGGGGAGAATCAAAATCAGCTCATGTTAAATCAAACTTTAAAAAAGAAAAGGAAAGAAAAGACTGACAGGACTAGTAAAATGAAAGTCTTCTGGGTGCACTACCTAATGCTTCTAAAAGGCACATTGTACACCTACAAAATGGAAAGTACTGTTTTTGAAAAATATCTTATAATTAATGGTGTGTTGGCTTGATCAACAATATTTTTTAGTGGCTTAAATGAATAAAATAACAATGCATTTACACATAGTAGCTTAGATTCAATGAGATGTGACATACTTCAGATGTAAAGTGCATGAGAAGACAGCTGTTCAAACTCAATTGTAATTCTCCTAATTTTTCTCCAGTTGCCACTCATCACAATAAGGCAGGGAATTTTAAAAAGTTAATTAAGACAAAACCAATTACTACTTTGCTCAGAACTAGACAACAAATGCTACTAATCGGATTTGGACGGGAAAAGTAGACATGCTTAATATTTCATGTATATTGTTTGTGATCTTCAACTACCAGAAATAGCTATACAACTTCTAAATTGACATTTGCACTTTTTATGTCTATAATATAAAATGAAGGGTGTTCTGGGGCAGGAAGGCTGGCTCAGGCATTAAGAATGAAGGCACCAGCATAGCAAATGTGGCTCTGGCAGGTCTTGCCCTTCCCACTTCCCTCTTGTCCGTGAAATCATAGATTGCATTCCTAAAGCTGGTCACCAAGGTTTATTCCCTTCCGTGACTACTTCCTCCTCCTGAGGCTGATAACCAAGGTCTAGCTATCAAAGTGTTGAATTCCAACAAACAGAAGCCCCTTTTATCACCCAATTTACATGCCCAACCAAAACAACCCAAATCCTAACAGGGGTTTCTCTTTTTTCCTTTAAAAACTGCCATTTGCCTAAGAACCACATCTGTCTCCCTTCTATCCAGAAGCAGCCCCTTGTCCTTCCAGGGCAAATATCCCCCCAACTTCTCCCTTCCCCCCTTTCCTTTCCCCTTATTCTGTCTCCTGTCCTTGTCCCCTAATCCCTTCCCCGTTGTCCCTTGTGAGACTCTGTACCGAGAACCTGGTCTTAGGGTGTCCTGTGCCAATCCCAGTCCTTTCAGAGAACATTTGCTGCTCTTGGAGAGGGCCTAGGTTCTATTCCCAACACCTACACAGTGGCTCCTCACCATCCAGAGCTCCATTCCCAGGATACCCAATACCCTCCTCTTCTGGCCTCGGTGATCACCAGGCACACACATGGTGCATGCACACACATGCAGATAAATACTCATAAAGTAAAAACGAATCTTAAAAAAAGAACAGGAGGAAGTGGAAGGAACATTCATTTAATGTATCTTACAAAATACTCGCTTTTCTCTTTGGATTGAATTGGCAATCCATCACATGACAACTTGAGCTCAAAATAGTTCTTGCCACTCTGAGGGACACTGGGGGTCTTATGACTCACGGTGCAGGGGCATTTTGTAATTTACACACCTGACCTATGAGAAGAAAGAAGCTCTATATCTTCACCAGAGCCTCCTCAAGATTGCTAGTATTAGTCCAGAAGAAGCACTTCTAACTAAGAAAGGTGGAACTCTGACTCAGAGGGCAGCGTGGTTCTTGCAGTGGCTAGAAAGAATTAACAGTCACTTCCCTCAA
This sequence comes from Rhynchomys soricoides, assembly GCA_019843965.1. Lineage (NCBI taxonomy): Eukaryota > Metazoa > Chordata > Mammalia > Rodentia > Muridae > Rhynchomys > Rhynchomys soricoides. The sequence goes on from JADRCH010000103.1 coordinate 2,169,422, forward strand.
GGGTCAACAGTACCATCCAGAGGGGAGGACATGGGATTACATTCCTTTCAATAAACAAAAGCTTGAAAGGAGGACAATGAACCTTAAGAGACCCTGCTTCAAAGAGAAATGCAGTGAAGAAGCCAGGGCAGCACCTAGCCACAGGTGATATCAAAAGGCTGGGAAATCCCAAAGCCTAAGGACAGTCTCAGAACTACAACAGTCCACACCTAAACTCTGGGGCATAGATAAGCAAGACTCACAACAATGGCTCTCATACTTGCAAGTCACCTGGAGCATCAGCTGGAGCCCAGTGGGTGGGCACAACACGGGAAAAGCTTACCCACCCACCCACCTCAGCCTTAGCCATAGGGAAACATTTCAAATATTTTAACTGTAACATCAAAAGTGAGATAGAAATTTTAAGGGGAAAAAAATAAAATTTATGTAACCTAGAAGGTAGAATTTAGTCTTTATTTACATATATTTAAGAAATTCTACCTAGGGCTGTGCATGGTGCTGCATGACTTTCCTCACTCAGGATACAGAGGCAGGCAGGTCTCTTTGAGCTCAAGACCAGCCTGGTTTACAGAGCAAGTTCCAGAACAGCCAGGGCTACATACAGGAACCCTGTTTCAAAAGAAACTTTTTTTCTCAACCTAAGTGATGTGTTTATAAAAATATGATAAGATCAATGTTCTATGGGTGTAGGGGAAGGTGTGGGAGAAGGGGGTGCGGGCCCAAGCCCAGGCATCCCTGCCCCCTGAGGGACCAGCCACACGCAAATGTATAGTATAGAATAGAGTTTATTCAGGGCATGGGGAGGGGAGTTAAGAGGGTAGTAGAGGCAGAGAAAGGCAGAGAGAGGGGGAGAGAGTAGAGAAGTGGAGGCCGGCCATGACATGTGGAGAGGGGGACAGGGAACAAGAGGGATAAGAGATGCAAGGGACAGGCAAAAGCAAGAGATAAGAGGGAGAGGAGGGGCAAGCAGCCCCTTTTATAGTGGGCCAGGCCCACCTGGCTGTTGCCAGGCAACTGTGGGGAGGAGCATACCTGGCTGTTGCCAGGCAACTGTGGGGTGGAGTTTAGACAGAATGCTAATATTAAGAAATTAAATTTTAATTTTCAACGTATTTTACTCACCGCAAGCATTTTCATTAAGAGTTCCTGCTGCTCTTTTACTGCCTGGATTTTAATGCTCTCCTCATAATCATAACCATTTTTAGCCAAGTAATCAAGGTAGTTGTGAAACAGAACAGAATGCCAAAATTGTTCCTGGAAAATGGATAGAAGTACATAAGGCTGAACATCCCCTTAATACTGGGCAAGTGTTAGGTATACCTTAAAACGCCAGCTGTGAAATTGCTTCTGAAACCCTCCTTTCTATATAATCTTACTTTACAGTTCGAGTTTCAATGCGCTGTAATAGCTTGGCTTTAAGTTCTAGCCTTTGAAAAAAGGTGTTTATGTGTATGCGTGTAGCGTATTTATTTCCTATATGATTAGTCCGCAGAGAACTTTGTAAACCAGTTCTGTAGATGATTTGCTTCCTAACTAGCATAGCTAATTGCAAGGGTTCAAATGCCTTTTTAAAACAACAGGGCGAGGTCTAAGGTAGGGCAAGTTCATGGTCAGTGTAGAGGGAAACTTACCTGACTCTACCAGGGAAGCTCTACCCCTGGTAAGGGCCTCCCAGTCAAAGCCATTTCCTTCGCAGTAAGCCCTGGAAGCTGTGACAGCAACCACACAAGGTGGCCTTGTGATCAAAAGGCCCTACAGTGTATTAATCGCTAACACGGACACTGTGCTAATCTAAAATCTTCTGTGTAACAGGTATTTAGTGTCAAATGTAGAGTATAAACGCATCCACATACCTCCATTTGGCCTTTCTCCGTTGAAGTCTGACAGTAAGGAAGCTTGAAAGGTAATATCGCTACTGCAGGTCTTGGAAGGGTAGGAGGAAACCGCGAACCTTTACAAGGGATGCACCTGTCAGTTAGGAAACAAAATCCCATGCTAAAGACTTTACAATATCACAGAAACTGCTAAAATAAACACTTTTCACAAATTAGGAACTATGAACAGTAATACTATTCTAATAGGCCTTTGGGCTGGAAACTTTTCATAAAAAACAATCCTAATAAAATTAAATGCTCACCAGAGACATTATAAAGCAGTCATACCCACAAATGCTGTTCACGTGATAGAGGCCCCTTTGTCATGAGATGTGAACCTTTCCTTTATTGTGTGATGATATGATAAAAACGCAAGTGTTAGCCAGTTGTGGTGGCGCACGCCTTTAATCCCAGCAGTAGGGAGGCAGAGGCAGGAGGATCTTTTTGAGTTCGAAGCCAGTCTGATCTACAAAGTCAGTTACAGGACAGAAAAACCCTGTCTCAAAAAAACAGACCAAAAACTCAAAAACTCACCACCACTAAAACCACAAACATGGTTTTAAAAGTTGTAATTTTTTGGAACATATGATCTTATTTTCTTTCTTCTCTTTCATAGTTTTATAGACTATGGCAGAGAGCACGAGATAGGAGCATGAATACTTCAAATGTGAAAAATCTGCTGTGGTAACTGCCATGCACTTACTCAAGAGCACCAGTTTGTTACCTGGTGAATGAACAAAGCAGAACATGTGCATTCGTGGAGAGAAGAACACACATACGAGCCACTAACCATGCGCATCATGGAAGGAAAGAACACACATACATGTCACTAACAAGCAAGAAGAACAGTAGTGTCAGCCTGAGCGTTCTCAGTAGTGTCAGCCTGAGCGTTCTGCCAGTTTAACCTCTCCCAGCTCAAATACTTTACTGATTTCATCACAAAGAAAAAAAGATATGATTAGGGCTTTATTACATCAAAGCAGGACACTAATATTGCTTATTTTCTTAGCTTTAAAGGCTTTTCCTTGTGGAGTGATTGGGAATGGGGGAAGCAAGGACACATTTTGGCTGCTAATCTAGTAGGGTTTGTCTATGAATGTTTAAAGTATTTGGAGTAGAAAACGTGAAAGGATGAACCATGCTACCAAGGAGGCAAAGTTACTTCAATTGTCTTTCAAACCGATCACAAAATATGTTTTGTTATTAGATTAAATAAAGAATTAAAAAAGAAAAACTGTAGAAAAAAAGGTCAATATATAGATTAATTTTCTGCAGTAGGCGTGGTTTATTTTCTGCCTTGAATTGGCCAGACTCTCTACTGTCTCCCTGGTCTACAAATCTAGTTCCAGAACAGCCAGGGTCCCACAGTGAGACCCTGTCTCAAAAAAAAACATGAAAAAAAAATTAATTACAATTGTTATCAGGTAACATTTGATGGACACTCATTTGGTGACAGGGACTGTTCTATGTACTCTACTTACAAAGTCATTCTGAGATGGGTACTTTCTGTCCTGAAGTTGAGGAGAAGGCACAAAGTCTAAACAGCAGGACCTGGCTAGACAGCAGGCAGTATGACTCAGGCACTGAGCTGTGGACCTGACATCACACCACCTTTCAGAGTAACACAGCCCATGCTACCTTTACCACAAACACTAAGAGCAAACAGAAGCCTTGAGAAGTTCTAATGAACCTGCCCGAGCAAGGACAGATAAGTTTCATTATACACAGCAGTAGACTCCTGAAGAAAGTTAGTTGTAGGGTTCTTCCCTGGTCTTTAGTTATCTCTAGCCACACACAGGAAATGAATCATCTCTACGTGTATGTAAATAAACAGTACAACACAGACAGGCATGGGGGTGTACAGCTCTTGGAAGGTGGTACAGTCTCCACACTTGGGAGGCTGAGGTATAAGATCATGAATGTGAAGCCAGCCAGGCTCAAATCCTTAAGAAACTCCCAAAAGGAGAAGGAAGAAGCAATGACTGAGTAGCAGTTTCCAACCTCTGAAAAAAAAAAAAACTTCATTTATTAGAATAAAACCAAGAAAGGCATGAAAACACCCCATCTCGATGCACAAAACTAAATACAAATTTATTTTCCTCCTCCCTTTTTGTTTTAGAGCGATAGTCACAATGGATAGACCAGTCTGGCCCTTTTTGTTTTAGAGCCATAGTCACAATGGATAGACCAGGCTGGCCTTCAAGTCCCCATTCTCCAATTGCACACCTGGTGATACATTTTCATAAGCAGACTTTTAGGCAATCCCCTCCCCTGGTTTTTTGAGACAAAGTTTCTCTGTGTAGCCCTGGCTGTCCTGGAACTCACTCTTAGACCAGGCTGGCCTCAGACTCAAGAGATAAAGATGTGTGTACCATCAGTACCCAGCTTAATTTGTTTTTGAGATTTAATCATTTTGTATGTATAAGTATCATGTTCACCACATCCATGCCTCAAACCCATGAAGTTTAGAAGAGGGTCCCTTGGAACTGGATGTTGCGAGCCACTATGTGAGTACTGGGAATTGAATCCAGGTTCTCTGCAAAAGCTACAAGTGGTCTCAATCGCTGAGCCATTTCCACAGACCCCATAAGCAGACTTCTTAGCATGTCAGTGTTTCAAATGTGTACTGTGTAAGACTGTCCAAAGTGTGGTAGCAGAAACCTTCAATTCTGGCACTTCGGGGAAGTGGAAGAAATCAGGAGTTCAAAGCTATTCATGATTACACAGTTAAGTTTAGCCCAGATTGGGCTATATAAGTTTCAATTTCAAGAAACCAAACATATTAACAATGGAATTCTGCAGATTCTATAAAGGCAAACATGGAAATAAGCATTAAGACTTTTATGGCTTTCTACTAAATTCAATTTTGCATTGTCTAAAAAAGATTGTATTTCCTCACCTCAAATCCCCATCATGCTAACTACCACCTCCCCAGACACTCCTGCCCTTGCCTTACAAGCTGCCTAGAGACGCCTAGGACACGGGGATTTCCGTTACCTTATTTTGTCTCTAGAGATACCCACTCTGGATAGTTTCACAAGTGGGATCATATCATATGTAGTCCTTTGATTTCTTTTTACTAGTGTAATGTTTCAAGGTTCATTTGCACTGTAAGCATGTATCAGTAATTTATACCTTTCCACAGCCCAATAATACAGACAGACCATGTTTTTATTTTCCCTTCACCAGTTGGCAGAAGATGAAAAAGCAAATAAAATAGTCTCATATAGAGAGGAAGCTGTAGCCAGGCTTACAGGTGCAAGATCTTATCTCAACCCCTGCCCTAAATTAATCAACTTCCTACACCTTGTGATGGCCCACCTTAGCTGCTGGGGATTTTCATGGATACCAACCACCCAGTAGTGATCAGATTTTCCTTTGCAGTGCTCTCTTATGTTACATATAGGAGTCCATGTATTCCCGAGCCCTCTGTTAAGCATTCGAACACAGCCTTCAGAATCCACGTAACAGGGAGTACCTAAACACCCAGAACAAAGAAATCAACTGAAAATATACTGTTAAACGAACCTTTCAAGAATACATACCAAAGATTTAACTTCTATTTCAAAAGCTAAAGTTGGGGGAGATAATTCAGAGTTGCTTTCTGTAAAATTCATTTCCACAGAGACCCAAATGAAGAAAAAACTCTGAATCTGACTTAAATTTACTAAAAGGAAATAAACACACACACACACACTAACCTCTACCAGTTTCAGTGAAAGTTATGCCCCCTGCTGGAATAGAACAGTACTTTTCTTAAAGCCCATTTACCTTTTTCTTTGGGGGGTGGGGTGGGGTTGGGTGGGATTGGAGGGTGGGTTTCGAGACAGGGTTTCTCTGTGTAGCCCTGGCTGTCCTGGAACTCACTCTGTAGACCAGGCTGGCCTCGAACTCAGAAATCCGCCTGCCTCTGCCTCCCAAGTGCTGTGCCATTTAACTTTTTAAGAAAGTTTAAACATATATACACAAAGGTAACTTTTAATCTTATTGTAGTGCTTTTTAACAAGAAATTTTAGCATTTAATCCAATATAGCCAAAATATTATGACTTAAACATTTATGCAGTCAATGTAAACCAATAACTGAGATTCTTTTTTTCAATACTGTCTTTCAAATTCAACATTCTACATTTATAGCATATCTCAATTCGGACTGGCCACGTTTCAAGACCAGGCTGGCCTAGAACTCAGAAATCCACCTGCCTCTGCCTCCCAAGTGCTGGGATTAAAGGCGTGAGCCACCACTGCCCGGCTAGCACTTGCTATTCTTACAGAGGACTACAGTTTAGTTTCCAGAACACACAGAGATGGCCCACAACCACCTGTTAACTACACCCCAGGGGATCCAATGGCCTCGTCTGGACTCTCAGGCACATACATACACATCATTAAATAAAAAATAATAAAAATGGGCTGGAGAGATGGTTCAGTGGTTAAGAGCACTGACTGCTCTTCAAGAGATCCTGAGTTCAATTCCCAGCAACCATATGGTGCTCACAACCATCTGTAATAGGATCTGATGCCCTCTTCTGGTGTGTCTGAAGACAGCTACAGTGTACTTACATATAATAAGTAATTTATTAAAAAAATAATAATAAAAATAAAATTTTCTTTGTAAGCCTTCTCACCAGAATGCTCATAAATAGTAAAACAATCATCATTCTGCCTAACAACCAAGTTTTGATCCATATTAAAATTAAAAATTTAAATATAGAGTATTTTTAAATCAATTAAGACTAAGATCATGAAATTGTTTTCTTGAAATATGTCTTTAATATAAACAAAGAAAATTATCTTGCCTTCAGCAGAAAACCCCAGCCAAGTAAGGTAGGATTTCCTTGTAAGAGGAAGAGGGTCGCCATGTAAGACCTGTTTTTTCTTTCGCCCCAGCTCTAGCAGTTGAACTCCAAGGCACTGATCTCCATCAAACCCTGTACCTAGAGAAATAAATGTACATATGTATCAGGCACCAGAGGTTACGCTGCCATAATCAAGTCTAAGTACTTTTCTGTGAATTAACTTTGTGACACTTTTAGTGGGGGTGGGGGCGGCGTGTCTTGAGACAGTTTCTGGGAGACAAAGTCGCCCTGTCTTTCCTAGAACTCGATGTGTAGACCAGGGATCTCAGAGATCCACTTGCCTGTTTAATCCAAGTACCAGGATTAAAGTCATGTGGTATCATAAAGTCATGTGGTATCACAACACATTTTTTTTTTTTTTTTTTATGGTTTTTCGAGACAGGGTTTCTCTGTATAGCCCTGGCTGTCCTGGAACTCACTCTGTAGACCAGGCTGGCCTCGAACTTAGAAATCCACCTGCCTCTGCCTCCCGAGTGCTGGGAATAAAGGCATGTGCCACCACTGCCCGGCACAACACATTCTTAAAACAGCACTGTTTTCATGGCTAATCCATATGAGCAATCTTTCAGATACATTAGAAGCAGAATAATATATTACACTGAACACTGGTGGAGACCATAGTCGGTACCATTCCCCTGCTGTGATCCTGATCTAAAGGGAACTGAGCAACATGTATTCATCACTTATTGCTTCTTGATTGTGAATGTAATAATGACCAGCTAGCTTAATAAGCCCAACTGCCTTCATATCCCACCACAATGGAGTGTGCCAGAACAAACCATTCACCCTACAGTTGGCTATAACTGGTGCTATGGAGACAGGGTTTCTCTGCATAGCCTTGGCTGTCCTGGAACTCTCTCTGTAGACCAAACTGGTTCTGAACTCTATCTCCTGAGTGTTGGGTTTAAAGGCTAGCGCTGCCAGCACCTGGCTCAGTACTTCACAATAGAAAGAGAAACTAAAACAGGGCACTCAGAAATGGTTGACTACTCCGTCATAATCCCTAACTAAACTTAATTCACCCCTTTTATGAGACTCAAATGGCAAGTTTTACCATCAAGCATCTTCACGCAGTCCAATCCCTATTTGATTCCTATTTGCTGAGGGATGATATAGGAAAATATTGTGTTTCCAGTAACTAACCATTATGTTTCTTTAACAGTAGAAAGCTTCCCATGTACAGTAAACACACTGTACTCATACATTTTAGTCAAGCTGCTTCAGGTGGTGCTCTTTTTGCTCGGTGGTAGAATGGGAGGCACAGTTAGAAGTGTGCATTTGGGCATTTAGAACCCAGGCTGCAGTGAAGTCACACCAACAGAGACAAGCACTGCTACAAACATTACAGACTTGGTGCACACTTAATTTTAAATTAATTTATGGTTGCATTTAGAAGGCTTTCACTGTTGCTAATTTTTTTTGTGTGTGTGACCCATATAACCTCATATGGGTTCATATTCAAAGAGATGGATGCAATGAAAGAGGAACAGCTAGCAGAAAGGTCCTAAGACAGAAATAAGCATAAAGTGTTCACAGGACAGAGTGGCCAGTGGTAACAGCCAATGGTAAGGCATGAAGCTGAAGAAAGAGACGAAGTTCAGATCCTGTTGGACCAGTAAAACACCTTGTTATGGCAAGGAGTTTGGTTGTTATTCTAAAACTGAAGTAAGAGAAATTTAAGCAGAGAGTGATGATCTGGGTTTTTAAAAGATATTCTAGGCAACTGTGATCAGAACAGACTGTAACATGCCTAGTGGAAGCAACTACTAAGACCAGCGCTGTCATATGGCATGGCTGGGTGTTAGTTTATGAAATGAAACGAGGCCGCCTTGGAATGGGCTACTTTGCAGAACAAAACATGTTCTGACTATACCAACACAGTTCATGTGGCTTGTCATTGTATGGTTGATCATTTGTTAAAATGAACTGTTAATAGCCTAATTACTGAGGTGACCAAACTATTTAAGCAGAAAATTTGGGGGAAAAAAAATGTAAATGAGTTCAAAAGGCCAGTTAAACATAATGCACATTTCAAATGAGTAACTGAATATGAAAGTTCAGAGACATGGTTATGAAATAGGGCTGATATATCAATTTAGAAAGTCACAGATATACATATTTAAAACCACATTTTAAAATAAAATCCCCTAAGGAAGTTTTTCAAACTGTTTTGAGGTGTTTTTTGTTTGTTTGTTTGTTCTGAGACAGGATCTCATCTTATACTTCTGACTGACCTGAAACTTTTCTATAGACTAGGCTGCCCTTGAAAGCAGATCTATCTGTCCCTACCTCCCAAGTGCTGGGATTAAAGGTGTGCACCACCACACCTGGCTTTCAAGATGCATTTTTGACACGAGTCATGATTATCAATTTGAAGTGCAAGCAACATTTTTAAAAGGTGGAATCAAAGAGTACATATTGTCCACGACACCTTTGTTTTGGTTACACTTGCAGATATGTACAAAACGGCAATGAAAAAAATCTATTTTTTATTGTAGCTATGCTGTCAACAGACTGCAGACCTCTGGAGAGTACCAGGGAAGATGAGACTAACTACAACCAAAAGCAAGCACAGGAACCAAAGGAGAACAGAGTTGTTAGCAAGCAAAACAGCTGGAAAAGAACATCACAGAAGCCAAGAGATGACAGTACTTCCCCCAGTGTGTTTAAAATAAAACAGATAACCTTGATCACTAACTTTGATACGGTCTGTGTTAACAGACATGGGGAATGAAGACAGAAAGCGAGGAAAAGGAGGTCCCATCCTCTGAAAGTCACTCCTAGCTGTTTTTGTCCTTTGCGCTAGAAGTTGTAGGTTATTCCTGAGGTATTTAAACTGAACAATGTACTTGCCAAAAGATAAACTTTACACCAGCAAATAACCAAATTTTACCTTTGAATCCCTCAGTAGTAGTCTATACAGTGGAGCATGCTTATTTTTCTTGCTTAGCAATATAGCAACGTTTTCTAAAGTCAAAGACTGCAATGATGAAAACACATGTAGTAAATGCAAAAGGAGGTATACAATCCAAAACAAAATGAGAATAACAACAACAACAAAAATTCAAGTAGTTTCATTTTGCCAAAGTTGACTTAAGGTACGATAAGGGACCATATAAGACAAGGAAAAACCTACCTCTATGATAAACAGCGCAAAGCTGTTCTCCGTGTCCCGCCATCGATACCACAGGTCCAGGAAGGCAGAAGACTTCTTTCTGAACACCTCCAATAGTAAACAATCGAAGGAGCAAGGCAGTGGTAGCAGCAGCGGCCCATCCTAGGCCAAGACATATGGCCTCGATATCCTCATTCTGAGGCATGTCTACTATCCATTCTTTGCTTGAATCCCAAGAACTGAAGTGCAAGCAGTGAAGCTTGCTAAAAAAAAAATTAAGACAGCACAGAAATGACCAAATCTTTATGTGATTTTTTTCCCCCTCCCCTGAAATAGGGTTTCTCTATGTACCCCTGGCTGTCCTGGAACTTGCTATGTAAAGCTGATCTAGAACTCACAAGAGATCCACCTGCCTCTGTCTCCCGAGTGCTGGGCTTAAAGGGGTGTGTCACCCTGGCTATCTGTAACATTTTTTATATATAACTAGTCATGATAGCAAAAGTTATTATAACTGTTTTTTAAAGAAAATAATTATGAAATTAATTTGGGATGCTGCATGTCTGCTACCAAGGATACAATCAATGCCTTGAAGATGATAAACACTCTATGACATCCCAAGCCCATGAAATAAATTTAAAATGATCTACATTAAGACTGTTAACTCAGATTTTTAAGGAGTATTTGAGGAGAAAAGAACATGCCCACAAGATAATATTAGATGGAAACTAGAAGTAAAGTCTACAATGTATTTCTACACCATAAGTGCACACAGAATAACAACCGAGACTTTAAAAAGATACAAAGTATCAAAACCTTAAGCAACAATTGTCATAAAAATAATTAACATGAAAGACCAAAAGGAGAGAAAGAAAAAGCAATCATTCTAAGGAAACCAAAAAGGATAACCATCTACCTATCAAACCATGTAAACTAACCCACAATCCACTAAGCAAAAAGAAAAACTTGGTAATATTACATTTTGACATTATCTTCCTTTGAAAATTTTCTTTTTCAAATAAAGATTCCAAATCTAACCTATGGCAAACAAAACAAACAAACAAAAAAAACAACAAAAAAACAAGTTAACCAAGACTAGGACTGAATTAATTATAAGAAATGTAAAAGTTTTTCAGATGATAAAAAAAATTCTATACTTTGTAGTATATACAAATCTGTCAACTCATCAACCTGAAGTATGGTTACATTTTATTTTTTATTTATTTATTTACTTATTTATTTATTTATTTTGGTTTTTCAAGACAGGTTTTTCTGTGTAGTCCTGCCTGTCCTGGAACTCACTCTGTAGACCAGGCTGGCCTCTGAACTCAGAAATCCACCTGTCTCTGCCTCCCAAGTGCTGGGATTAAAGGCGTGCGCCACCACTGCCCGGTGGTTACATTTTATTGTATATAAATTATACTACAATAAACTAAGTTTTTAAAGGATGGTTCATAGAGACAGATGTCAAGAAAGATACATATCAAACTATTAATTCTTTTTTGTTTGTTTGTTTTGAACAGAGTATTTCTCTGTAACCCTGGCTGTCCTGGAACTCACTTTGTACAGAGATGGCCTTGAACTCACAGAGATCCTCCTGCTCTGTCTCCCAAGTGCTGGGATTAAAGGCATGCTTTGCCATTGCCTGGCTCAAAGTATTAATTCTAAAAGAATTCTAAAGGGGATTTTCTCCAGGGAATGAAGGGAACTTTCATTTTCTGAGTGTTCTACGAATGTTACTATTATAATAGTAGTAACTATTGTTATGATATAAAATAGTCTCATCCCTTTTGTGTTATAAATTATATCCTATCATTTTCATAGGCAGAAGATGCAATGAGGAGACAACCAGAGCAAAACCTATTCTGAGGTATACTGGCGTTTACAGCCAATTTCTGGTATTCCATAATATAAAATATACAATTTGCTCTAACGTTCAACAATGCCAGATTCTCCCTATTTACCTTGTTAATTCATCAGCACTTTCACATGCCAACAAAATAGCTTCATGGGAAAGAGTTCCCATTGTGTAATTGAAAGCATTTGTTAGATGCGTTGCATGATGGATAGAGGTGTCATGGAACTCCACATCAATGGCACTGTCCTGCTCGTCATTATAACAGCGAATAATCCCAACAGAGTTCCACACCTAGAGTACGGAAGATCCGGTAAGAAAAACTGAAACTCCTAAGACTATATATACCAGACAGAGACTCGCACACTGTAACCCAGTCTCTACCTAGAGTTACCACATTCTATCTCACTCAGCACAGCTTCAGGAAGCAGAGGTAATTGCAGAGCTTCAATGACTAATCATTCTTTACTTTATAAAAAGTCACACAATTAATTAGCAAGTGGAGTGTTTAACATTTTAAAAATTACATTAGTAATATAATTAATAAAGTACTTATAATTGGCCTTTCAATAACTAAAACAAATACCCCAAACTCTAAGATTCTACCAAAATAGAGATGTAAATGACAACAGATTTACTTTCCTGTTCAGATAACTGGTTTGTCATAGGGTACATATATAAATTGTAAAACAACATTAGTAATATTTGGAAAGTTTAAATTTCACTGATATACACTATAGGCTCACACTCAATTCTTGTCTGTCTGTCTGTCTGCCTTCATCCCTGCCTGTCTTTTTTCCTTTCTTTTCAATGTGTATAACTATTTTGCCTGCATATATGTATGTATATGCACCACATGCACATCTGGTGCCCACCAAGACCAGAAGGGCATAATGTTAAACATAACTATAAATAAAATATTGACACTAAGATGTATTATATTACTTGATGAGGATTTTTTTTTTTTTTTTCCCCTAAGACAGGGTTTCTCTGTGTAGCCCTGGCTGTCCTGGAACTAACTCACTCTGTAGACCAGGCTGGCCTCGAACTCAGAAATCCACCTGCCTCTGCATCCATAGTGCTGGGATTAAAGGCGTGCACCCGACTGATGAGGATTCTTAACATAAAGTTTTATTATGAAATACCACCCTTCATATTTTTCACAAGTTTTTATGGCAGGACTATGTCTTCAGTAAAAACATCTAACAAAATTTGCAGAATGAAAAACAAAATAACTAGCAAATAAAATACTAAATTTTGCAAGCTCTCAAACTTGAAGCAAAAATATTAGTATGTTTATTCAATTCAAGAAACATACTTGAATATCTACAGAGTTGTACCTTGTTTAAAACACTAAGATCAGGTCTTCTCTTCTTGCTTTACAAGTTTTTTAGTGTTATGTGTGTTGGTGTTTTATCTGCACATAACATCTAACCCTAGCCCTAACCCTAGCCCTAACCCTAGCCCTAGCCCTAACCCTAGCCCTAAACCTAACCCTAACCCTAACCCTAACCCTAAACCTAACCCTAACCCTAACCCTAACCCTGTGGTGGGCAGAAGAGGACATTTGATTCTCTGGAACGGGAATAACAGTTGTGAGCTGCCACGTGGGTGTTGAGAATTGATCTGGCCAGTGCTCAAAACTGCTAAGCCCCTAAGAGACTAGTTTTAGAAAAGAACAATCTCAGTTCTAATGGACCTTACACTCCTGGAGGCAGTGTAAAGAGATCTTCTCTTTTATAGTATATACCACATCTGCTTTTAAGTGTTTTAAAACCCAAATGATATTTTAGATTAAAAAAATAGAGCCAAGCATGAGGGTACATTATTTATAATCCTAGCACTCAGGAGGCAGGGGCAGAAAGGTGTCACAAATCTGAGGACAATCTGGTCTAAATAGTGAGTTCTAGGCTACTTAGTGAGATCCCGAGAAATAAGGTTGGAAATATGCCAACAAGTATCATAAGATAAATATATAGTCATATTTTTATATTATTTCATCTTACAAAACAGAATCAACAAATTTTTCAATAATATTAAAATAAGATTAAAAATTTTAGTTAACCATGAAATAAACCTACATAAAATTATGACCAACTAAATACTCTAGCTCACTTAAGCAAGGTTTTTAAAATTATTTTTTAATCTATCCAATAAACTGTAGGGAAGAAACTGAAGTATTTTTTAAAAGGTAGGAGTAGATGAAGGCTTACCATGAATCTGTGAGAGAGATGCAAGGGTGTAGAACTTGACTGGAACGGCTTTTGTCGCGGTGTAGGCATGGGCCCATCATAAAATGGCCTTTGGGATTTTATAAGGGGGAGATTGTGAAAATTGCTTGCCTGATCACGGTCCCCTTCCTCTTTGTGAAGATCAGTTTTTAGCACTGTAACATCTACAATACAAAGCATTATAAGACAATGGTAAAATTAACAACCCAGGAAAAGAAAAGCATTATGGAGTGTTACAGCGGTGTTCCTCCGTGAACTTAGCAATAATTGGCACACTACTAGACTCTTCCACTGTGCCCTCCATGCTCAAGGAATGTAGTGATGATGAAGTCCTGAGAGGAGGAACAGATGGTGCCTTACATTAACGTAGGCAACGATACCAGGCTTTATTTATTAGTAGTCACTGCAGTGTTAGTTACCACCCACTTACAGGAAAAGACTCATTTTACCAATCTTGATTTTTATAAAGTTCTGAGTGGACCGTGAGGAGACTCAGCAATTAAGGCTGCTTGCTTTGCCAACCTGAGTTTGATCCTCCGAATCCACGCAAAGCTGGAGAGAGAAAACTAATTCCATGTATGCTGTTATATGCACACACACAAGACACAATTTCCTTAAAGATGTGGGCTGTGGAGATAGCCTGGATGGTAAGTGTTGTGTACCTGTGGGTCTCTGAGACTGAACTCAGGTTGTCAGATTTAATGGCAGACACTTTTACCTGACAAACCATCTTACTGGCCCAGTCCCCCTCCCCCCTTTAAATTTGGTTGTGTGTGTCTTGGAGTGCAGATGTGCACACTGTATGTTGGCACACGTGAGGGGTCAGAGGATAACCTTAGGAAGTAAGTTCTCTCTTGCTACCTTGTGGGTCTGGGAATCAAATACAGGTTATGAGACTGGGCATAAGCACCTCCATCCTAGCCCTCTCTCTAGCTTCTCCATTGTCAATTTAATTGAGCTAGTCTCTATTACTTCCTTTTGTTTGGGATATAGCTTCTTTTATAGTTTGTTAAAGAGGCTTAGATTGTTGATTTGAAATTTTTTTAACATAGGGTTTAGAATGTAGCTCTTGACACTAATTAAGTCATCTATAAGTTTTTAATAACATCTGAAAAACTAATCAGCAAGGGGACTCTCACAAGCACAAAGTCAAAGTCATACCAGCTGAGCTATCATCATCTCCCAGGACATGATCTGCAGCCAGCATGAGGTCATCATTATCATCATCCTCGCTTATAATTCCTTTTGAAAAAGAAGGGATCTCAACCGCATTGTCATTTAAAAAGTCGCCAGCACTACTTGTATCATCTCCATCAAAAAGATCATTGTAATCCTTTTCCACTCTACTAGATACCTTGAAAAATTAAATTACAATGTATTAGTAAATCATTTAGAAAAACACAATTAGGCAAAAGGCAGATCTCTTTTTTTTCTTTTGCTGTTAATGTAGTGCTGGAGATAAACCTAGTACCTTGTACATAAACGTAAAGCCTTGATCCTCAAAGACAAACATATTGCCTTTTTGGTTTTTGAAACACTGTCTTGCTGGGGAAGTGGTGGCGCACGCCTTTAATCCCAGCACTTGGGAGGCAGAGACAGGCGGATTTCTGGGTTCAAGGCCAGCCTGGTCTACAGAGTGAGTTCCAGGACAGCCAGGGCTACACAGAGAAACCCTGTCTCGAAAAACCAAAAAAAAAAAAAAAAAAAACAACCAAAGCAAACCAACAAACCCACTGTCTCGTATATTCCTTATTGGTCTCAAACTCACTCTGTTGCTGAGGCCGACCTGAAACTTCTGATCCTACTGTGTACCTACCAAGTGCTGGGGTTACAGTCAGCCACCAACCCATCCAGATCCCTAAGGACATGTATAAACTCTGCCAAGTAAGCACATACCTATGACTTAAGAATGATTAGCAAGTACATTTATTTTAAATGCCTTGTACTCTGTGAACAGGTCAGGATAAGGGGGCTAGACATGTAAACGCCATACACAGCAGCTTATTTAAGGTGCTATAACCATGCAGCCCTGCTAAATTTGTCTACTTTTTTGATTAAAAAAAAAAAAAGTAACTCTTCACCTCCTTTTCAGATGCTGGCCAAAGAATAGGAGAACTTTCCCTGACACTCTGGGCTTTCTCAGTCTCTCTGAAAGCACCTCTCCACCTGCACCCCACACCTTTTTACAGCTGCTTGCTGACCTCCATGCCTAATTTAAATACACAATTCTTTTTTTCCTCTCATCAACTAATGGGAATTTCAGCTTGTCTTCTGTTGCTTTCCCTTTAGACACTAATAAACTAGTTCTCAAGCTTCCTTCTGAGTCCATTTTAAATTCTTTTATTAAGACTAAAAGCCCACAAAAGAGAACCCCAATTTCCTCGATACCATGTAGTGACCATGAAGGGACACTAAAGACACCCCTATACTGCCAGTACCTTACTGCTTGAGACCTTCCCACTGAGGTCACAAACATTCTCCAGGATTCCAAGGTTTCCTTCCACATCAGTGTAACATATCCGACCACAAGTAGGGTGCCAGGCCAGGCCACAAATTGCATAACCTTTCTCGTGTTTTACCCTAAAAATTAAAAGTGGCACCTTTAAAGATATGGACTGGAGAATGTGACTCAGTAACAAATAGTACTTGTCTAGCATGTATTCAACACCATCCACACACAAATCAAAACTGCGTACTTCTTTACTTTCTAGGGAAATTTCAACTGAAAAGATTACATGATATCGGGGAGATGGTTCAGTGTGTAAGGATGCTTGTCACCAAGCCTGAGCTTGATCTCTACAACCCTCACAAAATGGGAAAGAATTTACTCATACAATGTCCTGTGATTTCCACAGTACATTATGGCATGCATGCCTCTACAGTGTACACATATATACAAACAGTAAACAAGCGACTATTGTAAAAGTTAATGGCTTTCATAATCTAGAAACTATTTCCATTTTTCATTAAGTCAGAACGTACAAATATTTCCTAATTAAACAATAACAATAAATTGTACCTTTCCATGCAGTCTTTGGTTTCCACATTCCAAACTACAATTAAGCCATTAATAGCACCTGCAGCCAAATAGTGCCCACAGGGAGACCAGGTTACTATATTGAGTGTCTACAAAGAAACAGTTAATAATAATGTTGTATGTCTTGTTAGCCAAGAGAAAATTAGTACCTGCCTAATTTAAAAAAATGAAATATAAAACAATGTTATCATCGTGTAAACAAAAACAAACAAATTACAAGGAATTCTAACATTCACCATCAAATGAAGGCAGCCAGTAAGTGAAGTTAACCTTAGCACGTTACCGTTCATATCCTGAGCCTTCAACTAAAAAACATACATGAGTATAGAGTGAATATGGATAAATAATTTTTTGACCTAAAATTTGAGAGAAATGGGGAAATGAGAGCTAGAGACAAAATAAGAAAAAATAACAAGGTGCTGGAAAGGTGGCTCAGTGTTAGAAGCACTGGCTGCTTTTGTTGAGGACCTGGGTTCAATTCTCAGCACCCACATGGCAGCTCACAATCATCCAGAACTCCAGTTCCAGCAGATCCAGAGCCTTCCTCAAGCACCAAAAACATACATAGTTCAATTACAGACACAGACACACACACACACACACATACCCTCATACACTTAAAAAAGAATAAATGTAGCCAGACATGGTGGCATACATCTTTAATCCCAGTGAGGCTAAGGCAGGTGGATCTCCATGAGTTCAAGGCCAGCCTGGTCTACCTTGGGAGTTCCAGACCAGTTAGAGCTATGTGATAAGACCCTGTCTGAAAAACAAACAAAAAAATTTATAGATCTTTAAAAAATAAAATAGAGCCGGGCAGTGGTGGCACATGCCTTTAATCCCAGCACTTGGGAGGCAGAGGCAGGCGGATTTCTGAGTTCGAGGCCAGCCTGGTCTACAGAGTGAGTTCCAGGACAGCCAGGACTATACAGAGAAACCCTGTCTCAGAAAAACAAAAAACAAAAAATAAAATAAAAAAATAAAATAGAAATTAATCTTTTTTTTTCTATTAAAGTTCTGAAGACTAGATCACAAATCTTATAGAAACAATAAAATTCAAGAATAATTCACTCTAATATCAAGCTAAGGGTAATTTTTTGATTGTTTGTTTTTCAAGACAGGGTTTTTCTGTGTAGCCCTGGATGTCCTAGAACTCTGTAGACCAGGCTGGACTCCAACTCAGAGATTCATCTGCCTCTGAGTGCTGGGATTAAAGGCATGTGCTTCCACTGCTTGGCACTAAGAGTAATTTTACTTCCTATGAACTTATTTCTTTTATCTACTAATTTTTATGTGGATAGGTGTTTTGCCTGCATGTATGCCTGTATACCATTTGCATGTATTACTATGGAAGCCAAAAGAGAACATTAGAGCCTATGAAACTGGGGTTACAGATGGCTGTTAGCATGTTGGTGCTGGGAATCAAACCTGGGTCCTCTGGAGGAGCAACCGGTACTCTTAACTACTGAGCCATGTCTCCAGCCCACACATTTCATATCTGACAAACTTCTAGTGAAGTTTTCGTTATATCTTCTCTATAGTTACTACTGTAAGTGTCACTTACAAAACCTACCTGGGAGATGGAACTATCTGAAAGATCAAACGGATTACTCCAAGTTTCTCTTCTGTACAGCTTGATAGACTTTTCCACAGGAACTGCTAGTAACTATTGGGAAAGACAAAGTCACCTAAATTCAACTTGCAGAGAAAAATTAATTTAGCTAAATTTATAAGATATAAGAGCACATTAGCACTTTAATTGCTACTTACAAAACTCAAAAAAAAAAAACTTGATGAGATTTTGGTAAGAAAAAAAATGAGTGACCATCCCTCTATTACTTTCAATGAAAAAAGAAATGCAGTAGTATAGTAGCTACTGCACATAAAAAATATTGTGTATGCATGTGAGAAAGCAAGCATGCTTCAGTCATACAGAGAGGTCAGAGGACAGCTTGTGGGAGTCTGTTCTTTCCTTCCACTTTGTTGGCTTCTGTGGCTCAGACTTGGGTTTGAGCCACAGATATTCAAGCACATAAAAATTAATTAAAAATCTAATAATTTTAAAATAGCACATAAAGTATTATATAACATTATAGAATTTTTGAAAAAATATAGAATGCTTCATGAATTTGCATGTTATCCTTGCACAGGGACCAAGCTAAATTCTCTGTATCATTGCAATTTAGTAAATATGCTACCAAAGCAAATACCCTGGCTGTCCTGGACCTCGCTCTGTAGACCCAGGCTGGCCTTGAACTCAGATCTGCCTGCTTCTGCCTCCAGAGTGCTGGGATTAAAGGCGTGCACCACCACTGCTGAGCAAATCTATACTCACTTAGCTTATGAAAGTACATAGCCAGCTTGATCATGAGCCCCTTCTTAAAATAAAACATGCCCATTATACATGCCCATAAACCCAGGATTTGGAAAGAAGCAGGAGAATTCTGACTTCAAAGCAGCCTGGGTTACAGTCCTATGACAAAGAGAAAATAATCACAAGATGCAAAAGGAAGGGTCTGTTCTGAAAGTCTCTCCAAATCAAAGCCAGTTCTACTCATAATAGCAAATATAAGCAGACTATAAAAGTACAAATTCAAGCAGGGTGTTTGTGAGCCTATAATCTTAGCACTCAGAGGCAGAAGCAAGAGTTTAAGGTCTTCCCTAGCTACACAGCAAGCTTGATCATGAGCTCCTTCTCAAAATACAACAACAAAGAATGTATAAGGATACATCTATGTTTTAAGTATTCATGTATAGAAGTATTTCTTTATTAATAAGCATTATTATTCTAGAGAACATAAGAGACATTCCTCATCCTAACCATTATAGAGCCTTACTTTTTGGACTACCAACATTTATTTAACCCGTTCCCTACACACGAACACCCAAGACATCTGCAATCTCATGGAATGGCGTATCTTTTGTCATACATATACTATAGTGCACATGTATAAATATACTTATAGAATATACCTAGAAGTAGCACTGAGTCATTTATTCTGAGTAAGACTTCCAAATCTCTGCAGCACTGCATATAATCCTGTTTCAGAGTTCTTCCATTAAGCATTAGTGGAAAGAAAAATATAAAAATAATTCTGTAAAACATACAATTTGAAAAGATCCATCCTTTGGCTTTTATGAAAGTCCAAGGGAACATTCACACTGTCTTGGCAAGTGTCATTACACCCGTAGAGACACTTTGCCAGCTCACACCTCAATTTTTTATAGATTCTTTTTAAAAGTTGTCTTCTCTACATCATGGCATGCATGCATATACCCAAACATCACACTCATACACAGGATAAAAATTTTCAAAATTGAAATTTTTCTTGAAGCATTTCAGGATTATTGACTTAGAGCTCTAAAATATACAATACAAATAAAATTACAATAAAAAAACCAAACTTCTCACACTAATAATTAACAAGGACTAAAAGGATTAATTTAAGGCTGAAAACTAAGCGCCACTTACTTTCCCGGTCTTGGGCTGCCACGCGAGTCTGCAGATGGACTTTGCGTTCACCACATCATTGCTCTTTTGCAGTACTGGCCAACTAACAGCACAAGTCTGATTTTAAAAAATGAAAATTCCTTCTCTTTATCAAAAATTTCTCTCAAAATAGATACAAAGCTGAGATTTAACAGGTGGTTCTTCCACTTGTTATGTCTTGAGTAAAAGCAATTTAATACACTTTAACTATCACACTAATTAGCCTATACTGTTTTTAAGTCTTTCAGGTACAAGAAGAGTACAAATCTTATACCAGAGTATTTTCTGCGCACAGTAAGCAAACATGACTTTCACAAAACGAAGAGCTTCAATAAATTAAAATACCCATGTCAACAAAATAAATAAGCCCTGAGAGGTCTGCCACAAAATGCTAAGGAATTTATTAAAGCCGGAAGTAATTCAAGAGTGCAGGGAAGGAATAGTGGCTCCTTGGGCTATTCCTTATCAGCCACAGTATCTCTATGAATGGCAGACCCACTGATCATCTCAGAGAGACCTGATTGTTCCCTCTGCCCATCTGGAGAGCTTTTTTTTTTTCCATTTTGTCTTTAAAACCTGTACCAAGCTAGGTTCAAGGAAACTTAGGTTCTATGTGACTCTGCAAATCAAATGCGGTCTCTGTCCTATTTACTTCTCTATTAGCAGCATCTAATACAAGCCCAAGACAGGGTAGTCATATTCTAAATATAACGACTAAATGCCCCCTTTAGTTTATCAAGCTTAAAAGTTAAATATTATTTAGATATAGTTCCTCCTGTGAGTTAGAGTAAAAACAATTACTGCTCAACAAGTTTATGTTTATGTCAGACTATTTTGGAATAATGAAAGTAATGCTGAATGTTATTCCAAGAAACAGATTAAAAAGACAACTAATTTGAATCAAAAATATATAATGCTTAAAAATCCTAGAAATGGACAAAATGTGTTCAATTCAAATGTATTTATTTACCTGATCAGATATATTCCACACTCTGACAGTTCCATCACAACTAGCTGATGCCTGCAGAAATAAACAAATTACTTCTCTCTAGTTATATCTGTTACGTGTGTATCGTTGTATATAACTGTAATACCACACAGAAATTGGTTCAACTGATTTAAAAAGTCTTTTACCAATAGGATAAATTTTTCTTCCAATTCTCCCAAAGCTTTAAACACATTCAACAAAACAAAAAAAGGAATGAAAGAATTACCAGAAAGATATCCTTAGGATCAAAAGACAGACTTAAAACAGGGGCATCATGTCCTCGAAATGTTTGCTGTTGGCTGTTATCCATCACATCCACAACTTTAACCAGAAAATCACTATAAACAGTTAAGAGGAATCACATGAATAAATGCCAATACAAAAACCTCTTCTAAAGCCTGGCTTAAATATTTCAAAACCAAAACTGAATGTTGTAACTCTTTTTAAACCTACTTGCAAACTGTCAGCCAAATTAAATAACTTGTTATTTCATTGTATTCAATAAAAATTCTGAAAATATAAGTCAAAACTTATCTTGATAAAATATAAACACCGCCTACATGGCTTCTCTGGACACTTCTAAGCTTCTATTGCTAATTTATTTAACAGTTACAACCATTTTAGAAAGTTCTGTCTATCACCCCACCTCAGCATTCAATGAGTTCATTTTTTTTTTTTTTCTTTAAGGAAGATTAAGAGATAGCCAGGCAGTGGTGGCGCATGCCTTTAATCCCAGCACTTAGGAGGCAGAGGCAGGTGGATTTCTGAGTTCGAGGCCAGCCTGCTCTACAGAGTGAGTTCCAGCACAGCCAGGGCTACACAGAGAAACCCTGTCTTGAAAAACAAATAAATAAATAAATAAATAAAAGAGAGAGTCTGCAGAAGCTGGGGGTGGCGGTGCACATCTTTAAACCCAGCATTCAGGAGGCAGAAGCCAACCTAGTCTACAGATTGAGTCCAAGGTCAGCTAGGCTACACAGAGAAACCCTATCTGAAAAAACAAATGAAAGAGAGAGAGAGAGAGAGAGAGAGAAAGAGAGATTGATTGATTCTTCAGAAATCCTGATTTTTGGTTCTATCTAAAATAATTTTTGAAATTTGTAACAAGTTATCAACTTTCTCTGATCTTTTTCAGCACTAATAATTTGTGTGTATATATATATATACATACACATACACAAGTATGTTATATATATTTTCAGCATAAAATATATATTTTTTTTTTCACAAGTTTGTCCTCAAAAAAGCTTTATTAAAGGCTTGGCAATGACAATGGAAGACTTCTAAGTTCTAAAACTGTCACTCTTCTAACACTGTGTGGAGCTGAGCTCACCTTGACCCAGCAGCAATTTTAGTGCCATCCCCATTGAAGACCACGTGGTTTGCATTTGTAGTGAAGCGTGTTAATATGCCGTCAGGAGCTCCTTCAGGGAATGTATAGACTTGGACAGTATTGTTAGAAACTGCAGTGACCAATTTTCCATTCTTAAAGAAAAAAATAAAGGTTAGACATATTGGCATAACAAATCCAAATCAGTCAGTAGTATCTCTACAATGGAAAATCCTGTAAAAATCAAAGCCTCATAAATATAATTCATAGAGAGAACTTTTCAGTATACAATTTTCCTAAACACTAGTGAGAAAAATTTCCTAGCTTTAGAAAACTTAATTTCACCTCCACAAGCCAATCTTAAGCCTGTAATTTTTCTTTTACTTCTGGTGAGAAAAATAGTTATATTTTCAAGGATGCCACATATTATAAACATGAGACTAGAGGCTATCAAAGAAAGAAAACAGTTTCTGTGCAGAAGACATCAAAAGGCAGAGCCACTACAGCACAGCCCTGTTACCACAATACAATTATGCCTTTTGGAACAGGGTAAAGACTAACAGCAGAATTCACTGCTGAAATGAAGTGATATGGAGACACACAATTGACGTGGATAGTGACAACCTGAAGGCAGACAAGAAACAGATTATCCCTCAGAGACCAGCAAGAGCCAATTTTACTGCCACCTTAAAGCTCGGGACTTTTGCCTCCTGGATTGTGAAGCAATAGTGTTGTAGTGTTTCAAGCCACCGAGCTTGTGGTAATTTGTTACAAACTAATATATAAGACCTCATTTACTTTTCCTTCCTTTTAGACTGTCATTAAAGACAAAGTACAATTATTATTGGAGGAGAAAAAACAACAATATAAAAGTGTCCTGGGCAAAGAGGGAGTTTTCTACTCTTATGAAGTAATCTCTAACATTCAGAGGTTGTATCATCTTAACTTTTTCATAATCCATGAAAATACATTGTATTTTTAAAACTCTTAACAATATCACAGTATACAAATATTTTTTTTTTCATTATAAATGTCTGATGTGGATATGTAAAAGCTATCCTGTTTTAGTAGTTGCATATCTAATTTGTGGCTCTACCAAAACTATAAAACAAATTCTCTAAGAATTCTCTTAAGGGCTTCCAACTTTTGTTATTATTAACAGCGATACTGGCTGGGTTTCAGTTGGTAGAGCGCTCTCCTGGCATGCAAGAAGCCCTGGGTTTGATATCCCCAGGATCACATAAATCCAGTATGGTGGTGCATGCCTATAATCCCATCACTTAAGAAGGAGAAGCAGGAGGAGCAAGAGTTCAAGGTCACCCTTGGCTACACAGTGAGTCTAAGGCCAGCCTGGGCTGTAGAAGATCCTATCTCAAGAAAAAAGCAAGCAAACAAACAACAGCAAAAACCTGAGGGCGGTGGGGGGTGGGGGGAAGATATATCAGATATATTCCAAACTTCTATAAGAAACAGTGTCACTTTCAGGCTTGGCAGGTAAGAGCCCTTACTGCTCTTCCAGAGGACCTGAATTGGGTTCTAGGCACATAAGGTGGTTCATAGCTGCCTGTAACTCTAGCTCCAAGGGACCTGATGCCCTCTTCTGAATTTGATGTGCAACTGCAAACACACACGGAATTAAAAATAAATTAAATTTTTAAAAAAACCAAAAACTTCTTTAAAAAAACAAAAAACTGGGATTGGGGATTTAACTCAGTAGTGCTTGCTTAGCAAGCACAAGGCCCTGGGTTCAGTCCTCAGCTTCGGGAGGGGGGGAGCCAAGGTAACTGGAGCACACAATCTTAAAAAAAAATGAAAGAAAAACCCAGTGCTCCCCCAAAGATATACAGACCTAGGGAAATGCAGCATGAGAGATTTATATGTTTATATAATTTTTCCACCCAAGCCTAAAAGTCACACGCCATCATTTCTTCACATCAACCTTAATAAGTACCTTCAAAGCACACGAAAATGCCTTTTCTCCAACATTAACAGACTTAGGATCATCATCATCCAAATCTTCCCACATCCTCACATCACCATCACTTCCACAAGTCACAATATAACTGTGAAGGACATACACATATTAAAATGTCACCCAGTTTCAGGAACTCTTTAGGAAATACTATCTTTATATATTTTGAAACAAAAATCATGACATTGTGAATATTTTTTTCATAAAAATATCAATAACCAACTCTTCTCATGAATGAAGATGAGTTTAATGTTCACTATAGTTCTTCCTTAGCATAAAATTATTTCTTGGTAATAATGTAAGAGAAAGACCAGTACATAATTTCTGCAATGGTAAGGGCTATGTCTGCCTCAGCCACCATCATATCCCCAGTCCCAGCTCGTGACACATAGAAACTGTCATAGAAACTGTAACAAATTTGAATATATGAGCTCAAGTACCCCAAAATAATCAGTAAATAGCTACATGTATCGGTTATTGCTTGTTTTTCAAACGTCTCATCTCCAAAGTGCTTTTGTTCATTCTGTTTATGTCCTATCTGGACACACATAAAACTGCAAAATAAATAAAAACAGCATAGGGCAAATGGCAAAAAATTAAAGAAAGAAAAGGAAGGGAAGGAGAGAGGGAAGGAAAGAAAGAGCATGAATAAAATAAATGTTTCGAAGAAAAAGATGGTTAATTCCCAAATGGGAAAAGCAGAAGGAGGTCATAGGAAAGGAAGAGGTTAGCCAGGTCTAGTGGCACTGAGTATACTCTTAGTGCTTGCAAGGCAGAGGCAGCCTCAGCTACATATCGAGTTTGAGACCAGCCTGTGCTTTATGAGACCCTGACTAGGACACCAGCTTCTAGGCAAGATATGTCCACTTGGGTGGGCATGTGTGTCATGGCAGTTATGGGGGTAACCAAGTGCTATTTGGATTTAAGGTCTATTACACAAAGGGGGACCCATTCTTGGTTGGTAATCCCTTTCAAAAGACCATAGCAGGGGAGGTCACAGACCCTAGGGGGTACTTAGTATGTGAGCCCTTGAGAGAGCCGAACTGGGAAACATTCCAGACAGCCAAAGATAATCGTTATAAAATGAGAAAGCCGGGCCAGGTGCAGATATTCCACAGGCCCCACACAATGGACAGAATTCTCTGTTGTCAAAGACAGGCTGAAGCCACAGGTGGGTGGCAACAGGCTGACCTCTGAGGGCCTCCAATCATGTAAAAAGTCAAAATTAACCACCAGTGTGAGCCTACCCTTTCATGCTGTTGCTAAGCTCTGCCCCAGAAAAGAGTATAAAAAGTGTGTACCTCACTAACCCGGGGTCGCCATTGTCCTGTTGGTAGGGCGGCCCCAGTGCACTGGTTTCAATAGACCTCTTGCTTTTTGCATCGTTCTCAGTCTCTGTGTCTTTGTGGGGCGGGCCGCCCAGACATGTGGACCTTCGAGTCCACCAAGTACTGCCTAGCTAAACTGCATAACCTCAAACTACCTTCTAAATATCTGTGTACATTACACATGCTACCTTCAGCTTTTATAAGAGAAGCCTCTATTTCCAGTAAATGGTGGCAAATATAGAGCCTCATGACTGCACCAGGTGCTGACAATAAGTGACTTCTCAGTACTGAGCCCTAAACTAGACATTTACATCATGACCTCTAATACTCGGGGAACAGTGTGAAAGAGGAAGCTGCAAAATTCCATCTTCTGGGCAAGACATTGCAAATTACAGCAAGTGCTGATACTTAACTGGCTCATAAAATGAACATGACATCGAATGAAAATGTGAGTGGCGGGAAGGCACTCCTCTGGGTAAAGAATTTTAACTTTCCTGAGATCCTAGACGTACCACGACAGTTCAAAGCAAACATGCCTCAGGACAGAGGCGTTCCTGTTTATTCCTCCCTCTGTCCCTGCGCATCGTCTGCCTGTACGTGCCTCGAATCACCGCTAACATTCACGCCTGAACCGTCCTTTGTTTCCACAGACGCTTACCTTCCAGAATCATCAAAGCAGACTTCGGTGTGTCCTTCCGTATGTCCGTACCTCATGGGCTTCTGTGTGGCCGGCATCTTTCCCTACCTGAGCCGTTTTGTAAGAACTAGTATTTTCAGGAGGGAGGTCGTCCTCTGCGCGCTTAGCAGTCCTGTTTCCCTCACCCGAGGAGCGACAGCTCGTTGCGGCAGAGGGTATGTCACACACTCCGGGGAGGTGACAAGCTTCTCCTCTGAAGGCTCAGACAGCGCGAACTGCAGCAGGGTACACCAGCGTCTGGTCGGAGGGAAGGGCAGTCCTCAAAGAGCCGCTTCCCGCGCTCCGGCGCGCTCGCCCTATGCGCATGCGCAGCCCGCCACCGCCCAGCGCAGGTCCCGACCCAGGTCGCCGGGTGGTGGCGTCAGAGGCGCGCCGCCTCGAAGCCAAGAGCCGGTGGCTGGAGCCGTTCTGAAAGAAAAGGTGGGCGCTGAACCCGGAAGTGGCGGCGGTCCCTGGAGAGCAGGCGGAGACAGCGGCAAGTCTGGCACTGAACTGACCGTGGAGCAGGGGCGGGGGCTGGCAGACAAGCCTCTGCCTTGCAGGAGCCACACGAAGAGCGGGAGTGGCCGGGCCTCCCTTCCCCGCTTGAGCGAGCGCCGGGTGATAGCGATGGTGATGGCGGCAGTCGCTCGGACAGCTCCGGTTGAGCTGTGCTCGAAGAGGTGAGAGGGGGAAGGGTAGCGGTGAGGGTTGGGGTTTTACGCCTACCCTTTCAGGATCTCCTCCCAGACAACTCTGTTCGGCTTCTTGAACCAATCGAGTTCCTCGGGACAGGGTTAGAGACAGACCTTGTCAAACCTTTATTCTTCACATCCTTCGTGCCCCTTTATTTCTGTAGTAATAAAGAATGGGTTGTTTCTTTCTTGCGACTCTAGCTAAATAATGCTTAAGAGAGTTAACTCTGATTTCCTATTTAGTTACGACCCAAAGTTTACCTAACTGCTTTTAGATCTAAAAGAAGAGTTCTAATTTATATTGTTAAAGGTTCATGTTCATCATTGCAGTCCATAACACATCCTGTGCTAAGTCAGGTCTTGACCCGTTAAGTTAATGCTTTTCTTGTTTCTTCACGTTCTCCATATTAGTAAATTGGTCTCTGTTGAAAATTATGATTTTCGGTAATTAGGGATTTTCACGGAGTTTTGGTGGTATCTAATGTACAGTTTCAGTCAGACTTATTTTTATCACCGGAGAAATCTACAGAGGTGAAATCTACCTCTGTTCTTCGATCTAGATTCCTTCTAAAAAGTTGCAAGCATAGTTATTACTCAAACCGTAGTATTCTTGCTATGGTGGCATTTTGTAAGGCATTTCTAAGAACTAGTGTTCCAAACAGACACTCAGATTTGTATATGAATAAAAAGGAAGAGTAGTTGGCTCAAGTAGAACCTGAGATTCTTTTTAAAATACTATATTGTTAATTTCCCACAAGACTAAAGGTACCTGAGGTAGTGGCTTCTGAGTAACTTAGTTTTATTTTTAAATTATACAGTTTTTAGATGGACCAATTTCTAATTCTTTTGCCCAGGTAACTGGACAAAAAAATTATTAGGTACAGTGTGAGGTTCAAGTTGAGCTGATACTCATTTATATATTGAATATATCATAATGGGATTTCAAAGTAATGTTTTTCAGAGCTCAACATTCAGAAACTTGCAAACAGGAACAAGAGTTAAAGCTGTAACTACTTGAGACATACTGTCTGTAATACCATTTGGTTTGAGAACTATGAATGGTGTCAGCACACCTGCCCGTTCTCTCTGCCCTAGCAAGCAAGCCAGTATTCACAGGTTAAGATAACAGTTCCTTTGCTGATTTCATGGGTTTGAATAAGCTTAAGCCTGATGATTAAACAGTTCCAGTTTTAAATTTTAACTCTAACCTGTTGTACGACCTTGAGTGTGAGTGTGTGTCTTTACTTTCCTGAATGTCAGATTTCTCACCTCAAAAATAGAGGTGCTACTTGGTTCTACCAAATTATTTAAGTACATAGAAGATACTCATAGATGCCTAAAACTATTAAGACCTCATGTTATTAGTTGGACACTTTAGGTATTAGTGGTTTTGTTTAAAGTGGGGTTAGCCTGTAAAACCTTCAAATGCTAAATGCATCCAAAACTGTGACTGCTGCCTTCAGCAAGTTTCTGAGAATGTTGAGAATGATAGATTTTAAGCACTGTGTACAGGGTGATAAAGTAATGGGATTTACATAACCAAAGGACTGCATCACAAAATTGTCAGGTTATAGATGATAGCATAACACTTAAAAAGTAAATCAGTGTGCCTGTAATTCTCATATGGTACCAAAATTTCCCAAATGAATTATTTATTACCAGTGCATATCTCACTGGCATGGGTATCTGAATGAACTAACTAAAAACAATGCCAAGATCAGAGATTCAACTTCACTGAAGTTTAGTTTGCGTTGCTGTGACCACTTTTTTTTTTTTTTTTTTTGGTTTTTTGAGACAGGGTTTCTCTGTGTAGCCCTGGCTCTCCTGGAACTCACTCTGTAGACCAGGCTGGCCTCAAACTCAGAAATCCACCTGCCTCTGCCTCCCAAGTGCTGGGATTAAAGGCGTGCACCACCACTGCCCAGATGCTGTGACCACTTTAAGGTTGAGAAAACATAGCTATATTAGCATACTACCAAAGATAATAATTACACATATATATTATGTTATATGAGTCTACACAGTTATCTAAGAGTCTGTAACTGTTTTGCCTGCAGAAGAGGTTTTTTTTTTAAGATTTTATTTTTAATTGTAAAAACGTGTGGGGCAGGGGTATTTGTGAATGCAGTGCCTACAGAGGCCAGGAGAGGGCACCAAATCCCCTAGAGAGTTAAAGGCAATTGTGAGCTGCAAGATGTGGGTGCTGGGAGCTGAATTTGGGTCCTTTGCAAGCACAGCAAGTATTTGTAACTGCTGAACCATCTCTCCAGTCCTGCCCCGAAAATGTCTTTTTAATAGAATATGTAGGGGGTTGGAGAGATGGCTTAGTGGTTAAGAGCACTGACTGATCTTCCAGAGGTCCTGAGTTCAATTCCCAGCAACCACATGGTGGCTCACAACATCTGTAATGGCATCTGACGTCCTATTCTGGATTTGTCTGAAGACAGCTACAGTGTATTCATAGAAAATAAATAAATAAATCTTTAAAAAAATAGAATATCTACTTGGTATAAAAATTGTTATTACTATGGAAGATGAGGCTGGAAAAGACGGTAACAATAGCTAAGGAGAACCAAGTATTAAAAAAAATAACTTTTTTTAATCTCTCTCTGAATGTATTATGAATGAATGTGAGTAACCTATTTATTCTAGGAGTAAATAATACTTGTAAAAGCCCAATAAGGTATAAAGGAGATATAGTAAAAGTCCCTTTGTTCTTAGCCACCTAGTTCCTCCAGCTGAAAACAGCTGGTATTTGCTCCTTTTATTACATTGTCAGTACTAGGTTGACTTTGAGTATAGCCAGACAGATATTATCAATTTTTAATATAATTTCTCACATTGCATTTTGATCATATTCATCATCACATCACTGTTCCGCCTAACTCTTCCCAGGTCTTCTCTGCATCTCTGTTCCGCCTAACTCTTCCCAGGTCTTCTCTGCTTAATAAGCTAGCACTGTCCAATTCTGTGTTGCCAGTCTACTCAGGAGTACAGGGCCATCCACTGGAATATGATGACCTCATCCTTTAAGAAATCCGACTCTTCCTCCCTAGAAGCCATCACCTGTCAGAAGTTTCTCAGAAGTACCTCCCACTCCATGTTACTGACTTGATCTCGTGTGCAGGCAGCCACAGTAGCTGAGTTCATGAATTTGATATCCTCTCATGTCTGAAAGACAGTTTCACTCCATTTCTCCCCAACCTCTGGCTTGTAAGATCTCTCTCTTTACCTTCCACAATGGTCCCTTAGTTTTGGGATGCATGTGATTTGACTGCCCTATTTGTGGCTGAATGCTCCGATGACATTAGTCTTTATACTTTGATCAGTGGAGAATTTTTATGCTAACTACTATCCACTATACAAAGAAACTTCTCCACTGTAAAGTTCTGGGAGATGTACTAATCGACTGGTATAGACATAAGAATTGAGAAGGCAATTCTACACTATGCCTGTTTAGCAAAATAGCAGTGGTGGTTGACCCCTGGGGCCTTTTAGTGGTTTTGCAGTTGTTTTGTTATAAGTCTCACTATGTGGCCCAGGCTGGCCAGAACTCAACTAGGTAGACTAGGCTGGCCTTGGACTTGGAGCTCAGCCTTCCCATCCTTCCTAAGTGCTTATAGGTGGAAAATCTAAAACACAGACATGTTCTTTTTTTTTTTTTTTTTTTGGTTTTTCGACACAGATATATTCTGATGAGCCAGATTCACATACCTTCTGTGTCAGACTCCAGCTCTTTCCCTTGTCCAAGGCAGACTGCTATACATACTACCTCTAGATAAAGCTCTTGCCATAAACGTCAGAACTTAATAAAACAGATTATGACAGGCATTGGTCTCAGATTTGTGTAGTCTAAGCTGACCTCAAACTGGATATTCTATTTCACACTCCTAAGTCCTGGAATTATAGGTTTGTGCTACTACATATAGCTTTTAAATTCAGACTTTAAAAAAATTTAAATCTAGATTCACATCTAGTATTTGGGCGAAATGTGTTACCTACCTTAAATGTAATCATATATAAATATTACAAACTGCAAAAAGAATAATCTATAGCTTTTTTATTTTATTTAAAAAAAAAACTTAGCTTGGTGGCCCACACCTTTAATTCCAGCACTCAGGAGGCAGACACAGGTGGCTATCTTTGAATTTGAGACCAGCTTGGTCTACATAGTTCCAGTACAGTCAGGACTATCTAAAGAGACTCTGCCACCCCCCAAAAAACAACCAACCAACCAACCAAAACCCTTTTTTTTTTTTCTTTTAGTATAGAATAGAGTTTATTCGGGGCATGGGGAGGGGAGTTGAGAGGGTAGTAGAGGCAGAGAAAGGCAGAGAGAGGGAGAGAGACAGAGAGACAGTAGAGAAGTAGAGGCTATGAGCACGTGGAGGGAGATGGGTGAAGGGAATGGGGGCAGGGAGGGAAGGAACGTGGGGACAGTGGGAGCAGGAAGGCAAGAGCAAGAGAGTACAAAAAACCTCTTGACTAGTATTTTCGTTTAATTAGTTAAGTTAGCTTAAGGGACTATAAATTGAGGATCAGGCCGGAGAGATGGCTCAGAGGTTAAGAATACTGATTGCTCTTCTAGAGGACCTAGGTTCAATTCCCAGGACAAGATATGTAAGCTGTTGTGTTTTATAAAAAGATGGAGAAGCAGGAATATGCTTGGTGGAGGCACGGTGTGGTGTGGGGGAAGGGGGTGCCTCTGTGTACCCATGCTGAGGCATCCCTTCCCCCTCAGGGACCAGCCACACGAATAGAGTTTATTCAGGGCATGGGGAAGGGACTTGGCGGGCTGGGGGGAGAGTAGAGGCCGGCCATGAGCATGTGGAGGGGGCGAGAGCAGGAGCAAGAGGAGAGAGTAAAAGCAAGAGAGCAAGGGAGAGACAGCAAGAGAGAGCGGAGGGGACAAGCAGCCCCTTGTGTAGTAAGTCAGGCATACCCGCCTATTGCCAGGTAACTGTAGGGCGGAGCCTAGACTAAATGCCAACACAAGCTAAACATCCATACACACAAAATAAATGAAATCTATTTTTTAAAGAAACTATAAGAATTTTATTACTAAAAATTTATTTTTACTCAATATTTTTAAGGAATCTAAAACTTTAAAGCTTTGGGGCTGGAGAGATGGCTAAGAGCACTTGCTATTCTTTTAGAAGACCAGAGTTCAAGTCCCAACACTCACATCTGATGGCTCACCATTCTAGAAGATGTGAAACCCTCTTCTGGTTTCTGGGCGTACTTGCACACATGTGGTACACATACCTGTACTCAGTCACAGACACATAAGTAAATCCTAAACAAACAAATCAAGCTTGTTTAAAGGAACACATTTAACTAAAGGGTAATGTGCTTTGGGCTTTATGGTGTTTTAGGAATCCTGGAGCTTTTTCGATTTCAGATTTTTTTGTTGTTTAATGTTTTGTTGAATCAGGCTCCCCTGTAGTTCAGCTGACCTTGAACTGCTGATAGCCCTACATCGCCTCCCAAGCGCTAGGATTTCAGGCATGTACAACCACGCCTATTATTTGTTCAGATTTTCATGGTCTATTTTCGTCAGTTTCTAGCCTTAAATGCATGTAGTCATTGGTGCCTCTTCTTCCTTTTTTTTTTTTTTTTAATTTTTGCCACGTGTTTGCCTCCTTTTTAGAAAAGTCCTCAGTGATATTTATTTTTAGTAATCTTAATAGATGTTGTTTTTATACATTTAGTTCGGACTGTGTAAAACTGTGTCCTGATTTTACAAATGAGAAAGGTTAAATTAGAGTTACACTTTTTGGTGTTTTTGCAGTGTTGGGGATTGAACTCAGAATCTCATGCTCGCCAAATCCGTTCTCTACCAGTGATCTGTACCCCCTTTCTTAAACTTATTTGACTACTCTATACTTGTAATTAAAAATTACAAATTAGAAGGAAAATACATCTATTCAATTTATTGCACAAAGTGTTTTAATAGCATACCTTAAACATTCTGTTTCCTAAGATTCTGTTGCTCTTCCTTTGAGGAGGCCAGGTTTTGCTGGTGGTTAGGGTTGAGGGCCAGGGTTGAGTGTTTCTGGATTCTTGGCCTCTTACTCAAGAATTTGAAATCAAAGCTCACACAGATTTGTAAGAGTAGAAAAGAAACCATTTAAACCAAGCAATAGGAAAGAGCCTGTTAGAGAGCAGGGATCTCATGAGCCAGGGCACTCAACAGCCCCAGTCACGGCTTAGGGCTTCCTCTGTGGGCTCAGCAGGAAGAAGGCTATTTGGGGCTGGTTTCCTGGTTTGATTGACAGATTAGTTCATAAATCATTTTTCTACTGTTGCTTCTTTCCAGAATGCATCTGATTTTAATAAAATGCACACCCAAGTCACAAGTGAGTAAATAGGAAAGTCTCTAAAAATTAACTTGACACAGTTTTGCTTTATTACACTTGTAGCTACAGTCAGTTTACACTGGATCAGAACCAGGGTATACTGCAAATACATCTGAATAGAAACTGTTCCTTGGTCCTTAGGGGAAGAGAAACCTGCATCGCTGATCGTTGATTGGAAAAGGGTGTAGGTATAGGTTGATGCAGGTTGGGGTCCTGTGTTGCTAGCAGGTTGCTAGGTGCATTGTTCAGGGAAGGGTATGCTCATAGTACCTGCAGAAAGGGCTATGCTGCTAAGTCCATTATCAGAAGACAGGTGTGTGTGTAAACTACTTATTCCCTGGGCTTACCTAGATCTCGTATACTTCCAGCCATTAGTGTTCTAGTTGACCTTTATTCTAGAGCAGCTGATTCCAGTTGATAAATGTTTTTATCTTTAGTTCATAAGTTCATGGAATATACATTCATTTTAATGTTTCCCAAATTCTGTTTTATAAGAGGTATTTTTGGTAAATACAGAAATCTGTGCTTTAAGCAGATTTCTTTACTGAAGGGTCACTGAAAAGCTTTGTTAATGTGCATGGTGGTCTTTCAGATGACACTCCTCAAGCTTGTTTAGCAAGGAGACCCCACCCTTTTCCAGAATAAGTATTTGTGTGAAAATAGTAACTTTATATACTTATGGAATACAATGTAATTTTGATGGACATATACATAAGATTCATTCAAAAGTTAACATAACTTTTGTAGTAAGAAAATGAAAGTTTATCTTAGTATATTTTAAAATACACATTACTGTTAACAGTTGTCACCGTGCAGTATGATAAAGCTCTGAAACTTCATGCTACACAGAATTTTAGAGCTACTGTGGAATTTTTCCAAGCTCTGCTTGGAAAAAGAGAGTGTAAGAAGTGGGGGAAGGGCAGAGGAGAGGACTGGTATTAAACTAATGTTGTGATGGCAGTTTTCCTTTTTGTTTCTGTGGTTTTTTGTTTTTTGTTTTTTTGAATTATCATCCAGTTGATCCTTCTGAGCCTTAGCTAACTCTTTAAAGGATATACTTTTAAGTACTTAGTAGAAAGTAAATGTAAATTTAACTTTTTTTGGCTAGAAAATTAAAAAAAAAAATTTACTAGGAAAAAACCTAAAGAATGAAAAGATTTTTTTTCATGTACAACCTGTTTTTATTTTTTTTTTTTGATGTAATATTCCAAGGAATTTCTCTGTAGTCTGCTATTCAGCAAATTCCATTAGTGAAGCCCAAATGTTTATTCATCATTTAACTTAAATATCAAGCTATAATCTGAATGTTTTGGTGGAGTTTGGGGCAGGTGGTCGCTGGTAAACATGGAGTCACACATTTTTTGGAAAGGTCACAAGATTGAATTGCTATCACAATAATAATGTATTTGTGAATTACTCTTTAGATCATTAAATTTGTTTTATGTTAGTACTGGAAATTAGAATTCTAGTCTTAAGTGTATATCAGCATTGTGGGCATAAGTAGCTGGGCGAATAATTTATATAGCACACATAAAACATTCTCTATTATTCCGAAATATAGAATATACAAAGTAGTTTTCCAGATGTGTATTAGTAACTTTTATTTTCTGTAAAACTCTTGAGTTAAAATTACCCTCCTAGCCTTTACTCGATAGAAATATTAGTTAAATCTTTTGTTAGTGAAATCAGCAGGTGGACCTGATTTTTCTCCTCACTGTCATGCCAGTTAAATGTGGAAACTTGCTTTCTTGAAGTGGCGCTTACGTAAACTTGCTTTTTAAACATTTGCCTCTTGTTCATTAAGAAATAATGGCTTTCTTTTTAAATGTCAGTGTTGATTCCCCAGGGCTGTGTATAGCATGGCTCCCTTCATAAAAAATTAATGTTGAATCAGGATCCAAAGCAGCTTCTTCCAAATGATTCTTTTCTCCTCTTTAAAAAAAGAAAAAGAGGAGGGGGATTTTCTCTCCAGCTATTAACCATCTCCAGTTTGTTAACAGCTCTCCAAGTTCTGCTGGGATTTTTTTTTTTTTTTTAGAAGCACAAAATTGGTGATAAAGTCTCCCAATTGTTCTATATCTCTTCTCCCGCTATACAAAGTTTGGTTTAAATTCCAAGAATTTCCTTGGAGTACAGCACTTATCCAACATGCATGAAGCCTCAGGTTCTCACCAGCAGCCTTGTAAGAGGTAATGGTTAGGACAATAGACAAAACTTTGAAAAAACAAACGACTGTTTGGAGCCATCTTAGTCAGTGTTCTATTGCTGTGAAAAGACACCATGACCATAGCAACTCTTATAAAAGAAAGCTTTTAATTGGGGCTGGCTTACAGTTTCAGAGGTTTAGTCCATTATCATCATGGTAGGGAACGTGGCAGCATGCAGGCAGACGTGGTGCTGGAGAACAGCTGAGAGTTCTGCATCTGGATCCACTGGCAGGAAGACAAAGTCCACTGGGACCTGGCTTGGACTTTTGAACCCTCAAAGCCCACCCCCAGTGACACACTTCCTCCAACAAGACCACACCTCCTGTACTGGCTGGTTTTGTGTGTCAA
Source organism: Rhynchomys soricoides (assembly GCA_019843965.1). NCBI lineage: Eukaryota > Metazoa > Chordata > Mammalia > Rodentia > Muridae > Rhynchomys > Rhynchomys soricoides. The sequence goes on from JADRCH010000103.1 coordinate 2,205,781, forward strand.
CTTGACACAAGCTAGAGTTATCACAGAGAAAGGAGTTTCAGTTGAGAAAATGCCTTCATGAGATCCAGCTATAAGGCATTTTCTCAATTAGTGATCAAGGGTGGGAGAACCCATTGTGGGTGGTGCCATCCCTGGACTGGTAGTCTTGGGTTCTACAAGAGAGCAAGCTGAGCAAGCCAGGAGAAGCAAGCCAATGAGTTACATCCCTCCATGACCTCTGCATCAGCTCCTGCTTCCTGACCTGCTTGAGTTCCAGTCCTGACTTCCTTTAGTGATGAACAGCAACATGGAAGAGTAAGCTGAATAAACCCTTTCTCCCCAACTTGCTTCTTGGTCCTGATGTTTGTGCAGGAAGAGAAACCCTAAGACACCTTCTAATCTATATTTTTTTTAAATAATGCCACTCTCTACTGACTTGGTATTCAAATCTATGAGCTCACAGGGCGTTCTTATTCAAACCACCCCAGGAACCGTGTTATTGAGAACAGTATGATTTAATTTTTATGTTTTTAAGAATTTTGAGCTAGGTATGGTAATGCACAACTTTAATTCCAACACTTGGGAGGCACAAGCAACAGATCTCTGTGAGTTCAGGACTAACCTGGTCTACATAGTGAGTTCCACACTAGTCAGAGCTAGATAGTGAGAGTGTCTCAAATAAAAATACTTTTAAATGAATTTGGGGTACTAAGGATGTGACTCATTAAAAGAGCATGTGTGAAACCTGGGGTTGATCCCAAACACCCACAAGTCTAATGAGACTTGTGAACACTATTAGAAAAATCCCTTCCCATGTCTTTAAATGGGAAGATACAAGAGGCTTTTTGTTATTGTTTCAACATGATTCATTGTTTGTTTGCTTTGAGTGTTTGAGCTAGGGCCTTAAATAGCCCTGGCTGACTTCAAACTTACTCTGTACCCAAAGATAACCTTCAAATCCTGATCCTCTTGTCTCTATCTCCAAACACTGGGAGTACGTTTGTGCCACATGCAGCTCACATGATGACTTGTTTCTATACAGTGGAGGACATTCTGAGTATCTTTTGCAGCATGGCCTGGTCATCCCAACTATCTTTTTCTGATATGATCTTACTGCAGCAAGGGGCTTTTCTAGTAGTTAAGAGGTTACATATTTGGGGGTGGGGGGGAGCTGGAGAGATGGCTCAGTAGTTAAGAGCACAGACTGCTCTTCCAGAGGTCCTGAGTTCAATTCCCAGCAACCACCTGGAGGCTCACAACCATCTGTAACATATTCTGGTGTGTCTGAAGACAGCTACAGTGTACTCATAAACATTAATTTTTTTTTTTTTTTTAAAGAAGTTACCTATGATATGTAGTAAACTATTAAAATTCTGTCTGCTTAGTAGTTTGGAAAGTCACTTGTTAGCTCAGTAAAAAATGAAATTAAAACACTTTCAATAGCATAAAGGTTCTTTTATTTCATATGCTACAGTCCAAAATCCCATTCCCTCATCATACAGACAGTTGCAGTACACAGAACAAGACATGAAGCAGGCATTTTGGGACATGAAGACGCTTCTGCATTTTGGGACTCCTACTTTTCCCTCAAGGGTAGCATCAGGCCAATTTCCAGATGACAGTGAGCTATATAACCAATTTCTTATAGTTTAATTTCTAGGAAACAAAAAAATTTCCAGGTAAATGTTGTACATTGAACACTGTAACAGTTGCATGCTACTCCGAACCATACATTGATACAGCAAAATCACTTACAAAATTAAGGTTTCTAGTCGGACATGAAGCCGTCCTGTAATCTTAGCATTCTGGAGGCAGGAGGATTAAGCAGTGGATACCACCTGGGCTACATAGGGAAAAAGGGGGTTGGGGGTATAATTTAGTAGCAGAGAGCTTCCCTACCAAGAACAAAGCCCCAAGTTCAACTCCCAGAACTCAGGGATGAAGGGGGTGGGTGTGACTCCTCAGAGCTGTCGTCTAATCTCGCTCTATCATTCTTTTGGTGACTTTCCCAAACATTGATCTGTTTCCCACCAAGATCTCTGACCTGCTTGTGTGTCATGTGTGTCTACTGGCTGGCTGCATTCTAGCAGTTCGGACCTGAGCTCACCCCTATCAAGAGACTTCCTTGAATCTGCTCCTCAGAAGGCCTCCTCTCCTGGTTGCATGTCTTCTTGATTTAGACTTTACATTTCACTTTTAGAGACCATCCTACCCATTATAAAGTAAAATTGTTGATAAATATGAAATTTTCTTTTCTCCTCTCCTCCTGTTTGATGCTTTGGCTAGTTTTCCTTTAAGAAACTTACTGCTGGCTTTGCAGTGTTGCTGAAAACCATTTTATCAGTAGTCCTTTCCGATGCTTTTCTTCTCAGACTTACTTCAACGGCTAAGATCAGTCGCCCTTGGGACCAGAAGTGTTTGAAATTTTGTTTTCTCAGATTTTGGAATTTTTACACATATATAATGAGATGTCTTGTGAACGAGCCCAAGTCTAAGAAATTCATTCATGTCCTATATATACCTTAAATACATAACATGATAGTAATTTCACACAGCATTTTTAATGTGCCCATGTTTTGCCTGCAGCCAACCATGTCGTCAGGGGTGGCATCTTCCACTGGTGACAACATGCAACACTTTAAAAGTATTTGAAAATGTATATTAAGGATCCTCAAACCATCTTCATCTTTTAGAATGATGTACTACTTAGCAGGCTCCTTGACTGTGGAAACTCATGTCCCTCTGTTTTAAGGGGAAAAAAATATTGTTGAATATAATGGCAGTACTAAGTGATGGTATTGCTTGAAAAGTTAGGTAAAATTAGGATTTTATTTTAACATGTACTACTTTGAAAATGTATTAGTCTTTAACCACATTGCTTGACTGTTGAGTTTTTTAATGTTCTAAAATTAAGAAATGTAATCATAATTAGCATATCGAGTGACTGATTTGTCTCAGATACAAAATTCAGCTTTCACTTGCAAAGTATTTGTAATTATAGGACTGTGACTCTCAATTCCTAGCTTAACTTTCATTTCACTTAAAAATAAAGTGGGGCTGCAGAGATGACTCAGAGGTTAAGAGATTTACTGCTCTTGCACAGGACCAAGGTTTAGCTTCCAGCACACGACACCAGGAGACTCACAACCGCCTATAGCTACAGTTTCAGGGGACCTGATACCTCTAACCTACTCAGGCACCTGCATGCATATGGTACACATAAATACACTGGCGTACAAATAGAATTGAAAATGACTAAAAAAAAATTTAGAAATAATTATGAAAATTCATTATAAATTCTAGGATGTGTAACCAAGGAATACCCTGTAGAAATTTACCTGATTATTTACAAGTGATCAAGAATATAAGAAGATTATGTGAGTAAAATATTTCTAAAAGCTACATACATAGATTGATAATGATATAACCACTTATTAAAATTAATTGGCAGAACTCATTTAGGAATATTTACTTGGCATTCCTATTGCTCAGTGATAATTATTTCTAAAAACTATACAACTTAAAATTGTTCTTGTTTGAATCAGTAGAATTGGAAACAGGAGAAGAAACAATACAGGATATTAGTTCCCAACCACTAGCTCATAGATTTGTAACTATTTTTTCCTTAATAAAGAATTCACTGACCTGTTGTGAAATAAGAAAAATAAAGTGAAAGTCAGATAAAATGACACATGCCTGCAATTCTAGCACAGAGTTGGGGTCAGGAGAAATGTTGCAAGTTTAAGGCCAGCCTGGGCCACCTAGAGATTTCCAGGTTGGCCAAGGCTACGTTGTAAGATGCTATTTCAGGAAACCAATAAGAGAAAAATAAGTGAAGGAGAAATAGGCATAAGGTATACTGCAAAATTAGGAATTATTTCTATCCAAGCTTGTATTGTGGCTGAGAGAGGACACATACTGAAAATGAGCTATGACAAAGGAATCCATTATCTTGCCTTCGTGGTACTAGACAAAATATCCCACTATGGTACAGCAGTACATTAAAATGGGAACAAGACACCTGAGGCTGCCTTACAGCATGGCCAGTACTCTTTCATGTACCAATTAGGCTTTTCATCTTGTGTCCAAGTAAGGCTTAACGTGCAATCTAGCATAGCTGAACAGGTTGCTAATGACTTTCTTTTTTCTTTTTCTTAGATCCGTCCAGAAAGTGCCCAGAAGAAACTTCCTCTCAGAAAAGCAGAAAACACAGTATTTGTAACACTGGAAATTGTAAAGAATTTGTCTAAAATGGCTGAAAACAATAGTAAAAATGTAGATGTACGGCCTAAAACAAGTCGGAGTAGAAGTGCTGACAGGAAAGATGGTTATGTGTGGAGTGGAAAGAAGTTATCTTGGTCCAAAAAGAGTGAGAGTTGCTCTGAATCTGAAGCCATGGGTACTGTTGAGAATGTTGAAGTTCCTCTAAGGAGCCAAGAAAGGAAGCTTAGCTGTTCGTCCATTGAGTTGGACTTAGATCATTCCTGTGGGCATAGATTTTTAGGCCGATCCCTTAAACAGAAACTGCAAGATGCCATGGGGCAGTGTTTTCCAATAAAGAATTGTAGTGGTCGACACTCTCCAGGGCTTCCATCTAAAAGAAAGATTCATATCAGTGAACTCATGTTAGATAAGTGTCCTTTCCCACCTCGATCAGATTTAGCCTTTAGGTGGCATTTTATTAAACGACACACTGTTCCTTTAAGTCCCAATTCAGATGAATGGGTGAGCACAGACCTATCTGAGAGTAAATTAAGAGATGCTCAGCTGAAACGAAGAAACACAGAAGACGACGTACCCTGTTTCTCACATACCAGTGTCCAGCCTTGTGTCATAACTACCAACAGTGCTTCATGTACAGGTGGTCACATAACTGGTTCTATGATGAACTTGGTCACAAACAATAGCATAGAAGATAGTGATATGGATTCAGAGGATGAAATTATAACACTGTGCACAAGCTCCAGAAAAAGGAACAAGCCCAGGTGTGAAATGGATGATGAAATCCTGCAGTTGGAGGCGCCTCCTAAGTTCCACACTCAGATTGATTACGTCCACTGCCTTGTTCCAGACCTCCTTCAGATCAGTAACAACCCGTGCTACTGGGGTGTCATGGATAAATATGCAGCTGAAGCTCTGCTAGAAGGAAAGCCAGAGGGCACATTTTTACTTCGAGATTCAGCACAGGAAGATTATTTATTCTCTGTTAGTTTTAGACGCTATAGTCGTTCTCTTCACGCCAGAATTGAGCAATGGAATCATAACTTTAGCTTTGATGCCCATGATCCTTGTGTCTTCCATTCTCCTGATATTACTGGGCTCCTAGAACATTATAAGGACCCAAGCGCCTGTATGTTCTTTGAGCCACTTTTATCCACTCCGTTAATCCGGACTTTCCCCTTTTCCTTGCAGCATATTTGCAGAACAGTTATTTGTAATTGTACCACTTATGATGGCATCAATGCCCTTCCAATTCCTTCTCCTATGAAACTGTATCTGAAGGAATACCATTATAAATCAAAAGTTAGGTTACTCAGGATTGATGTGCCAGAGCAGCAGTGATGTGGAAGGTTAGAATGTCGGTTTGCATACATATTTTCATTTAGTATTTTATTTTTCTTATGCCTCTTTGAATTTTTGTACAAAGGCAATTGGAATCCAAAATAAAACTCTGCCCTAAGTTTTAATTCCAGATCAGTTTATTTTTTTTATGATACACTTGTTATATATTTTTAGGGAGGTGTTTTGTTTTTGTTTTTACCATGTGAATTATATAATTTTTCCTTTAATTTACATATGGTCCAGGCATATTTGCAATTTCAAGGCATTGCATATACATTTGAATATTCTGTATTTTTTTAAATAATCTTATGCTCTTTCCTACATGTGAAATATTTTGCTAATCTATGCTATCAGTATTCTTGTATGACAGAATATTTACCTATCTTCTTTTCATTTTGAAGTTCTTCAGTAAAGAGGAATGTTATAACCAATCCATTATAATGTAATTGACTTTTATAATTTGCTAATAGGAATGTTAAACAACAAAATGATTTAAAATGAAACTTAATGTGTTTTCATTTTAAATATTAACTAAAACAAGTTTGTTTGTGTGTTTGTTTGTTTGTTATTCTAGCCAATGAGAAAAGAGAATGTTATGTCCTAGAGGCGAATTTGTTCTGCAGTTTGGCAGGACGGTCAGTTAATCCAAATACAGCATCCCCTCAACCTGGAGATGAATGTAACTTGTGTTCCTTTCTTATGGGAAGCTTTACAAAGCAAACTAGCAGTATTAGCAGCTTGGAGTTGCTAAGGCAACTAGAGTTTTCTCTATTAATTTAGGGACTGCTGTATCTATTTAGCTCTTTTTTAGGAACTCTGGTCCCCAAGGGAAAATAGTTTCTAAATAGCTCCTGTCTCCACCAGTAACAAAAAACTGAAGAGTTTCTCATTATTTTAAATTGAACTTAAAGACGCAAACAAAAACATGGCTCAATATTTAGGAAGCTTAATATTGCTTTTGGTATTTACATCCTATATAATCATTTCTGTCTTCAGAACTAACATATATTTTATGTGGCATGGCCATAGCTCCATGACATGATGTCATGGGCCTAGAGTAACCAGACAGTGGAGGGGTGCTCTGTTTCTCTCTTCAGTGACTGACCTTGACAGAGTGCCCAGTTTTCCTTGTGAGCTATCTGCCTCTTTTGAGTATTGTACTAATTATTTTACTAATCTTTTTCTGAGTGTGATAGTGTCTTTCCATGTAGCCTAGGCTGACCTCAAGTTTGAGCTCCTTCAGCCTGAATTTTGGGATTACAGATTTGACCCACCATGAACAGCTAGTAATGGATGGATGGATTTCTCCCTTCCTTCCTTCCTTCCTTCCTTCCTTCCTTCCTTCCCTTTCTCTTTTTCTTTGTTGTTGCTATTTGCTTGGCTTGGTTTGGTTTGGTTGTTTAGTTTGTTGGTTTTCATTTGTTTGTTTGTTTTTTAAAACAGGGTCTCTCTGTGTAATCCTGGCTATCCTGTAGGTTGCTGAGTAGACCAGGCTGTTATTAAACTCAGAGAAATACTACTGCCTTTGCCTCCCAAGTACTGTCTTAAAGGCATCTGACACCATGTCTTCTCCATGCTTACCTAGTAATTCCTTCCTTGCTTCCTTCCTTCCTTCCTTTCTTTCTCTTTTCTTTTTTTTTTTTTTTTGATAATTTATTTCTTGATGTTAGTTCATCTGTATTAGAATATTTGCTTTAATCTGATTGAAAGAACATTAACTCATACATTTCTGAGTTAAAACAAATGTTTCTTGTTGGCATGGTGATGCATGCCTCCAATCCCAGCACTTGAAAACCAGAGGGATGAGGATTGCTGCAAGTTTAAGCCAGTCAGAGCTGTATGCTGAGAATTTGTCTCAAGAAAAAAAATTCCTAGTTGTTGTCTGTATGTTAATGTCAAAACATTCGTCAGCAATAGCTTTTACTGATTATAGCAGCTCATGCCTGTATTCCCAAAACTTGGGAGACTGAGGCAGAATGATTGCTATGAGTTCTGGAATAACCTAGGCTACAGAGTGACACCCTATCTCAATATCCCTGCGCCCCCCCCCCCAAGAAAAAACCTAAATAGCTTTAAATTTTTCAACAATTACAAAGTTCAGTGGGAAAAATCTTTTACCATTCTCTTCTAGAATTTTTCTTTCTCCGTGGTCTAAAGATCGTATGATCTCTGAGAGGTAGCCACTCAAGCATTACCTCTGAGAGTTGTAATGAGGCTCAGGCTGTGAACACGTGTCGGGGGAACTAAGTGTCTACAGATGATGCTGACCTTCCCTGACAGCAGACAGTCCCGACCACCTCGTTTTGTTGCGGCACTTTTGTAGTTACTAAGACACTCATCATTAACCAGTGTAGCATTTCCTAAGTATCCATCTTTGGTGAAAGAAAACTTAGAGTGTGGTAAGACTCTACTCACAATTACAGCTCTGTATCCGAATTTTATAAAGCCTTCTGTTTCTGTGAAACAATTATTTTTAACATTTTTCTTTTAAAAGTAACTTTTTATCAATACAGAACTATCTAAGGGATGACGAGCTTATGAATATTCTGTTAAAAAGTAGTTTTATAAAGAAAAGTGAAATATGTCTTTTATAGTGGTAAAACTAGTATTTATATGAAAGTCAAAACCAGTAGCCTTTAATATACTTCAGACTGATTGCTTATGATATATTTTCTCTGGCTTTTTTATTCTTTTCAATTTCACGATGTTAACAACTTAATATTTTCAAAATACTGCCATATGTGTAGCTTTGAAATGTTATTAAATGAGGATGAGAGAGAGACTTGTATCCTCTGAAATGCTCTGTATCTTTCCTTTGGTACTTAATACAATAAAAGGAAATTTGGTAAGTAGAGATATATAAAGTCTTGGGAAGAGAATTTTTTAATGTGAAGAAAAGAGAAGACAGTGACAAAAATATTAGGGATTGGAATTTAGAGAAATTATCCACATTCACTGTGTTCTTGTGATGAACATCAATATTCAAAAACTAACTCATAAAAAGCTTAAATATATTTACTGAGTTAAATAGCTAAAATGCAACTAATTTATGCTAAATTAGCATAAGTAAAATTTTAAGAAGTATGCAAGGAAGTCTAAATTAAATGGAAAATATTAAACTCTTAAGTTGAATTTTGGAACATTTGAATAGTATTAATTCCAGTTGAAAAAAGTGTCTAGTGCAAGGCTTGATGCCCACAACTTTAATCCCAGCACTGGGGAGACAGGTAGGGGGTCTCTCAAGAGTTGAATGCCAGCCTGGTCTACATAGTGAGTTTCAGGCCAGCCAGGGCTACATAGTGAAACCCTGTCTCAAAACAAAAAAGAAGGAAGAAAGAAAAGCAATCGAAAGAAAAGTAGTTGGTATGGTGGAAATGTGTAGAGAGGATGGAGCTAAAAGAAACAAGATAAAATATTAAGAATTTAGGCATTACCTCAGGGAAAAAAGCCTTGACAGCGAAAGGGAACCACTTTATCGCTAATAGCGCGTCTGCACCAGACGCCAACTGCTCTGGGAGTCATCCAGCACAACAGGAAATGAACTTGACTTTTCCATCTCTCTTGAGGCTTTTAGAACAGTCCCTTCTGCTCTTTGTTAAACCTACATCTTGAGTCGTGCTATGATTACTGAAATATGCCGATGGATTCTTTTAAAAAGTTTCCTTGGGTGTTTTTCTATGAAGAGTTATATGTGATTTTTCTGATACATAACCATGTCAATGGCCTAAATAATTAATGGAGGTAACACTAATTTAAAGGGGGATCTGGTAGGAACATTAAAGGAAGCTTTTAGTCAGCCTGTGGCTAGATTTATTGATTTGGTAAGCAAACCTGTATTCTTTGCTGACTTTCAGCTAATGGCTAACTCTGGTCAAAGAATGGCTTTCACTTAAGGTTGTGACTTATTATAAATAAGATTAAGAATGTCGTAGTAATTAGGAATCCTTTAAAACAGAGAACAAATGTGCAAATAAGACTCATCTCTTTATAAGAAAAACACACAAGCCTTTATCACTTATTCATGAGCAAAAGCCATTAAGATAAATTATCAACTTCTAATCTCTAAAGTTTGTATCATTTTATAGATCCATGTAATAGAGTACTTCTTTCCTGTGCAACTGATACTTTGAGATCTCTTACCCTCTTTTCATTAAAAGTATTTGTCATTTTTAACTATAATCACAATCCAGTAAACAACTATATATATATATATTTTTTTTGGCAGAGCAAATTTCACAGAGTCCAAACTTAATTATAAGACAATCCTGGAGACAAAACAACGTTTAAAATAGCCTATTTAGGTGTGGTGGCACAGGCCTTTAGTCCCATCACTTGGGTGGCAGAGGCAGGTGGATCACTTTGAGTTCCAGGCCAGGGTTATATCCTGGGTCAAGAAAAAAAGAAGAAAAAGAAGACAGAAATAAGAAGTAATGGCCATCCAGTAGAGAAAGCTTTAAGACAAAACTAACTTCAAGATAGTTTGTCGATTTTGTAATTTTGAATGGATTGCTCAATCTTAAATCCTCCTTTGTCTTGATTTCCTGTGAACTGTAGGTAATGGTACTGTCTTTTGGGTCCTGAATGTTCATTCAGTAAAAGGTGTCCCTTGGATTACAGTTGAAAATAATTGCTGAGTAACTATTCAGTACTAGTTGAGAATGACACATTTTTAAAATAGCACCTTTGTGGGGCATACAAAATCATATTCACTTGTCTGTAATAAGCTTTCTTGACTTGCTCTGACAATGGAGATAATAGGACAATTTGGGTTTGTGATTTAAACTCTACAATTAAATAATTGCAGTTTCCTCCTGCCTTTCATAAGATCTGTGTCAATTGATGTTTGCCTTATTGGGAAAGCTGATTACATTTGCGGAAAATAAAGATCATTTTTGCCATGGTTATAAATCAAATCTAAGCTTTCAGACGTAGGAGTCATGGTGTAAAACTCAAGAAAGTTTATTTTAATTACGCTGGCTTTGCTAGGATTGGATAAATTTGTATGAGCCAAGTATGAACTGTATACACTTGAATATACAGTTTAACGATTTCACAAAGCTATGTTGTCAGTCGTGGTGTGTAGCCCATACTATTTCTTTTCACTTTCTAATCTTGACAAATATTTCTGTGGGTTTAAAAAATTTGATCTGAATAAATTTTCGCTTAATTAAATATTAATATATGAAATCCAAAAGCTTTGTCATTTTTTAAAGATTTGTGTGCATGTGTTAAATTCAGGAGCATACCATGATACACTTTCAAAAGTCAAAGGACAACTTTTTGAGGGCTGATTCTCTTGTGGCTTGACCTAAGGCTCAGTCTCTCAGCCTCCAGCTGTAGGCCGGAGTTACAACTGCTGGCCACAGTGCCTAGGTTTTCACATGGGGTTAAGTGATCGAACTCAGGTGGTCAGGATTTTTTGGCAAGGGCCTTTACCTGCTAATCCAAAACCTTGGCCCCAGCCTTGTGGTTTTGTTTTTCAGTTCTTATTATTGGGATTGGGGGGCGGGGGGGAGGTTTAGCAGGTGTAAGGTCAAAGGACAATTTGTGGTTACTTATCTCTACCTTTACCTTCATTCTGAGGGCTAAAGTCCGATTGTCAAGCTTGTACATCAAGCACTTTAGCCTGCTGAGCCACTTTTCAGGCCAGTGGGGTTTTTGTTTGTTTGTTTTTAAAGCTTTCCTACCTTTGAATGAAAGTGAGGACGTGACTTCTTGATGTGGTTAAGGAGAGAGGTTTTATTGTAGATAGGTAGGAGAGAACAGCCATCGGCATCTGGAAGGGTCCAGACCGAACAGGGCCATGGGGGGTGTGTGTGGGAAGGAAGAAGAGCAGACCAGATTTAGGTGAGCGCTCAGTGAAAATGAAGTCATATAGAGGTCAGAGGTTGGATAGGTTTACTGTAGCTGGTGGGGTGAGAAGTGCTGAGTGAAACCACAGGTACTTGTACCAGGTTTCTTTGGGACCTGACATACATTGAAATATCAAAAGTCTAGAAACGAAAAAACTGAAAAATTGATCTATATACTTCGATTTTGCTTCTTGGTATGTCCATTTTGAGTCTCCCAGAAACAGAAGCCAGTCGTAGAAACCAACAGCTCTCATCTTAAAGCAATGGTTCATCAACCTTCCTAATGCTGGGACCCTTTAACACCGTTCCTCATGTTGTGGTGACCCCCAGCCATACAATTAGCTCATGGTTACTTCATAACTGTATTTTTGCTACTGTTATGAATAATAATGTAAATATCTGATATTCGACCCCTGTGAAAGAGTTGACTCCCAAAGGGTTCATGGCCCACAGGTTAAGAACCACTATTCTCGATTTAAAACTTAACGGGTATAAAAGAGCTTATTCTGGAGCCATTTTGAATGACCATGGCCCCAGAACACAAATTTAGGTTACCTCAGATTCTGCGTCCCAACATGGAACCAGTATCACGACGTTTTTAGTTTTACAGAACAGAGAATGCCATAAATCAAGGCAAAGTTTAAGACAACTGGTGGATACATTGGAGGATAGGTAGACCAAGATAGGTAGCTTTTCTAGAGATTTAAGACATTATCTGATGACATTCTTAGTTTTTGGATTGGCAGAAGCTAGTTGCCTGTTAGTAGATTCTAAAAGGCTTTTAATCTTATTGCCACAAGATGCTAGTTTTGACACGGGGGTGGCTGTTCTGGAGGGCTAGCATTAGCCCAAGATAAGGTAATTAGCCTCTGGACCTGCAACATTCCAATCTTTCCACAGTACTGAAATTCTAATTAGCCACTCAGTCTCTGCAGACAGATTGCTTTTAAAAGTTTTCATTCGTAAGACCTTTCGAAAGTCTTCCCTTTTGCCTCATCTCTTTACCCTCAATTTTAGCTGGACTACTGACAGCTTGGAGCTTGCCTGCAAAAACCGCTGAACATAGGGAATCCAAAATCCGCTTCGAGCCTCTGGGCTGCGGTGAGCATCACCGGCCAGGGGGTTTTCCTTCGGGTCTCTTGAACTCAGGAAGCAGGGAAACATTCCCGCGCTCCACCCGGAAGAAACAGCCCAGGCTCCAGGAGCCACGCGGCCCTGCCTGCAGTCTCTTGGGCAGCCAGGGGGAGGCGCAGTGCAGCTGGGCGGGGCGGGCGGAAATAACGGGCGGCCGGGCCGGCCTCCGCGCTTCCTTTTCCGGTGCCAGGAGGAGCCGCGTCGCTGCCGCCTCGGTCCATCAGGCCTCCAGCGGTTCTCCATTGCCCGTTTCTCTGGACTCACCGCCGCCACTGTGCCGCGCCTAGGACTCGGATCCTGCCGGGTGAGTCCGCTCGGGCGCCTGTGGCGGGGCGCGAGGCTGGCGGGAGGCGATGCGAAGACGCGGGGTCCCCGGGGGCCTGGAGGTTCTTGAGCTTTCGACGGGGAGGGTCCACAGGGGACCAGGCGACCGAAGGGTGTAATGTCGAGCTTGTCGGGTTCCGGGGCGCCCACGTCATGCCAGACTTGGGGAGGTAGGGCGGGGGCGGGCGACCCTCCCCCACATCCCGCCGGCGTGACTGGCTGGGGGCTGGTTCGCTCCGGTTTATCCCGGATTCCCTTTGTTCCCTTAACCCTAAAGGGCAGCTTGTTTAGCCCCATGCCGCTCCACCGGTATCCCAGCCACTAATTTCTAATAAAAAGTGCAATGGATGAGACCCGAATCCTTACAGGAGGGTCTGGCGCCTGATAATCTGTGTGACAAGGTTCTTGCTGTTCGTAATTACCCATTCGTTAAATGACTACCCGGACAGAAGGTACCATGGGCTGAGTGACGTTCTCCCTTTGAAGGATTTGGGTTCAGCTAGAACGCTTGAACCATTTTTTTCTCCCTGCCTTGAAAATCGAAAGTAATGTTTTCACTAATCCTAAAGTGGAAATATCAAAGCCAGACCTCACGTAGATATGTTACAGCCTACTACAGAAATAAACACATGCCCGCCCCCCCTCCAGCCCCCATGTTAAAGGCCTGTTTTGAAGCCAAACCTTCATTACCGGAGTCGCCTTCAAAAGTCTTTGTTAGTGGTGCTCCTCGGGTGGGGAGCAGGGCAGTTTTGTTATTCGTGGACGATAGGAGCTACTTTCTAAAACAATTTGCTTCAAAAACTTGTTAATGCAGTTGCCGAAGTTGGAATGTCCTTTTGATTACAGAAGGAATCAGTGTCTGTCTTCATTGTCCTAATTGAGGTTGGGCGTTGAGGCAAGTAAGCTTTAGGAGTTTAGCAGCCTTCAGATTCTATGACTGTTACTATAGAGGAGCCCTAGACTCAGGGACTGTTAACTAGTTATTAATATTTGTACAAGGTGGGCCTGTAGTTAAGTGATTAAGCGCTAGCCTAGTTTGCTACAAGGTCCTAAATTCAATTCCCAAAACTTTAGGGAAGGGAAAAAAAATCATTTGTAAATATTCAAACTATAGCTGGGAAAAAGGAAATGGATAAATCATGTTGGTCTGCTTTTGCCACCAAATAAGTTTGTGCAGTACTTAGGAGATTGCGTTTTTTAAAGCTTTCTGGTTTGAAAATAGACAAAGGTTTGTGGCCATATTGTATCGGTTGTACAAGGTAACATTTGTTGAGTTTTTGCTCAGTGCCAAGCAGTGACTTAAGAGATTTATTTACAGATTAATATAAGCCTCAGCAAATCTCTGGAAAATACCCATTTACTCTCATGTATGAGACTCAGAGAACTGGATTTGACCATAAGCCAGACAAGCAGTCTACTGTGGTGGCTTTTTTGTTCTATGTATAAGTGAGAAAGAGATGAGGCTGGAGAGTGGAGAGATGGCTCAGGTTGAAAGCATGCACTGTTCTTGCAGAGGACTGGAGTTCTGTCCCAGCATTCACACGAGGGACCTGTATGGAAGTGAGCAAACCCATGTATACTTTAAAAAACTTTTAAAATAGCAAGAGAAGAGAATTGGGTATTTGTTGCTTATTGCTGTTTTCCAGTTTTAGTCACTGGAGCAGATGAAGTCCTGTTGAGTTCCCATGTAGCATTACAGCCTATTCTAACTTCATGAAGAAACTGACATTGACTCAATCACGTGAGCTCTAAAGCTAAAGTATTAGCACTTTTGTCCAAAACGGTTTACTAAAACTTCTTCCTGCTACCTGGTGTTCCAGCCAACCTGGACTGCTTCTGCTTTCCCACACACTGTTCTCTGGCTTTATGCAAACTGCTCTTACCCTTCAGCCTGTCTTTAATCTAATACTGCAGAGATACCACTTCTCAAGAATGTCTATGCCATGCCACTAACTACTCTAAAGCCCAGCAGTATGTCACACTTGGGTTCCAGTAAATAGGAATAAATTATAAGAGCTCCTACTGTGAACTTTAGATGTTCAAAACATTCCAAGCTTTTTTAGTTACCCAGTTATGAAATGAAATATAGTCTGATAAATTACCCAGTTATAAAAGCTAACAATTCTAATTCAGAATCTGCTTTCAATATGATATACTAATGTAATACCCAAAATTAACCTGTAAGCCCCACCCATGCAAGAACCAGGTAACTTCCTGGAATTCTGGGAGTTGTAGTTCTTGGAAAATAATAAAGCCTTGTGGGAAAGCATGGTGGCCAAGGAGTTTTGTCCATAAAAGCCCCCACAGCATGTGTCTCCAAGCTACTCAGCTGGAAGTTCCAGGGAGTGGTCCTGACCAAAGTCCATCTCTTGATCAGTATTTAATATCTAATAAAACTTCCTTCAAATTTGGCCCAAAATGGTAGGATTGGTTTTTCTCTGGTGAATCTCAGAGTTAACACTATCACACTCACCCATACAAAAATCACAAGTCCTGATTTCCCTTGGCTTCTCTGAATTAATATATCTGTGTGACCTCTCTGTCTATCTGTATGTATGTATTTCTTTAGATTCTTGAGCTTCAGCGGGTGGTGAGGTGTTAAGGAGTGAAAGCTTTTACAAGATTGTTAAGAACCTTGCTTTTGTGAAAAAGGTTTGATGTTCATGTTTAAGTATAGTCTTTTACTATGTGGTCTCCTGTCAAAGTTTGATGGCTTTCCCCTCTAAAGTATTGCTTGCCAATTGTCATTAATAACTCGATGGATTTTAGCTTTCTTAAACTTTGAATGAGGATGATTTCCTTAAAGACCATGAAGTCTACTGACATGTTGTGTTTTTCTCTTCTAGTGACTGGCAAAAGAAATTTACACGTGTTTTCTATTTTTACTCTAAAGCACTAAGTATTTTTCACTCTGAAAACAATGAAACCCTATCTAGAAAGGGAAGGGAGCTAGAGAAGCGGTGAAGTAGCCGTTTATCAGTATACACTTTACCTTCTTCTTGAATAAGATCTCACATTTTAAATAGTAGTGGAAAGGTTTTCAAACTAAAAGCTTGTAATTGTGCAAAAAGAAAAAAGGGAGGTGTCTTTGTGTGTTTGTGAGTGTGTACGTGCGTGCGTGTGTGTGTGTGTGTGTGTGTGTGTGTGTGTTTGAGCCTAAGTGGTGTAACATACAGGGTAGCCTCAAGTTCTCAGTCCTGCCTCAGTACAAAAGCCTCCAGAAGATTGTAGATGTACACCATCTCTTGACCAAGAGTTGCATCCACCTCGTCATAGTGCAGTTGAGTGTTTTATATGGCTTTTGAGAAAATCTAGGTATTGTAACATTCTGCAACCTAGCTCAAGCCTCATCATGATGATGGCTAACATCAGTATTGTTTACTGATGTAGAGGGTGGGACCTGGGAGAATGGAGCCTATTAATTATGAGCTGGACTAAAGTCTTCTGTAATAACCCACTTTATTCAGAGCTTCAGACAATTTATGCTCTTGTAGGTAAGAGGAGTCACGTGAGTAAAGTGTACAGTCATAAGGGCAAGTCTGTACTCAGCAAACATGTTTCTCCATAGAGGCATATAAACAAATAACAGTAGCCAGTTGTAATGAATAATCTGAAGTAAACTTCCTCCTACCTGATTTATCTAGGAGGAGCACAATAACATATCCCAAGAACAATTCTGTGTTTTTGAAGAAAATGTGGGCACAAGTCTGGTTTCTTAGGATTTTCTCCTAAGAACTAGAAATCTGCTCGAATGACTCCATTCTTACACCGTGGTGTGACATCCTTCCTTTCTGATTTTTTTTTTAACACAAGATGTCCAGAGTGGTTTTGTTTTTGAGTTGTTGTATAAATCTAATTATCATTTGATGCACGAATATCCTATAAGTCAATATGATAAATACAGTAACCTTACAACAGTGAAAGTATTGTGTGTAATACTCTGCCACTAAGATCGGGGATCCAAACTATGTCCAGCGCTATTGGTTACATTATATTGATTAGAAAAATCTAGAGAATAGCTTGAAAAGAGACTCATAGTTAGTAGTTCTGGTATCTTGTAGAACGTAAGCCCATACCTGTAGTAGGCACTCTAATGTTATTCTATGCTATGCAAACAGGAAGTGACTTAAATCCCAAGGAAAAATTAAATGCAGTCCCTTCTTCGGATGAATGAATGAGTCTATTATGGCCTCAAGGTCCAGATATAAACATGGATTTATTAGTAAAGGAACTTCTCCCTTGGTGTATGGGGCCATAGCTTTACCCCTGGTGGGCAGACATGACTTCCGATGACATGATCCATATCTCCTTTTGCCCTTTAGTTGGTCTTGGCTATCTTTCCGGTGACTTCCACTGTCTTCTTGCCCTCACCATTGACCTTAATGGTCTGGGGCTGCAGGAACTGAAGAAGAATCCATTAGTGTTTCAATGTGTCCATATGCAATGGCAGATGTATACCCTTCCCAATTTTCTTCTGAAAAAGTAAAAATAGGGCAGATCAATGCATCAGCTTGCTTATGTCCTTCTGTAATAAAACCAGTGAGGTTAGAATATGGGTAAGTATTGTCAGTGGCAGCAAACGTTTTAAAGGTAACATGTTGCATTGAGAAGGACTAAGTTATTAATTAATTACTACTTAGAAGAATTGGGGAATGGTAAACATGTTAAACCACAAGCACACTCTTGAAGTGCTTATCTTTGTAAACACAAAATTGAGGTCACAAATAGAAACAAATTAATAAGCTACAAAAGATTAAAATTTTTTAATACCAAAAGAAATACCATTTAAGAGAATTAAAAAGAGCCGGGCAGTGGTGGCGCACGCCTTTAATCCCAGCACTCAGGAGGCAGAGACAGGCAGATTTCTGAGTTCGAGGCCAGCCTCGTCTACAGAGTGAGTTCCGGGACAGCCAGAGCTACACAGAGAAACCCTGTCTTGAAAAACACAGAGAGAGAGAGAGAATGAATGAGAATGAATATGAATATTAAAAAGACCTTTGCAGAAAGTTCTGTTCAAAAACAGCTAGTGTTCTTTCCATGTGACAAAATGGTGGAGATGGAGTAATGTGTTATTACCAAATATTAAATGATCAAAGGGGGAAGAGTGCCTGCTATCTTATTTTAGTCTTACAAAGTCAATGACCAATAAAAGCAGACTAAAAAATGACAGCAGGGGTCAGGTGACCGAAAAGGGATGGAATTGTCCGGGATGGCAGAAGTATATCTTGTTAGAGTGGCCAGAGCTTCAAGTGAACACTTAATCTTTGTACTTTATCCAGTGTTGATTACATTTCAACTTGAAAATTGGTGAGGGATGGGGCGCCACGTAAAGCAGGAGAATCAGAAGTTCAAGGACATCCTCTGCTACATATCAAGTTCAAGGATAGTCTGGTATATACAAGATCCTGTCTCAGAAAAATAAAAAGATTGGTTAGGGCACTTGCCTAGCACAAACAAGACCTTTGATTCCATCTCTGGTACCTGTGGTGGATCAGTGAAGTAATGCAAGTGCTCCACCATCCAGCGATGGCACAATATTCATAGGAAGTGGATATAATCAGGGCCTGAGTTTATCAAGATTTAGTAATATCCAGAGGTAAAAGGAGAGTTTGAAGGTCACAGCCTAAGTTTGCATGGGTTGTGCCAGGTGGGTTTTAGGTAAGCATGCATGTTTGGCTCTAGTCCACTCCTGGTGCTTTTTCCTGATTGTGCATAATTACATTTGAGGAGAGGTAAGTGTGCATTCGCTGTGCCATTGTTTAAAAGAACCTGTGCTGACACAAAAGTCAGAGTAACAAGTGCCATTATACAGATTGAGCAGATAGCAGTTAGGACTATATATACACATACATATATGCACATACACTAATGTGTGTAACAATTTTAGAAAGAGGACATGAATTTGAAAAAGCAAGCAGGGGTATATGGGAGAATTTGGAGGAAGGGGGGAAGGGAAATGATCTAGTTATAATCTCAAAAATAGAATTTTTTAAAAAGCTGAGCAAGCCACTAAACAACGTTTGTTCATGGCCTCTGCTTCAGTTTATAACACTAGGTTCCTGCCTGATTTCCCTTAGTAATTAATGAACTATGACCTGGAAGTTGTAAAATAAAAACACTCTATCCTGGTGCTCCCCCCACCCCCCAAGAAAGAAAGGAAAGAAGGAGAGAGAAATCAGTACATTGTGGGTCTGGCTGAGCTGTTGTATACTTGGCCGTGTGGAAGGTTGAAGGAGTTTCTACCGAGGATCTTAGTCCTGCAGGATCACTTAAACCCAGGAGTTTGAGATTATCCTGGAGAGTGAGTGCCCACTGGTAGATAATATACCATCATGTGAAGAATGAAATTGGTATGGTTATCTTAATTTTAGTAGAAATTTTTTCCTATATAAAAGAAAACATAATTCTATCAGTCAGGAGGCAGAAGCAGGGAAATCTTTATGAATTCAGGGCCAGCCTGGTCTAAGAGTTTCAGGGTAGCTAGGGCTACACAGAGAAACCCCATCTTAATCAATCAGTAGAAAAAAATGTAAGTAAAATGTATATACACACACACACAAGAAAAAATCCTAAAATGTATAAGAAAATATAAACACTAATTTTGACTTTTTTTTTTTTTTTTTAGGAAAATGTCAGATGAATTTTCGGTAAGTTGAACGTTGCTAAGTTTTGGGTTTGTTTTTGTGGAAAACATAGTCCTGGCAAGAAATGTGGTACACGCTTGTAATGTCAGCCCTATAGAGGTTGGGTAGGAAGCGTGTGCGTTCCAAGCAAGCCTGAACTATGCAGTGTTATAAATAGAGAAAACAAATGAAAACATGGTTTGAACTGTAAAGTATCTGAGTCTTTTTTTTCCTTAAGAGGATACATGCTTGGACTTTTAGGCATGACTTTGAGAATTATTTTTTTGTATGTGTGTTAGTGTATGCCATGTGTGTGCAGGTGGCTTTAGAGGGAGGAGGTGTTGGATCCCACGAAGCTGGAATTAATTACAAGTGGTTGTGATGCAACCATTCCTCCAGCCCCTCGACACGGAACTTGACAAGTGATTTGTGTGCCTGCACACAGACGCAAGTGTGCATGTGCACACACTCAGATCATTGATTATAAAGTATCTAGGCATGGTTATAAAGTCTTTAATGGAATTGATATTTTTCTCTTTGGTCTGGCAGTAATATTATAATCCCAACATTTATTGAGAGTTGTTGGCCAGACATAGTGGTGTAGTACATGCCTATAATCTCAGCACTTGAGAGGTAGAGGCAGCAGAATTACAAGTTTAAGACTGGGGTAAGAGAGATGGCTCAGTGGTTAAGAGTACACAGTGCTCCTGCAGGGCATCTGAGTTTGGGTCCTGCTATACATCAGAAGGCTCATAAATAACCGCCTGTTACTCCAGTTCCAGGAGACCTAGCACCCTTTGGCATCTGCAGCCCCGGACATGCCTGTGATGTGTCTACACTCATGAAGGCACATTGTTCTAGTTTGCTTTCTGTTGCTGTGATGAAGAGCATGACCAAGAGCAACTTAGGAAGGAAAGGGTTGGTTTCATCCTCCAGCTTGAAGTCCATCATAAAGCGAAGCTAGGGCAGGAATTCAAGACAAGGCTGGAGGCAGGGTCCTAGGACATAAGCCTAGGAACACTGGCTTGCTTATTAGAGTCATATTTAGCTTCCTTTGTTATACCTCCCAGGACTACCTTTCCAGGCATGGTACCTCCCACAGTGGACATTAATCAAGAAAATGCCCAGGGTTTGCCTGCAGGCCAGTCTAGTAGAAGCATTTTCTTAATTGAAGTTCACTATTCCCAGATGAATCCAGCTTATCTCAAGTTGGCAAAACAAACCGACCACCATGCACATGTACATGAATAAAAATAAGTTGTCTTTAAAGTTCAGGGTCAGCCTGGGCTACATGAAACCTTGTCTCAAAAAGAACATATTTTAAACTATTTATATAAATTGCTTCATGTAATGATGAACTGTTTACCACACTGCATTCTCTTCACGGTTCAGAAATGAGGAGTCTTAGAGCTGGCTGACTTAAACAGTTGAGCTTTGGAGAATTTGTACTGTAGAGTTAATGTTGAAGGTAACATCTCAAGTTCTTTAAGGAGAGGTTCTCAGATAAGTAGAGGCTTGTAATCCCTGGGTAGTGTGTATGGTTTGTACGGGATTATCATCATGTTTGCTTTGACTTGCCCCTGAGTAAGAGAGGTAAGATGTACCTATTTTGTATTACAGCTGGCAGATGCGCTACCTGAACAGTCCTCTGCCAAACCGCCTGCTGTGACCAATACAAAAGCTGGCCATTCTCCTCAAGGCTGGCCAGGCTCCAGCCCTTGGAGTAATCCAAGTGCTCCACCTGCAATGCCATCTGGACTCCCACCGAGTAGTGCAGCACCCTCTACTGTGCCTTTTGGACCAGTACCAACAGGAATGTATCCCTCCATGCCTCCAACCGGACCACCCCCAGGACCCTTTCCTCCTTCTGGACCATCATGTCCCCCACCTGGTGTTCCTTATCCAGCCCCTGCTGTGCCAGGCCCTGGCCCCACAGGGCCATATGCTACACCAAATATGCCTATGCCAGAGCTACCTAGGCCATATGGTGCACCCACAGATCCAGCTGCAGCTGGTACTTTAGGTCCATGGGGATCCATCTCTTCTGGACCTTGGGCACCAGGAATTGCGGGGCAGCATCCTAATATGCCGTATCGGTCTCCAGGGCCGTATCCCCCTGTTCCTCCTCCAGTGTCAGGAGCACCGCCTGTTCCGTGGGGCACTGTGCCACCGGGAGCCTGGGGACCACCAGCACCGTATCCTGGCCCTGCAGGATCATACCCCACCCCAGGACCCCATCCTACTCTGAATAATCCTTACCAAGTGCCTTCAGGACCTACTGGTGCTCCACCGATGCCTGGTGGCCCCCATGTAAGTTTTCAACTTGTTAAATTGCCCTGTAGTCAGAGTCGCATTGGCACAAATGAAGGTCATTGCGAAATTAGAGGCCTTCTAATACAACACTTAAAATGGATGTGGGTCTCTAAACTGAGTAAATGTGAGAACTTTAGACTGAGGTGCAGCATTTCAAAGAGCAGAAGACTACTACTAAAAATAGAAAGGGAAGAGCCGAAGGACACTGTACTGTGATAAGCAGTGTGCTTGCTCTTTGTCACCTTAGGTGACTAGCAGGCGCGGGTCATGGGCTGTTTTACAAATCCTGGTGTCCTTTTACTGCATCATGCCAAAGTTCACCTTAAGAAAAAGGCTTGTCTGGGTTGGTGGAGAGGACATGAGCACACATTGCCCATCTCACACAGCTCTCCCTAGTATTTTTGAACCTGCCACTATTGTAAAGCAGTCTGTTAACGCCCATCCCACCAGGTAGCTAAGCAGATCTCCACATTGAGTAATTACCTATCAGCAGTGAAGACAAACATTCTTACTGAGGAGTCCTCCGAAATTTTATTGGTACAATTTCTTGATATATACATGTTCTTTCCTCAAAAAATATTTTTTTGCAAAGTGTGCCACAGTAAATAACATGACTTGCTGTTTGCATTTATTGTATAGTAAGTTTATGTTAAGGCACCACAAAGAGTCAGTAACTACACGTTATTGATTATATGTGTGCAGTATAGAGGTCCTTGTGCTCACAGATAGCGATAGTGGAACCAGGAATGTTAAACACACAGGGCTGTCTCCTCTAAGGAGGAGATGCATAACCTGGTTTCCTCCCAGAAGACTGGGAGTAGATGTGACCTTTGCGCCATCTGTGTGGCCAAGACCACGCTGGACCCTCCCCCGGACACTTAGAGTGAACTTGACAATCTGTAGAATTCGTCTTTGTGGAAGATGTCATGAGTACTTAACAGAGTTTCGGTGTAGTTATGTCCTTAGCTTTATTGTGCACATGGGATTGAGTTAGTTATTGTTAGGAAGTTTTTCAGCAAATTGTGCTGTGCTTAAATATGCCTAAAATAAACTTCTCAGGGTCAGACTCCCAAAGTTTGAACCAACACGGACTCCTGCATCCTACTGCTTCCTGCCTCCTACCTCCATGTATTCTTAGCCACGCTGCTGCTAAACTGGTAGCCTCAGGGTTAACGGCTTACTTCCTTGTCAGGCACTTTCCTTTCTTCCCCATCACCTACTGGAATTATATGTCACCAAAATAATGGTATAGAAATCTATGCATGACATTTTCCATAATGATCTGTATTTCCTTATAAGAAATTAGACTTAATGATGGGGAAGACACATCTTACTGGTAAAAGCCTACAGAAATCATAGTACCACTTAATAAAATGGCTGTTTTATAATTGGCAGAATTAGCATGTAACTCATTATCTTAAAAATCTTAAAAAGATTTTGAACAGTCTGAACGCACCATAATCAGTCAGCTTGTATTAGATGTTTCTCAGCCATTGAATATTTTAACTGATTCTGCATGTTATGCTAAAAATGATTCTCTTAGAAACTGAAGACTTAAACCCAAGCCTGCTACTGTTACAATTATTTATCTCCTACAGATGTCTATAGGACAACAAACGCAACACATTTTTAAACATTAATTGTAATTTGCCACGTCTATTAACATCCGCTAATGCTCAAGCCAGTGTGCTGGCCACCTCCTCTCCCTGATACTTTCTTTTCAGGTCATTCAAAGTTCGCATGAACTTCTTCATCGAAATAAAAATCTTTACGGGGACAATTTTGTACCTTGTGAGCAAGCTCGACAGATCATTAGAAGCTGCCTTGTTCTTTCACAGTGCTGTCCGCTAATGGAATCTAAGACACCACTCATATCTCAGAATATGTGCATACTTTTAAAATATGTTGATACTTTTTCTAACGTATTGTTGCTTCCACTCACAGAGGCAAAACAACCTTGGATGACATTATTCATTCATTATATACCTTTTCCCTCTCTAGGATTCCCATTACAATTAAAAACTGTTAACAGTCCTGCTTATACTAGCAGATACGTTAAAGAATTTTGAAAATTTATGGAATATTAGTCATTTATAGGAATCCCTTAGAATCCACGGGGTCAACACCATCAAATATTTAAATAGCAGATAGGGTATAAACAGCAACCTAAATAGCCATGCTAACTTTAAATTTTTCATTTTAAAAGATAATGCTTCTGCTGTGGCCCCAAAGCATTTTTCCTAAAGGACATACTGCCTAAAGTGTATGTTAAATGAAAGATCTAGAAAGTAATCAGTGAAAAGAGCTGATGTTCACCTAACATCAGGGCAAGGTTATGCTTGTGTCTTTCTAGAAAGTGAATGAAGTCCCAGGTGGCTCCCTTTCTGATGAATCTGACCAGGAGAGCTCCCCAGAGTCCACTGGACAGATAAAGCTTCTGAAGGTAGAGACAAACCCGTCAGGAAAAGATGTCCTAACAGGAAGAGTAAGCCAGTAACTTGAGGAGACATCATGAATTTAACTTATCAAGCCGAGACCTTGGGAAAGCAACCAAGGTTACAATACTAGTGACCCAAAAATGATGCTGTTGTGTTTAATAACTATATTACATGTTAATTCTCAGCACTGCCATTCAGATCCCAATTGACTTGTTGGGAGATAAGGTATACCTGTAATAAATAATGTAATGTTGTTCTGCCATGCTAAGGAATTTTTTTTTTTTTTTAATCGTTTGGGACCAGTTGTCTGGACAAAGGGTAGTATACAAATATTTAATTGCACATTTTGGTGGGACTAATTGATCAGTCCACACACAGTAATGACAGGTTTTAGCACAACCAAGTGCTCTTTGAAAAGCTAATAACGGGAGGTAGGGTTCTGTGAAGATGAGAAATTGTTGCTGCATCGCTTCCTGAAGTTGCTGTTATGGTGCATACAGTGGCACAGCCTGTTGCCAGTGGTTTACAAAAGAACCTCTGGCTTCATGTGCCACGTAGCAGTCAATAAGACCAGTCTTTCTATCAGAAGAGACACTGGTCTATTCCTAAATTCTTTTTTTTTCTTAAGACTTACTTCTTATGTATAGTGTTTTGCCGGCATGTATGCCTAAGGGCCAGAAAAGAGCACCAAATCTCATGCCAGATGGTTGTGAGCCACTGTGTGGTTGTTGGGAATTGAACTTGGGACCTCTGGAAGAGCAGCTACTGCTCTTAACCTCTGAGCCATCTTTCCGGTCCCTATTCCTAGACTTTTGTCAACAGTGTTCTAGTATGTGGTACTTTAATGTTTTGGGCTTTTCTCATACTATTGTTGATCAAATTAAGGATTTGCATAAAGAGAAAATTTTGCAGGTACCTTTGAGTGGCCATCATAGTTAAATGGCTTTCCTCTTTTTTTTTGGTCCTCTGCTACGCATGCCTGTGCTTGCCTGTACTAGACTAGCTGTGCCAACAGGACATTCAACCCTGGCCACAGTTTTCTTAAAAAGTAAAAAAGTGGGGAGCTGTGGGAGCGCTAGGGGAACCAGGAATTTTAACCACTCAAGGCTGTCTCCTCTAAAGAGGAGATGGATGGATAACCTGTTTTCCTCCCAGAAAACTGGGAGCAGGTGTGGTTAATAAATAACCTGATGACCTTTGCACCATCTGTGTGGCCAAGACCACACTGGACCCTCCCCCAGACACTTATAGTGAACGTGTCAATCTGTAGATTTCATCTTTATGGAAGATGTCATGTGTATTTTTACAGTGTTTTTATGTAGTCCTGTCTTAAGCATCTTTGTGCACATGGGGACATTTATTGCCAGGAAATTTTTCACTAAATTGTGCTGTGCTTAAATATGCCTAACCTGTTTAGGGTTGGACTCTCAAACCAGCTACTGAGTCATGCGCTGCCTTTCCTCTTGCAGATCGCCACTTGTCACCTCTGCACGGGGCAAACAAGCCATGTGTACTGGATGAGCCACTCGTAGAAAAAACCAAGTTTTTCTTTAGAGGCATGTGATTAACAGTAGCTGAAGTAAACTTATCCTATTGGCTATACCTGGGAGGGGCAGGAAAGCATTTTCCAAGAATGGTTCTATGTTTTTGAAGAAATTGAGGTCACAAGACTTGGTTTCTTAGAGTTTTCTCGTAAGCACTCAGAAGTCTCACAGATTCCACTCTTGTACCATGTTCTAATATCTTCCCTGTTTTGATTTTTTTAAACCCAAGATGTCCAGAGTAGTTTTGTTTTGAGATGTTGTTGATAAATCTAATTATCATTTGATGCATGCATGTCCTGTAAGTAAACAAATGATCAATACAATAACCTTACAACAGTGAAAGCATTGTGTGTAATACTCTGCCACTAAGTTCAGGGATCCAAACTATGTCCAGTGCTGTCAACGTCTAGTGTGTTGGGGTCCCTGGATGGGGTCACAGTAATCGGGACACAGGGGATGCAGGGTAACCGTGAACCACTGCATACTTTATTGGATGTCCCAGCATCTTTTATAGGCAAGCCGAATAAAGATTTCTCACAGCTTCTAATTCTCAACAGCTTCTGTTTCTCAAACAGTAGTTTATCTAAGTTCAAGGTGACCTAAACCTCCTTGCAGACTGAGAAATCTGTCAGCAGTCCAATTCTTTTAAGTGTTGCTTGGTTT
Source organism: Rhynchomys soricoides (assembly GCA_019843965.1). Taxonomy (NCBI): domain Eukaryota; kingdom Metazoa; phylum Chordata; class Mammalia; order Rodentia; family Muridae; genus Rhynchomys; species Rhynchomys soricoides. The sequence continues at coordinate 2,232,213 of JADRCH010000103.1, forward strand.
AATTAAAACGAAAGGTTTTTCTCATGAGAAGGTGATCATGAAGGCCACTTCTTGAGGCATGCAGCTTACTTGGCAGAACATCAGGATTCTCCTCTGAGAAAGTATGCTTTCTCAGTGTCCCAATGTGCCTGGGATTCACAGATCCTTAAGTTACCTTGCAGCTAGCAACCTGGGAGCAGTCACCTCATGCTATTTCTCTACAATCTTTATTTTTTAATTTAGTTTCTAAGTTTTTGCCATAAGGTACGTGTTTGTGAAGTGTTTTTACGAAAGCAACACTTGTAAATAATAGCCAATCAAACAGTGCTAATTAAAACAATGCTAATAAGTAAAGCAACACTGTCTCCTCCAGCCACGTGAGTCACACTCAGTATTAAACTTTTAGGAGCCGTGCCAGACAGTTTTATCAGCTAATATTTGAACAATATCAGATACATCATCCGATGGAAATTGTTTTTTGAATGTGTCCAGCACTTGGTGTTGTAATTGTTCAATATCCTTTCTTATAGTAGAATTTCCTTTCAAATATTGTTGGATCTTTTTCCAATCTTGACGACTGGCATTATGTTGAAAATTAATAACCCAAAATGTAGCAGAATTCCAATCACAATTTAGCTGCAGCTGTTGTTGCACACTCAAATATTTTTGACCTAGCCAAGGTTTTGCTTTCGTAATTGTGAGTTGAGGATACTATAAGGATCAAGCCCATATAATGGTTGGCAGCAGGTCCTGCACTGATTTACTAATTGAACAAGAAGGTAAGGTAAGCGGTTAGCATTTTATGGCCTTTGTGGTATAAATGAATTCATTCCAAAGGTTTATTGTCTTGTGCTATATAATACCTGGAGCAAACAGTTCCGTGGAAAAACTTAAGTTTAAAGGTAGTGAAGGTTCCGCACTGTACACAAATGTTTCTTCTAGTCTGGAATCAGATTTCTATAGTTCTTCCTTTGCCTCAATATGTGAGCACTGTAATGAGTGTTTCTTGTGTTTTAACAGTTAGTAACTAGTTGTCCCAAATATTGCACAGTATCTGATCTTCATACCTTTTCAGGTGCAATAATAAACCCATTTGTATGTAGCATATCGTGAGTCATGTCATGTGGGTTGTAGCTCTTGTACATCATGTGGGTTTCTTTGGAGGTGGCTAACAGCATATCATTCATATAAGCCTAAGGGAAAGCCCACCTCATAGGAACCTTTCCTATGCAGTATTGATACATGGCATGCCTTGAGATAATATACTTGATTGATTAAAAACAAGAGAATTCCAGGTTGAAAAAAGTTCTGTGTGCACATTTTCCAACTGTTCTCTGAGTGACTGATGAAGATTCTAGAGCTTTGCTTTCAAGAACATAGGTTTCTAAAGCAGCTAGTTTTGCTCCGTGTTTGTAGGTTTCCACATCCCTACAGAATTTCAGAAAGTCGATAGCATTTCCTATCTGAGGTGTTGACTCTGGTAATCTTCATTGGCATTATCCAAAGCCAGCTGTTCACTAAGAACTTGAATTTGCCCCCCTCTGACTCATTTCTCAGCAGCATCTGTCAGTCTTCCTGTGAAATCAGCATGGGGCTCAGAGAAACCTTGTATGAGTGTTACAAGACTAGACCAAGGGTCAGATCCCGATTCAGTTTTTATCCAAGCAACTATGGCTACTTCCCTAATGTGGAAGGGCTACTGGAGGTATATTATGCAACTGATGCTCTGCTGGTCCTCACTTACTAGTCCCTCTTAGCATTTCATATGAGACATTTTCAGGATCACCCCTCAGGTCCTGTTGCTGAACTTTCATGGGCTTCATCTATGAGCCACATTTGCCATTGAAAGACATTAGGCAGGGCTTAGAGCCATTATGCCAATTACATGAAAATCATGACAACTTTGCATATTACTCCAACCAGAAGGTTACTGATAACAGTGCAGATCCGTAGGTCCACAGGACTACAAGCTTTTAAAACCTTTAGTTAGGTCCTTCCTAAGGTTCCTTTCTCTGGAAACTAGGAATAGTTAGGATTTCTTTTAAAAAAAACCATGTACAAGCTCTGCATCAGACAAAGCCTCCCCTGGTTTCTGCCCTTTATTCTCTTTTAACCTGTGAGTGTCCCTGACCAGATTCCTGTTCTAAGTGCCACATGTCACTACTCTAGAGGCAGTGGCCCCTGGGAGAGTGGAATTGATAATTGAGGTGGCTTAAAGTCTCACACAATCACCAACTTTAATGAGAGCATCTGACAATTTATACTCTGGGGTTTATGAGGATTTATGTGAGTAAATGTCCAATCACGAGGGCAAGCCTCGTGTGGTGGAGCAAGCTGAACGCAGCGAAGACATTTTCCATAAAGGCATATAAAGAAATAACAGTAGCCAGTTGTAATGAATAATCTGAAGTAAACTCACTATTTGCCACATCTGGGAGGGGCACAAAAAACACAATCTAAGAACAATTTATAATTCCATGTGTTTTGAAAAAACAGGTCACAAGATTCTTGTCTTGGTTTCTTGGAGTTTTCTTACAAGCACTCAGAAATCTCACATGATTCCAGTTTTGGGCCGTGTTCCGACTGTTACTCAGCTGTTTCTGGTGTTCACAGAGACCCCCCACAATTATAGAAGTTGATTTTTTTTCCCCTTTTTTTCTATTGCAGTCTTACCATTAAGTTGACAGTGGATGAAGAGATGGCGAATTGCTTTCTGAAGTACATGTATATGCACGTGAAAGCATATATAATGGCCGGTTTTGCTGTTGGCTGAGGGCATTTGAAAGAACTTTTGCACCTCAGTTCCTGCTTCATGTCTTTGGATTTGTAGAACATCATGTGGGTACAATCAGATAAAATGTACAAGCGAATCATTCAAGTGTGGTTAATGTGATTATGTGTATTGGATAACATTTGATAATATTTGTTTAAAGCATAGCTTTGCCCTCAAAATCTAAAATAACATGGATTATTGTTAGAATCTGCAACTTAATTGACAAAATGAAGTACTTTTTATAACCATACCCACCCAACAAAGAGCAGTCACTTAATTGAAACATAACTCCTCAACATTCTGAGTTTCTCCTACCCACACGAACCTGGCCCTCTTACTGTGTTTGTCTACGCAGCTGTGTGTGTTACTAAGTTTATTCAACTGTTACATCCAGTTCTCCCCAAATAACATAAAGTTCCTGTCAAAATTGCATCATGATCTAAGGACAGGTTCTACCAAATGCACGTCTGAGTTTTAAGGCTTACTGTGGCAGTCAGACTGCCCATGCTGAGTCCAGTCTCAGGAAAAAATAAGAAAAATGGGTGAGATGAGGAAGGCAGCTGCTGCTGAACTGTCACTGCCTCGGGTCCTACGCCCACCTGGCCATCTGAGTAGCAGGGCCAACACGGTGATGTCACACACCTTCTTAATCTAATTTGGAATTCACAAATCATGTTTCCCTAAGAAAGCAATTACAAAAAGTGGTTCATTTCTATCATTGCATTAGTTCTTTGTAAGTTAAACAAGTCACTGGCTGGGCTAAATAAAGCAAAGGTCAATTGTGACTTTGGTTTTTAAGTAGGGAAAAAATGCTCTGAATTTTGAAGGCTATTCTCAGGATGATTGGACCACAGCCCATTTGAGTTGTTGCAGAATTAAGTAATGTTTCTTGGCTTTAGCATACGGGAGAACTGAAGGAGACCGCTCTTTGGTTGACAAAGCCGTGGGTCAGACCCATTCCTACACCAGACCAGGTGTAGGAAGCAGAGCTTGGTGGGTGACTCCTGCGGGTACTTAATCGTCTAGATCAGATTGTTAATGAGGACATTTCTGCCATCTCCTTGTCTTCTGTGCAACTTGCTCAGAAGCAACAAGAACAGGGAGCAGCTATGTGCGTGACACACCCTCTCCACCCGGACTTACTGGGTTAAAGGAGATCCTGGATTTATTTCCTGCTGTGTTCAGGACCTCTTTATGAGAAGACAGTCATAACCCCAGCAGGGACTCTTGGCTGTGCACTGTAGGTGTGGGCTCTGGTGTTTTGGTGTAGTCTGCTTCTTTGCAAGTTCTCAACCTGCAACTCTGGGCAGGGGTGTCCAGCTTTCTGTCAGATCTAGAGTCTTCACCCTCACAGCTAAGCATGATTCTTGAGCTTGTTTGGGTGTGCAGGGCTATGGTGGCAGCGGCTGGTGACCCAAAAACTATCGATCTTTCTACCACGTGGGTTAATAAAACAGATTTATCAAAGATACCTTCTTAATTAAGCCTTAAAACTTGATTTAAGTGCATTTGATGCCAACATTTTTTTTTCTAGAGCTCTGTCGAAGCAAGAAAACCTATCCTAGGAGCTCAGTGCAGTTTTGAAAGAAACATTTTATTATTTTGGCAGTACTAGGTATAATGGTTAAATTAAACTTACTAATACAAGTATGTCACTAAAATATAAAAAGAGGCCCCAGCCATGTAGGTAGAGGATCTCCTTTGACCCCTGGAGGATTTGCCCTCTAGGGTGTGTTTGAGGTTCTTCCCTTGGTTTCTGTATTGGATGCCATCCTATTGGGCTTTCCTGAACTACTACTTTTGGACTCCAACAAAGACTGCTGATTCTCCCCTGGGAGCTTCTTGGATATGGAACCTTCCTGCCCACCTCAGCATCTGAGCCTTGGAACATAACATCACTGCCCAGCCTACCTACATAACTTTAAGCCAATAATTATCAGTTGCCAACTTCATCAGCCAGTGTTAGGTTTTTGTTGTTCTTTGTAGGGTCATTGGTGTTCTTGTTAGTAGACCTTAACAACCCACTCTGTGTGGTGGCTCTGGATGGTACTTTTGTTTAAACCCTTGTTCTTTAAGACTTTACAACCGAATAATTGGGAGTTACTGGTGTTTTTATTAATGTGAGTGGAAATCAAAGGGATAGCAGGTTTTCTTGTTTTATTTGTTTTCAGACCATGTATCTTGCTGCCTTAAGGGAGGGTGTTTCTGGGCTCAAGGTAGAATCAAGGAAAGCTAAAATAAAATGAGTAGACAGTGGCCAGAAGAGGAGAACAATCTGGAGGGAGTTTCTGGTTTTATTTTAACCTAAGAATAATACTGCTTTCAGAGCAAACAGTGTAGGCCATGAGTGGTCTACTGAAAAGACAGATTGTCAATAAGTGTTCGGTCTTAAAGGAGTCCAAATGATAGAATTTGTTGACATGGCCTCAAAATAATTCTTAAATAAGTACAATAAAGATAGTTGAGATGTGTACAGGGGTAGTTTTTGTGAAGTTGAAGTCTTTGGTTTTGCAATATTCGGTTCTTTACAAAGCCTCCCTCCTGTCTTTGTTCATCTTGCTGTCAGTAGAGATGAACAGCCCGTTTCTCATGACGCCTCACGTGTGGCCTCACCTAGACAGCTTTTGACACTGTAGATTGGAGATAACCCCACTCTGTTTCTGGTAAGATACTGCCTCATTTTCAATGATTGCCTGCACTTACCAACTGGTGCCATGTATTCCTCACCCTGAGTGACTTAGAGCTAGCTTTCTCAGATGCCAAGATTACAAACTCGGGAGGTTTAACGGGCCTTTAAATCCTTACACCATTTAGAGAAGCGTATGCCTAACTAAACCAGCTGCTAGGGAGCACTGGATACTTTCAGGGAAAACTGATCTTATTTTCAGAATTCTGCCAACTGAAACAACGATGGAAGTGGTCATTGGGACTGAGATTTATGCTGCTTCTAGCTGCAGAGCCCATCTGAGGGTGGAGCCGGTCCTGTGTGCATCTGGGATGGAGCTCTGGTCCCTGTGCTAAAGGAGGTCCCTAGTGAAGCACACCATTACCAGTCACCTAGATAATAAATGTGATAGTGATAGCTTTCAGTGAGGATAGCAGACCATCATGGGCATTTTTATTAAAATGTGGTGTTTTGTTTTTTGAGGTGGGGTCTCGCCACATAACTCTTGATGCTTTATATAGTTGAAGAACTCACAAAAAACTTCTGCTTCTGTCTCCCCAGTGCTGAGATTAAAGGCATGTGGCTGGCTTAATAAACTGGTTGTGTGTGTATGTGTGTTAATGAATATCTTTTAAGAGCCAAGTGTGGTGTTGCATGCCTTTGATCCCAGCACTTGGGAGGCAGAAACAGAACTCTTTTAAGTTCAAGGACTGTCTGGTCTACAGAGACTTCCAGGGCTACCAGGGTTATACAGGAAAATCAAGTCTCAAAAAACAATAAAAACAAACATCGTTCCAAGACTGTAGGGTTCATTGGTGCAGCTATTCAAGTGTACAGTGTGGCAGGATTGTTCCCCCAAGCTTCTGGGTAGAGGCCCAGCTGCCACTGGTTGACAGACACAGACGTCATGAAGTAGACACTACTTTTTATATATGCTCTATAAAAGGTTTTGTAATACTTTTTTGAGGTTATGATCTTCATTTATTGAATAATGTCAAATTTGATGTATTTTACAGTCTATGCATTTTAAGTTAAGCTGCCTGAAGTGTGGTTTGAGACATTTGTTTATACTGTAAGCAATGGAAGATACTAGGTTTTGTCACCTGCTGCTGTATTTGGAAACAAAGACAAGTGTTGCTTGAAGAAGTAATTATAACTAGAAGTAGGCTATTGATGTGATAATTGATATTTTTAAGGTAAACTTGTTTGCTTTTGTGTGTAATACCTGAAAGCTTTTTTAAGAAATGTATTTTCGTGATTTCATGGTTTGTGTATTTTATTACCTGGGCCCAATTCTAGGCTTCCCTAAACAAGTTCAGAGCCCTCTTAGCTTCCTGTTTGTAGTAATAAAGAAAACAAGGGTCTGCGATACCTGTTTGTATGTGACCTGCATTCTCTAAAGAGCTCTACCAGGCAAAAACCCTTCAGCAACAGGATGCCAGTACCTGTGGTTAGGACTTTCCCAAGCCGAGGCCACCCAGGCTGTCTCTACCTGAAGTCAGGAAACCAACCCCCCCCCTCCCCCTCCCCTCATGGCTATCACCCCCACTTTCTCTTGCAAACTGTAAGTCCTTTTGCTTTGACTGTCGCAGCATACAGTAGAGTCGGTCACATTAAGCCCAATGTACTTGGTCCTGTCCTTGGGAGTCAGCCTCACAAGAACGGGCTGGGAGGGAAGTTTTGGAAGAGATTACAGCCTTGACCTTTTAAAACAAGTTTGGGGTGTTCATGACATTCTGTGTGCCTGAAAGTGCCCACCTAAAGTAGAGCGAAGAAGAGAAATTGAAATGTAAGCCAGTCCTGGGGATGGCCCAGTTGGTTGACTTCCTCGTTGTGAAATGGTGTCGTCTAACACATGCTAAGGCTCTCGACACAGCAGGTCTTTTTTACCACCAAGACTGAAGCCTAACAATGACCACATTTCTTCAGATAGGACTTACACACGCATGCGCGTGCGCGCGTGCGAGTCAAAGGCCAGGAGAGCTATGTGAGCCATCCTGTAAAGTTTATTTCTGTGGTATTTACATGGTTTCTTTCTTTATAGATTTATTTTTATGTGTAATTTTGCATGTGTCTGTGACTATTTGCCTTTGAAGCCATTAGAGTGCATCCGATCCCTGGACTTGAAGTTAAAGATGTTGAGCTGCCTGAAGTGGCTGCAGGGGATTAAGCTTAGGTTCTCTGGAAGAGCAGCAAGTGCTCTCAGTCAGTAAGCCATCTCTCTCGCCCTTACTGTTTCCTTAATTGAACAAATTTTGCGATTCCTCCTGATACCATTGCAGTACTCTGGAGTTCAGAGATGGAGTGGGTGGACAGAGTGGGTTCTTGGTACTGCCACTAGGGCAGACCTGCTTCACTTACTTTGAGTACTTACCCACAAGTTGTTTAGAGTGGGAGAAAGATTACCTACTATGTTATGGAAACTGGTATTGTGCATTACTACACTGACTCCTGGTTGAAGTTTGCCTGAATCCTAATTGCAGGTTCTAGGACTAGTGTGTTCGAGTCTTAAGATGTCTAGGCTGCTAGCCCTACTAAAGTCTTGCCTTTCTTTTTTTTTAAGGGGTTGGGAAGATGCCTCAGTGGGTAAAGCACTTATCAGACTAGCATGAGGATCTGAATTTCAATCCCCACGACCTCAATAAAGACCAGTGGTAATGCATGGTCTGAAATCTCATCAAACCTACTGGGATGCAAAAGGATTCCTGGAAACTTGTGGGCAAGCTAACCTGGGGCGCACAGTAGCAGGAAAGCACAAGAGACTATTTCAGGGTGGAAAGATATGGACACCAGAGGTTGTCCTTGAGCATCTACATGTGCATTGTGACACACACACATGAACATTTCACACATGAATGCATGTGCACAAAAACAATACAAACAATGTGTTTGTATTACCTATTAAGCCACCTTTTATATAAGTTACTTGTTACATAGGAATAATAAGGGATGGCTAATCTTCCTTAAAATGGTTTAAGGTAGTTTTAAAAGGTAGCTTTTGGGGGGCTGGAGGTGACTCAGCAGTCCTGAGGCCTGGCTTCCCCCAGCACCTGTATAACGCTCACCATCTGTAATTCCAGTCTCAGGTCTGATGCTGGTCTTCTGACGCAGCAGGCATAAACATACAGATAAAACATCTGTACAAAGGTTAGCAGCTCTTTAGAGCTGAGAAGCTAAATTTAAAAGAAGTTACATAAGCCAGATGGTGGTGACCCACACCTTTAATCCCAGCACTTGAGAGGCAGACAGATCTATTGAGTTCGAGGCCAGCCTGGTCTACAGATCCGAGTTCCGGGGCTACACAGAAACTCTGTCTCAAAAAACAAAAGTTAAGTAAAACCCCCAAGGCCATCTCTCCTGTTAGTAAGACTGCCTGTCCACTGGGTCAGTCACCTTTGGCCTACACTCAGCTACCTACTACAGTTTCATATGGTTCCTTCATGGCCAGTCTAGACCTTTGCCTTGAGCCATTCTGTCTTGGTTTTGTCCTCTTAGTGTACCCTGAATAGGTGTCAGAGCTCTGGGGATGCTTTTCAAGGGAAAGACTCATTTGAGAAGCCTTGTATCACCTGACTTATTTTGCTGCATTTCCTGTGAGCTTGTGGTGGCTCCATCTGCTATTTATACCTTCTGGTCATCCCAACAGCTTGAAGGAGAAATCCCAACTGCAGTTTGCATATATGATCCCACTTAGCCTCAGGATCAAGATAAAAAGGTTCGTCTCCCATTTGTAGATCATGAAGCTAAGGCTGATTAGTGGTAGGTCTCTTGTAGACCCTGTTGTGGGGCTAGGATCAAAGTCCTGGGCATGAGTCTACAAAGATCATGTCATAGTAGGATGCTGTTTTCCAAAGAAGGGTTTCTCTGTTCTGTGTGCCTACCATGGCTGCCAAGCACTGAGCTTCCTCCAGGATGCCATCTAGTAGTGAGTGAATGGCGGAGCGGATCTTCCACTCATGCCTTCTCTGGGCTTCACTGACTATGAAGGGGCTAGTCTTTACTGCATAGAGTTGCAGCACTTCCAGTGCTGACTTAGAACTTGAGATCTGTGTTTGCAGAGGCAGATAGTGCTCAAGGGTGTCAGAGTTGAGTATCATTTAAAATGTGGGTCTGAACAGATATGGCAGGCAGCAAAGGGTCAAACCGGTAGTTCAGCCCGGTCTGTAGTCACCATTATTAGAAGCACAGTAGGTAGCCAGGAAGCTGTTGTAAAGGCTAGGCCAAAGGTGACCAAGTGGCCGGCCAGAAGAAGACTGAACAGTAGGTGGGCAGCCAAGTGACAGGAACTAGATGGCGGGAGAGTCAGTTCTGCTGACAGTTCTTCCTTTAAACTTGCTAGTGCAGAACTTGCCGAGAGGTTAGATGTCTGGCTGGTTGCTGAATGACTCCAGTACTCAGCTCAGTACCTGCACCCCTTCTCAAATGCCCTCAGGAGAGCTGTAGCAGAGGCTAAAATAGGGAAGTCCAAATATATTACTGGTTATTAAGACTTGAGCTTTTTAGAAGGAGGGCCTCGAGTGAGATTCCTTGCCTGTGAGGTAATGACACATGTCCACCTCTGGTGCATCTATAATGTAAATCTGACAGATTCCAGAAGGCAGCCCTTTTTTGATTCACAAACAGCTGTTAAGGACACAGGCTGAGTTTTATTTCAAGCTTTGAGAAGCTAGGGCAATTTGGGCCAGTTGACCAGCTTCCTGTGCTCTTTACCTTATCCACGAGACAGTATCCTCAGACCTGTGAGTTACAAATGGTGGAGCATCTCTCCCTTTAGCCAGAGATGCTGTATTAGAATGACCACAGTAATGTATATCTAATATGCTGCATGTTCTGTTAAATGAAATTACGCCGTGCTTGTTAAAATTCACACTTGGCAAACACTAAGCTTGTACTATAAGGAAGTGATCATACATGCCAGTTTGCCTGGAATAATTCCAAGCGTAATCATTAATCCCACCCTCTACCCCTGCTTCATATTCTCAAAAGCATCTTCCTTTTGCTGGGGCTGTAGTTCACATGTGTGAGGCCCTGGCCTTAATCTCCAGCACTAGAGTGGAAACTATTGTTTTGTTTGTGTTTGGTTGGTTTGGATTTTCCAAGACAGGATATCACCATGTAGACTGGGTTGGCCTCAGACTCACAGAGATCCTCCTGCCTCCACTTCCAGGTTGCTGGGATTAATGACATGTATTAATGCCCAACTGAAAAGTATCTTATTTTAAGAATTATTTTTATGGTTATCCTAAGTATAGCATACATACATGTGCACACACAAGCACTCTCTCGCTCACCCCCTGTCTCACATCCAGTCTATACATAGATTGTTTTATGTTCAGCTTGGAAGATCAAATGTACCCCCAAACCCAACTAATTATGAGCATAGAAACTAACGTCCACTTCCTATGTATTAGGGTGTCATTTTCTCTGCTGCTTATGAAACTGAAGAATATCCAGGCCATGCTTTGCATCCGTGTTCTTTTCAATAACTCACCAGCAGAGAGTGTATTCCAGCTAAGCAGAATTGGAAGCCATGCCTATTAGGATAGACAAACCATATAGAGAAAGGTGGCCTGAAATGGATGGGGAGAAGGTTCCAGTTTTTCTGGGTGTTTGTCCCTCAAGTGCACCTTGTGTTCTCAGTTATCTCCCCCCCCCCCAAGTTAATAAACTGTATATCCTCAGACAGGGTCCACATTTCCTGAACCTTGGTGGCTGCTGCACAGATATGACCCAGTGTCTGGTAAAACTGCCTCTAGCTTCCTCCAGCCCTGGGAGTGTTTAACTGGAAATAAGAGAGAGGCACAGTAAAGTTAGTTATCCACAGGCCACCTCAGTGGCAGGGAATGACCAGCAAAGGCCTGTTACACTGAGGATGTCATCTCTCAGCTGTCTGAGGCATCTTTTGGAACTCTAAGGCCTATGGTCCTCAGGAAGAATCAAATGCCTCTTGAGTTGTCACAGTGGCGTAGTCCTCAGGCTGTTGCAACTCCATTCCCATCACTGCCATGACTATCTCACAGTTAGGTGGCAGTGCTCTCATCCACTGGGAAATCGGCTTCGTAGGATGGGGCTTACTGTCACAGTTGTCCCTCACACCTACCATTCACACTCTGCTCTTGTCATCTGTAGCATCTGCTCGTAAAACATCCCAGAATGGGTAATTCTTCACATAGACTTCCCATATTGCCAATGGCATCTGCCTCACCATGCAAACTGTGTGTGACATCATAAGCAGCTCGATGTCAGTTTGCATGCAAGTGGCACCTCAAAATCCTCCAAGCTTGGCTATCTGTTAGCTGCCAGTGCCTTTCATGGACAGAACTCAGAAATCACACCTTATTCATCAGGAAAAGTCTCACTCTTACACGACTTGTATAAAGAAAGCCTTAGTGTCACCGGGGATGGGGTCAGTGCAGTACAAAATCATATATTCAATATGATGCTCATTTGTGTGCACATTGGCACGTTTTTAAAAGCACATAGAGGGGACAGAGAGATGACTGAGCAGTTAGAAACACTTGGATGCTCTTCCAGAGGATCCGAATTGGATTCCCAGCACACGGCAGGCAGGCAGCTCAGGACCACCTGCAACCAGCTTGGGTGGATCTGATGTCTTCTGGTGTTTGTAGGCACTGAAGTCAGAGGGGATATGTTCACACAGGCACACATACACATAAATAATCAATCTAAAAAGTGTATGGACCCTAAACATTTAATTGCTGAAAAGAATCTGTGCAATAGCGCATCTTTGTAATTCCAGCTCTTGAGAGGATTCTAAGCTCAAGGCCAGCCTTGTTTACACAGCAAGAGCCTGACTCCAATAAATCACACCACAAAGCCCTAGTTTCTCTTGCATAGAGAAAGGCAAATAAACATAACATCAGTGGCAAATGATTCTTGAGCAGGAAGCAGTAACATGAGGCCATGTCTAGCAGTTTTTCTTTTTAGTTAATTACCTTAGCACAATTAATTTTAAAGAATATGAACATGCAGGGTCTTCTCCCCAGCGATCGGCTCAATCTGACATTTGTCTGACACCAAGACATGTTCTGGAGAAAGACCATCAGTGAGTCATGGATCAGCATGCCACACCCAGCACTAAACGCATGAAGAAGACCATTGTGAGACACTCTAGACTGTTAGGCCTGGAGTTGGAGAGAGTAAGAGACTAACTGTAGCCCTGTAAACACAGGAGACAGTGGGATGATGCTTCTCATTGTGTTACTAAAGTTCATTGGAAGAAAACAATTACAAAGAGCCCATGTTCTTCATCCTGGTTGTGTTTTAAGTCCTGGTCCACTGCTCACTAGCTAACATCACATTGAGCAAGTCACTTAGCTCAATGCTACCATCGTTTGTTCAGCTATAAAGCTAAGGTTGCAGTAAATACCTCACTACATGGAGTTATGTGAGTTAAGTGAGACTCATAACCACTGAACGTCAGGTTCATATACAAGCTTATCCGAGACCTAGAGGGAATTTTCTCTCTCAGGCTTGTAAGACTTAAGAATCTAGCCAAGGAAACAAGTGAGAACAGAGCCTCTTGTCCAGTGTGATGTCACTGGTGTGGAACCTAACTTAACAGAGTGAGCCTCACAGTTGCTCAGCTACTGCTTGTGGCACCGAGTCAATCAGCCTCTCAAAATCCCGTCATCAGGCCCTCACAGTGTGCACAGAAGGGTGACATTCAGGGTGGACCCTTCAGAAAAACCTGTCTCAGGACGGGGGCACCTTAAGCTATTTAATCCTTAGCCATATTTTCTGAATCAAATCCATGCCCTGTTGTACAGAAGGGAAACAGGTTCAGGTGTGGGCTTTAGGGAACTGTGAAGGGCAGACAGGTGCTCTGCCCCAGGAAGAACCAAGTGTATAGGGACCATTCAGCCTTGAGTGGGAATATTCTCCACAGACCAGAGACTGTATATCACTGGGTACAGACTTCCATGCATCATCACCCCCATAAAGTCAGCAGCCGGCCTACAAACACAGCATGTTTCTTGGCTGCATTCAGCCGCACCATCCCTCCCTGCTGCGTTTGGAAATACAGAATCAATTCATCCCAAAGTCTCAGGCCCATTAGGAGTTCTAAACACCTCAAGTCAGGATGGGAGCAGTAGTCCAGTTCTTGCCCCTAGGGAAGCACTCCAAAGGCTGAAGCACTGTTGTGAGTTCCAGGCCAGGACAGTGTGATAATCCAACAAGATGAATGAAGAGGGGAAGGCAACAGAAAAGGAACCGAAGGAAGAGGGCAGCGTGGTGGCCATGCCAGTGATCTCAGCACACAGGAGGCAGAGTGGGGGGATGGGGTATCACCCCGTTTAGAGGCCAGCAAGCTGGGGATGTGTGTAAGAAAGAGAAGGGCTGGAGGGATAGCTTAGCAGTTAAGAACCAGGTCTCCACTTGCGTTGGTTCCAACACACACACACACCCCTGCTTGCTCACAACCACTGTAACTCAACCTCCAAGAAGTCTGACACCCTCTTCTGACCTCCGTGATGCACGTGCACACACAAATTCATGCATATACACAATTATGCAGCTAAGCTGACCTTACACTAGAACCTGAGATCCTCCTGGCTCAAGCACACCCAGAAGGGCAATCTTTAATATTAATATTAGAAGCCTAACCTATGAGCAAAATAGTTCTGCTTCATACCCAAGATTTCAAGGAGAAAATAGAAAAAAAAATCTTTGTGACCTTAAATTATAATATTAAAACTACAATCAAAATACAATCCGTCAGTGGTGGCGCACACTTGTAATCCCAGCACTTGGGAGGCAGAGGCAGGCAGATCTCTGAGTTCGAGGCCAGCCTGGTCTACAGAGTGAGTTCTAGGACAGCCAGGGCTATACAGAGAGACTCTGTTTTGAAGAAAGTGGGGGAAAATACACACACATTTCATTTTAAAAAGTGTTCCATTGCATTTCTCTCCAACTAAGACATTTTTGAGTTGAGTATAGTATCACATGCTTATAATCCCAGCACTTAGAGATGGAGGCAGAAAAATTGGGAGTTCCAGGCTAGCACACAAAGATCACATGAAGCCCTGGGTCAAAACCGGGAAGGGGGAATGGAGAGACGACTCAACTGTTAAGAACACTTGTTGCTCTTGTAGAGGACCAGGATTCATTTCCCAGCACCCACATGGTAGCTCGCAATAAGCCCATAACTCCTGTTTCAGGGGATCCAATACCCTCTTCTGACTTCTGCAGGCCCCAGGCACACATGTGGTATACATACATACATGCAAGCAAAACACTCATACACACAAAATATTTTTAAAACATTTAAAAACTGGGACTGGGCAGTGGTGGTGCACGCCTTTAATCCCACCACTTGGGAGGCAGAGGCAGGCAGATCTCTGTGAGTTCTAGTCAGGCCTGGATCACAGAGCAATTTTAGGGACAGATGAGGATCCACAGATAAACCCTGTCTCAAAAACAAATTAAAATCTGGGGCCAAGTGGTGGTGCTGCACACATTTATTCCCAGCACTCAGAAAGCAGAGACAGGTAGATCTTTGAGTTCAAAACCAGCCTGGTTTTCAGAGTGCATTCCAGGACAGCCAGAGCTACACAGAGAAACCCTGTCTTTAAAAAAAATAAAATAAAATTTGGGACTGGAAAGATGGTTCAGTAATTAAGAGCACTTGAATACCTCCCAGAGGTCCTGAGTTCAGTTCCCAACACTCACATGGTGACTCATAACCATCTGTAATAGGACCTGACTCCCTCTCTGGTGTGCATAAAGAGAGCACTCATAAACATAAAATCTATAAATAACTTCTTTTAATTTAAAAACTGACAAGAAGTAGCTTAAAGAGGGAAGGACTTGTTGGCTCACAGGTGGAAGAGACACCATCCATCATGGTGGAGAAGGCATGGAGACAGAAAGGTGAGGTTCTTGCATCTAACACCAAGAGACAAAGATGATAAAGCCGGTCCCCAGTCTCCTTTTCATGCAGAGAATCATACTAGGGTATCCTAGGCCGTGGGATGGTGGGGCCCACATTTAAGGGGGAATCTTCCCACTTTGGTTAACCTAATCCAAACAGTTCTTTGAGGATATTCCCAGACACTTGGTTCTTATAAGTCTAGATCCAGTGAGTGTCACCATCAAACTGCCCATGCTAAAGGCATTCAAATGCAGCTGAAAAAGCCAAGCACAGGATTTTAATCCCAGCACTCAGGAGGCAGAGGTGGGTTGATTTCTGTGAGTTCAAGGCCAACCAAGTCTGCATAGTGAAACCCTGTCCTACAGAGAGAGAGAGAGAGAGAGAGAGAGAGAGAGAGAGAGAGAGAGAGAG
>JADRCH010000103.1:2247945-2293336 GCA_019843965.1 Rhynchomys soricoides
GAGAGAGAGAGAGAGAGAGAGAGAGAGAGAGAGAGAGAGAGAGAGAGCGCACCAACAGCAAAAGCAACATACATCTAAGCAATTCCATGATCTCATTTACTGGTCTGTAAAATGGAGAAGCTGAAGTAGATAAGTAGATGTTAGGGGCGCTTCTCCTGGGTCTCACGTGCTCTTTTATGCTTGAGTTTATAGTTCACCTCAAAGAAGAAAAGGACTGCTGGGCATCTGTGAGGTGCCTCGCAGCAGCTTTGCTGACAACAAGGAAATGTGCCAACATTATAAAACACCAATGAGTAGCAAAGAAGAAAATCTTTAACTCTAGATACTTTTATATCAATAGCCCCATTTATGACTATAAAGTAATATATAAAGTTAATTATAAGTATCTTAGAAAACATAGACTGTGAG
This sequence comes from Rhynchomys soricoides, assembly GCA_019843965.1. Taxonomy (NCBI): domain Eukaryota; kingdom Metazoa; phylum Chordata; class Mammalia; order Rodentia; family Muridae; genus Rhynchomys; species Rhynchomys soricoides. The sequence goes on from JADRCH010000103.1 coordinate 2,248,354, forward strand.
AAAAGAGTTAAGAGCAGGTTTGCATCTTAGCGATCCATAAGTAAGGCTTTGGCCAAGTGCTGACAGTGCAGCCATTGGCCAAATGCTGACAGTGCAGCCATCGGATGACTTTCGTTAGTGACTGATGACTGTTCAAGGAGTTTGTCAGGTTTGCTCTCCAAAAACATCAGGGCTCATGATGTACACCTAGCCTTATCGTGAGAGACCCTACTTTTGGTTGCCATGCTGGGCACACAGCAGACTATGCCTATATGAGCAGTCTACATAACAGCTTTAGACTATGATAGACTTCCATGGGCAAAAGACAGTCCATACCTGTTTCTGTAGAACACCGAAGGAATTATTTCTGGGTGACTTGCCACAAGGAATAACTTTGGAAGTCAGTGTTGAATCTGTCTGAACCCAATGGATGCCTATCTTTTTCTGAGATTTTTGCTCAATAAGTGTGGTGGTTTGAATGTGTTTGGTCCAGGAAGTGGCAATATTAGGAAGTGTGGCCTTGTTGAAGGAAGTGTGTCATTTTGAAGGTGAGCTTTGAGACCCTCCTCCTAGCTGCCTTAGTCTTCTCCTGGCTGCCTTTGGATCAAGATGTAGAACTTTAGGTTCCTCCAGCCCTGTATCAGCCATGCTGCCATGCTTCCCACCATGATGTTAATGGACTAAACCTCTAAAACTGTAAGCCAGCCCTAATTATATGTTGTCCTTTATAAGAGTTGCTTTGGTCATGGTGTCTTTTCACAGCAATAAAAACCCAAGACAATAGGCAATACTATAATAAATCTTATCAAGGAGTATATATTAAGATTTATTGGTCTAGATTTCAGGAGAATGGAAGTCGTGTTCCTCAGTTGTGTTACCATTGGTACATTGATTTGCTCAAGGAAGTAACCCCAACCCATGCTTATGTAGGTAACCCTAATTAAATGCAGTGACATGTGTGTTTGCACACGCACTCACACACACACACAGAAGGAGAAGGAGAGGGAGAGGGAAATGGAGAGGGAAGGAGAGAGAGGGTGGTGGTCGGAGAGTTGGCTTGTGAGTAAGAGTACTTTCTGTTCTTACAGAGGGCCTGAGATCCATTCCCAGCTCACATGTCCTGTGGCTCACAACCACCTGTAACTCCTGCTGTAGGTTCCTGCCCTGCTTGAGTTCCTGTCCTGACTCTCTTTGATGAAGAACTGTGATGTGGGTGCATAAGCTGAATAAAACCTTTCCTCCCCAACTTGTTTTGATCACAATGTCTCATCACAGCAATAGTAACTTTAAGAATTCTGCTTCAGGAAGTCTGTCTTGAGACCTAAGGTCTTCAACTGATTGAATGAGATCCACCTTCATTATGAAGGGGGATCTGCTGGACTCAAGGTCTACTAATTTAAATGTTTCAAATTCTATTCAGCTTTACTAAAGATGGCATTCCTGAATAATCATGCTTGGTTGGCATTTCAAGTATGACTTAGGCACTGGTCATCAACAACATACAGCTTTCAAATAACCTTCTGTGTAACTGTTGCAGTGAAGAGTTAATCAGCTTTGGCTCCTGTGTGTCTCCTCTGCACCCACCCAAGAGCTCTGGATTTTCAAATGAAAGACACACACACACACACACACACACAAACACACACACACACACACACCAGCTTAATTTTGATATGCCTTCCTAGCTCAATGGCTGGGCACTTCTAAACCTCCCTGCGACTAGCACACACTCACTTCCAGTATTCCTGGCTTAACATCTTCAAAGTCTATATTTTATCTTTGCTGCCCTGTTACTTTCTGGGCAGCCCCCTGCCACCCATAGGGCTGCTTTACTTTTCCACCTACATTGCTGGATGATTTCTCTACTGCAGCCCTTAAATCTGATCTCTCTCTTCCCCTTGGTCCCTTGTCCACACAATTCAAATGTCCCACCTCCATCTCCATACCCAGCCATTGGCTATATGGCAATTCTTTATTACCAATCAAAGCCAGCTGGGGGCAGAGACCCTCAGCATCTGGAAGCACGGCTTTTGGGAGCCAAATTAAGATAAAGCATTAGAACCATTTCCTAACAGTAGACCACCAAGATGAGGAATCCACTACAGAAGCCATGAGATCCTTATTTGGTGATCTGAACAAGACAAGCTTAAAATGAGGGTTGAGGTTCACTTTAAGCATGTTGTCTAGCAACATTTTACAAACCTACCCTGACTTTCAGGAAATGAAATGCAAATAGCAGAACTATCCTTCTGAAGGTCCATTGTCTTTTAGAAAGGGAACCACTGTTCTTCTTATGCCATCTCAGTGATGTCATTGTGAAGATCAGGTCCCTTTCCTCTGACACACTGGCAAAACCAAATTTAAGAAGTCAGGTCCTTCTTAGTTACTGTTCTATTGTGATGAAGAGACACTATTACCAAGGCAACTCTTATAAAAGAAGGCATTTAATTAGGGGCTTGCTAACAGTCTCAGAAGCTTAGTCTATTATCACCATGGTAGAGAGTGTGGTGGTGGTGAACATGGTGGCAGGCAGGTGTGGTGGTGGAGAAGTAGTTGAAAACTGATCTTAATCAGAAAGTAGAGAGAAAGAGACACTGTGCCTACTGTGGGCTTTTGAAACCTCAAAGCCCACCACCCAGTTACACACTTCTTGTAACCAGCCACACCTCCTAATCCTTCTCAAATTGTTCCACTTTTTGACGACTAAGCACTTAAATAAATGAGCCTATTGAGGCCATTCTTATTTAAACTACCACAAAGTCCAACAGATTTTAAGGGAGTTGAGGACAAGACACAAATTAATCTGAGTGTTCCCACACCACAAAGTGTTTGGGCTGCAGTGGCTCCATGTGTCATCGGGGAATTCTTTCTGAGAGCCAAGAAGATTTCAAAACTAGCAAGAAAAGACATCTCCCGCACAACCTCCAAACCCAGCTTGGGAAACATTGTGTTAGTGGCACCTGCTCCCCTCCACTATAAAACAGAGAAAGCAGCCTGGCTTGGTGGTGCAAGCCTTTAATCTCACCACTCTGGAGCTAGAGGCAGATGGACTCCTGTGAGTTTAAGGATAGCCTGGTCTGCATAGGAAATTCCAGGACAACCAGAGCTAAAGCTACATTAGATGGATGGATGGATGAATGGATGGATGGATGGATACATAGATAGATAGATAGATAGATAGATAGATAGATAGATAGATAGAGGAAAGTGTCCATGCTGACAACATAGCATAGATTATGGGAAAAATAAAATGAAACACAACATTTATATAACGTTTGAATTTGAAGAAAAACAAACTGTATAGGTACCAGAATTACGTACTTACTCAAAAAAATTGCACACATTTCACTCGGCATCTGTAGCACCTTCAGTCCTCTGTGCCTGCCCTGTTTGGCATCTGCATGCTGGACAGGGTCTCTCCCTCCCTTGTCAGTATCAGCTTTGCCCTCTTGGGACAGCTTTGTCTCTTTGCAGGGGCCTCTAGAGGCTTGGACTCAGGCTTTGGAGGACAGGCTTAGCAGAAACTGTGAGGATCGAAGCTGTGGTCCATGTTTCCTCATCTTTAGCCTTTAGCCTTTAGCATCCCCCCCTCTCTAGCTTTTCCTTTGTGCACAACAGCCACAGCATAAGGAGGTAGCACTGGGCAGAGTGCGCAGGGTCTAAGGTGTTGGTGCCTCAGTGGATGTTTCTTGCTGCCTTTCTCCCTGCCCCCCACAATACACACACACACACACACACACACACACACACACACACACACACACAAAACAAACAAACAAGAAGACCCGTGGCTGGGCATGGTGAGTCATGCTTGCATTTCCAGTACTGGGGAGAAGGACGTATGAGAATCAGGAGTTCACAGTCATCCTCATCTACTTGGGACCCAGTGTCAAACAGCAACAGGCATCAATAAAACCATCTTTTTTTTTGGGGGGGGGATATAGAACCTAGCATTTTATTTAGATCTTCATTAAACTGTTGGAATTGAGAACCAGACATACGTAATAAACCTCCAAAAATAGATCCCGAAAGGCACTTTCTTGCTTAGGGCAAGCAGTCATGGAATAAACATATAAACAAGCTGGCTTCTCTGTACCACACCAGCCAAGTCAGCTTTCTCCATGGCCAGCTGCACCAGCTCTGCCCTCCCTCTGTCAACACCAGCCAGACCCCCTGTAGGTCTAACCCAAGGTTTTTCTGTAGGACTCCTTGGCCTACCTGGGAAGGCTGGAAACATGTTAAAGGAATCATGGTTGAGAAGAAAAACAAAAATCTTTTAAAAGCTGCCATCCGAGGTGGTGGTTTCTCTGTACTTACGCCATACCCCAGAACACAATAAATAAGCAATTAGAAAATGTTCAAGTGTGAAGGGATTTCCTCCTCCCCGCCAAAAGCACTGCTTTCTGGAGGAAGCTGGTTTCTCTGTAGCTACCCCAGCTCTTCAGAAGGCTCACTGTACCTGGCTTTGAAAATAAAACAAAGTTAAACCCTGGGAGGAAAAAAAAGTCACCTGGTACCAAAGTGTACAACCCACAGACCCTCAGGTACTGCCCTGGGACTTCCCTGTACATCACAAGGGTGTGCAACCCACAGACCCTCAGGTACTGCCCTGGGACTTCCCTGTACATCACAAGGGTGCCAAGTGCCTGTTTTTCTAGACTAAGTTGGTGAGGTTTGGCTAGTGCTGAAACCATACGTAGGATTGGTTTACTAAATAAAACCTCACTACGCGCGTCCTCCAAAGACAGCTGAAAAGTGGAGAGTTTGATCTGGTGCTTTTGAGGTGGCAATTAATAGCATAAGCACCAGGGAGATGGTTTCATTGTAACTGCCCTTAAAAAAAAAAAAGTCAGGCCAGAGCTCCAACTGAAACTTTCGTTTCATGCAAGATTGACTGGATAGGAACACTCCCTGACAAAGAACTACATAATTAGAAATGACTGAGTTACAGGGAGGATAAGGGAAGGAAGGGGCTTCACATTTAATAAATAGAGCTCAAGACGTTACAAATCCATGCTGACAAGGCTGTGGCATTGCTGGAGGCCATAGTCAAACTACAAGTTCTTTACGTGCACATTACAAGGACAAAACCATCTTAATGAATGCTTTTTTGATTCAATTCAACTTAAACTATATAGTTATTCTTATTTAGCATAAGAAAATGGATCATTTTATTTTAGAATAGTCTAATATTGTATGAAAGTGAACGGGAGCCAATTAATTAACTACTTAATTATAATATCTTTGCAGCAATGGATAGATGTGTTTGATCAAACAACTGGACACTGTTGCCTATCCAAGTTGACTCATTAAATTCTCCATCACAAGTTTAATTTTTCTTATTTAAAGAGGAAAGAGCAGAAGGAAACAAAAAGTGATTTATTCAAGATTGATAATAACCCCAGCACGGGCCTCCCGGAAGTGAAAAACCAGTCCAGTGGGTTGGAAATCCCTGTCACAGCCATGCAAGTGTGACACTGGCCAGAAGAGGGTGCTGTCTCCTGCTTGTGTAGCAATCCTCTTGGGAACCATCATGCCAGGAAATGTTGATGATACTTTCAAATAATTATTTTTTAAAGCTCTTGATTTAGTATATCACACAACTTTTGGTCTTTCATTATGGCACCAAAGCATCTCATTGGCAGTACTGAACCACTGAGTTAATAGTGCATGAGGGCATGGACCATCTTTGCCCATATGACTTTCTCAGAGAGATACAGTTGGTCCAACCAGGCGGACTCCAGCCTGATGGTTTTTCCAGACGAGGCAAACTCAGGCTGGTGCTAGAGGGAAGAAGACGCTTGCCATATTTTCCAACTGAAGGCAAAAAACCAAAGAGGAATCTTCTAGCCAAGACTAAGGGTATGTCTGGGAATTCCCTCGTGATGCTTGGCAGTGCAGCTCTTGTTAGCAGAACAGCCACATCTGATTTGCTTTCTTAATTAGAAATGGAAACCCACGTAAGTCTAATAACCCCTTAGCTTTCATTGATAATTAAAAGCTTCCACTTTAATGACAGTTCACATTTCTGCTATGTGCATGTTTGCAGAGGACCCTTCCGTCATATGTCAAGGAGCAAAGGCACTAATTATTTCCAGTTTACAGCTGAAGAAACATGGAAGGTAAATGGTTTGCTTTGGCTTCCTGTTAGCAAAGCCTGGGAAGTGACCAGAAAGCTTTGACCTGATGCTAGCTCTGTGTTTCTTCCCTTATCAAAAATGCACTCTCATTCCCTCTGGTGTCCATTAACGATGAATGTCTGCATATGGCATGTGCAGTGTAACAGCCAAAGACAAGTGCACAAGCAGTGTATTTGTTTACGGCCAAAGACAAGTGCAGAAGCATATTCACCACAGTGTATTTGTCTTGTTGTCGTTATTGTTTATTTTTTTGTTTTGTTTAGTGTTTTGTTTTTTTGGTTGGTTTGGTTTTTTGAGACAGTTTTCTCCGTGTAGCCCTGTGGCTGTCCTTACTCTGTAGACCAGGCTGGCCTCAAACTCCGAGATCCACCTGCCTCTGCCTCCCGAGTGCTGGGGTTTAAAGGCATGTGCCACCACACCCAGTTAATTTTGTTTATTTCATTTCCCCCCTGTTTTTGTTTGCATCTTTTTTCCTTTTATAGATTTATTTTCATTTTATTTTTTAATGTGTTTGAGTGTTTCGCCCGAGTATATGTGTGTGTACCATTTGTTTGCCTGGTGCCCCAGGAGGCCAGAAGAAGGCATTGGTTGCCCAGGACTGGAGTTACAGACAGTTGTGAGCTGCCATGTGGGTGCTGGGAATTGAACCCAGGTCCTCTGGCAGAGCAACCAGTGCTCTTAACCACCGAGCCATCTCTCTGGCTCTTCTTCCTTTTTCTTTTGAATTTTCAGTTTCCACTTTCTGTTTAAAGATGGGGTCTCTCACTGAGATTGGAGCTCATCAACTGACAGGCAGGCTGGCCAGAGAACATCAGAGATCCACCTGCCTCACCTCCCCACTCTTGAAATGCAGGCACAGGCTACCACAGCCAGCCCTTTATGTGAATGCTCATAATAAAAGATCGAACTCTTCTTGAAAAGGTTCAAATAGTGCCTCCCATCAGGAGGGACAGGGAGCAGCCAGCTTGGGCAAGTGAGATGGCTCAGCAGGTAAAGGTGCTTTTACCTGGTGACCTGAGTTCGATCCCCAGAACTCGCGTAGAAGGAGAAAGGGAGAACCAACTCACAAAGTTGTCTTCTGACTGACACATGCACAGCTACTCACACACACAATTGTAATTATTATTATTATTTTAAAAGTTTATGCCTAACCAGGCCTAGTGCAAGCATGTAATCTCAGCTACTTGGGAGATTAAGGCAGAAAGATTTCAACATCAAGGCCTGCCTGGGTAACATACTAAGACCTTGCTTTAAAACAAAACACAACAACAAAATACATACAACAGAGGTATAGCTTAGTCTTACGGCATGTATGTAGTATTCATACGGCTCTGGGTTCAATTCCCACTACTGACAAGGGAAAGCAGGGGCTCCTGTGAGTCATTAGTAGACTGACTTCGATACCAGTATTCCCAGAGCACAGGAGAGGAGCAGAATGGCCTGGTACCAACCAGGTCTTGCTTGGCACTGTCTCCCTCCCGCCAGGCTCAGTGCCTGCCCACTGCTCCCCTGCTAACCAAATCCCACTTGGTTTGGTAAGCAATGCCATTGTGGGTACCCCATGCTAAAATGCAGAATCCTGAAAGGAAAGGGCACGTCAGTTCAACAAGCCTGTGGGATTAGTTCATCAACTATTCAACCAATTTGAGTTGGATGCATTGGGAAATTCATCAAGCTGCCTAAGAAGATTCTGTTAAAACTCTAACTATGGACTAGACACCTCTGGTCACCAGAAAGGGAGCCGGAGCTGAGGCAGGAGGATAACAGAAAGATGTACAACACTTCCATCACCCTTGAGGAGCTTTTAGCCTTGTTGGTGGGAAATACACAATGAAGGGCTACCAAACAAGCCCAAACACTGCAAACATGGGGCTGGTAGGTCTTTCCCACCCCACTTCCTTCTCCCCTTGCTCAACCATTAGTTTCTAAAGCCAGCCTCCAAGATCTACTCCCTTATTTGGCCACTCCACTGTACCTAACTAAAACTCCAAGTTCCAGCAATCAAAATTTGTTATTTCACTAACTCCAACCAACCTATCCAATCAAGACTTGCCAACTCAACCCAGCACAGACTCCCCTTTCTCCTTGGAACCCTCTCCTGCAGAAACACCTGCTGTCTGTCTTTGTCTAATCCAGAGGCAGCCCCATCCCCCTCCCACTTGTCCCTTTGGGGTGTTCTCCTTTGTGCTGAGAATTTGTTGTCTGGGTGTGTTCTGTATAGCCTCCAAGGCAGAGCTAGGAAATGTTACTGAGGGCCTCGGTGAAGACCAGAGCTGAGTGTGGCTGTGTCAGAGAGCCCTTTCACACACTCTCGGAGCTGAGCAACACTGACTCTTTCATTCAGAGGCCTGGAAAATAGGCTATTACAACCCCACAGTTTTCTAAATATTAACATGGGCGTAACTTCCTGGTTCTAAGGCCTCGCCTTGGTTCCTACCCTCCAGAGTCCTTTCTAGGTTGTATTAAAGGGAGTCATTCATACGTGTTTGCAGGGCGCTTGGGGGCCCACCCACCTGTTTTGCTTATTTTCTCTACTCTGTCCACTTGCCAAGTCCTGGTGGTGGGCCGAGTGGTTTCACATTTGCTGTCACAGTAAAGCTCACAAGACACCCTTGTGAGAATGTCACCAGCTAGACAGTCAGTGGGAAAGGAAGATTGTGACCACCAAATGGAGCCAATTGAGGTGGTGCTCCTCTGTGTTCCCAGCACTCTGGAGAAGGAGCCAGGAGGATCAGATCAAAACCAGATTAGCCAAGTTCAAGGCCACTTCCGGCTCCATGAGGCAATGTTTCAAAACAAGAAAGAAAGACAGAAAAAAAGTTAAAAGAGTCAGACTTGGGGGAAATTAGAGAGGAGACCAAGAAGGGCGAAAATAGTCTATGAGGACGAATGGGGGTGGGAGAGAGGGTGCAGGGGACAGGAAAGACGCAAAGGGCTCTCAGGAAATGGCTACAAGGCAGGTAAGAGCAGCGGGTAAGAGTGGCGGGGGTAGGAGCAAGAAGACTCTGAGATTGGAAAATGCTATACTGATCTATAATGCCTTGTATGCGAATTTTAAATTTTAAAAAGTTTAATAATTTTGAGATTTTATTTATTTCTATTTCATTTGTATGTGTGTTTGTCTGAATGTGTGTTTGTGTCCAAGAAAGCAAGAGGAAGGCATTGGATGCTTTGGGACTAGAGTTACAGACAGTTGTGAACTGAAACGTAAGTGCTGGGAAATGAATTTGAGTCCTCTGAAAGAACAGCCAGTGTTCTGAACCGCAGAGAGATCTCTCCAGCTCACTAATTTGATTAATTATTTAATTAATTATTTTTTTTTTCCTAGACTGAGTTTTTCTGTATAGCCTTGGCAATCCTGGAACTCACTCTGTAGACTAGGCTGGCCTTGAACTCAGAGATCAGCCTGCCTCTGCCTCCCGAGTGCTGGGATTAAAGGATTGAGCTGGATTCAAAATCTGTACAATGTAGATATGTGAAAGTCAAATCAGCATCAAGCTTGTGGGTACCATTTCTGCATCAAGCCTCATGATGACACCTAGTTGGGAAAAGCATTCAGAGCTGAACTGCAAAACAAATCTGGAGAAGCCACAGAAGGGAATTGGAGGACCCGTGATAGGTGCGGTCCTGGAGTTAGACACACTGGAAGGTGGACAGCTAGCTCCTATTACAGATCTGTCACATACACTGGAGCACCAGCTGTCTCTGACTTGGGGTGGCTGACTAGGCAGGAACACTAAAGAGACTTTCTGGAAAACAAAAAACAAACAAACAAAAATCACCTGAGACTAGCCAGGGCCTTAAAAGGCAATCTACAGCGGCAAATCTGGAGGGTTGCATACTTGGAATCATGTCTTTCACTATACATACTTTTTGCTTAAAAGAATTCTTTCTAGTCATTGAGCTGGAGAGATGACTCAGAGGTTAAGAGCACTGACTGCTCTTCCAGAGGGCCTGAGTTCAATTCCCAGCAACCACATAGTGGCTCACCACCATCTATAATGGAATCTGATGCCCTCTTCTGTCATGCAAGCATACATGCAAATATAGCACTAGATGTGTTTGTAAAAAGATAAAGAGGGAAAAAATATGTTCTGCGGGGGTGTGGTGAGGTGTGGGGGAAGGGAGTGCCTCTGAGGGCCTATGCGGAGGCATCCTTTCCCCCTGAGGGACCAGCCACACGACGGTTTAGTATAGAATACAGTTTATTCAGGGCATGGATAGAGAGAAGACAGACTTGGCACATAGGAAAATGGTGCTTTATAAAGGTAAAAGGGAAACCTAGTGTTAGGATGGGGTATACCATTTTAGTTGGGCATGTTAATTAGGTGAGCCAAAAGAGGCTTTTGATTGGACTTCACTACTTTGATAGCTGGACCTTGGTAGTCAGCCTTGGGAGGAGGAAGTAGCCGAATGAGGCAATAGACCTTAGAGGCTAGCTTAGGAACGTAATCTAGTGGTTTTATAAGGCAGAGGGAATGGGGGAGAAGGGCAAGGCCGGCCAGAGTTCGAGCTGGCCAGAGTCCCTTCATACAGTATTTAGACTTTTCAATGTAAGTAAAAGTTTCTATTGAGAGCAACTAATTGGCGTTGGTAGAGAAAAAAAGAAGAGTCCATGTATTTACTGTGCTTTTCAGAGTTGGCCTATATGGAGGTGGTGCTTGGTTTTGAGTGTGTGTGTGTGTGTATGCATGTATATATGTATCTCTGTGGGTGTGTCTGTGTATATATGCATCTGTGTGTTTGTGGGTATAAGTGTGTGCATATGTATGTATGTGTGTCTGTGTACATATGTGTATGTGCATGTGTGTCCGTGTATGTGCAATAGTGTGCATGTAGTGCATGTATGTGTGTGTGCATGCCTCCGCAGAGGCCCCAAGAACAATCAGGAAGTGTTGTTAAGTTGAACTATCAGCCCAGCAGTGGTGGCACACGCCTTTAATCCCAGCACTTGGGAGGCAGAGGCAGGCGGATTTCTGAGTTTGAGGCTGCCTGGTCTACAGAGTGAGTTCCAGGACAGCCAGGGTTATACAGAGAAACCCTGTCTCGAAAAAAAAAAAAAACCAAAACAAAACAGTTGAGCTATCTTTCCAGTCCCAGGAAATGCTCATTTTTAATATTGTTCATTTTCTGTGCTTACTCTTATGTTTGTTATTAAAATGTGAGAACTACATTTTATTTTTATTTATTTATTTTGATTCTTCAGCGGAGGTAACAAGAAAGATCATTCATTGTACATGACTTACACTTGGCCACAAGAGAGAACAGATTAGTTCAGAGTGCCACAGGTGCAGGGCAGAGAGCCAGGAGGACTGTTTTGGTATTAGGAAGGCCATCAGTCTCTCAGGTGGTCTTGGCAAGCTGATGGTGATGTCCCAGATCTGCTGAGACTTATTACAGACAGCAGCATACAGTCCAACAACTTGAGCCAGAATCCCAGCCTTCAGCATCCGTTACCTCTGCTCTCCCAGCCTTTGTGGATGCATAGGCTATTTTACTTGGTCCTCTGCCCCATCCTATCTTGTGCTTCAGCCTGTGCATTTGCTTCTTAGGGCATAGAAATTTCAAAGAGTTTTAAGGCCAAGAGAGCTTCTTTCTTATTTTTTTAAGTTTATTTCTTTTATGTGTACGGGTGTTTTGACTGCATGCTTGTCTATGTGCCACAAGTGTAGCTGGTGCCAAAAGAAGTCAAAAGAGGGTGTCAGGTCCCTGGAACAGTTGTGAGCTGCCATATGGGCACTGGGAATTTAACCTGGGTCCTCTGGAAGAGCAGCCAGTGCTCCTAACCACTGAGCCATCTCTCAGCCCAAACTATCAAATTTTAAAAAATCAATGAAATTTATAGCAGGAGGTAAAAGTGATGGACCTGTGATCCCAGCACTCCAGAAACTGACAAAGAAGAATCACAAGTCCAAGGCTACACAGGAATCACAAGTCTAGGCTACACAGGAAGAAGAATCACACATCTGAAGCTAGCCTAGGCTACATAGGAAGATCTTGCTTTCCCCTTCACCCCCAAACAAACAAAGGAAGGAAGGAACGAACAAACTAAGGAATGAAGGAAAGAATGAAGAAGGAAAGGAAAGGAAGAAAGTAGAGCCAGGGATAGAGCTCAGTTGAAGAGAAGCTGACTGTTGTGTACAAAGCCCTGGGCCAGACGCCAGCCTTCTTATGAGACATGAGTGGTGACACACACCTGTAATCTCAGCACTTGGGAAGTGAAAGCAGAAAGACTAGAAATGCACATCTATCCTTGGCAGCATATCAAGTTCCAGGTCATCTGGAAGGCTGTGTGCAGACTCTGTATGAATACCATGTCATTACCAGGAACTCAGTCTTCACCGAATTGGCTGTTTGCTGCAAGTCTCAGGCTAATAAGGTCTCTCACAGGTAGTGGCCGAGGATATTTAAAGACAAGCATCTAATATCATATACTCAGAGAGGGACACATCCTTGTCCCTGTGATAGCCCTGTCCAAAAGGCATGTCCCAAGTCTACTCATGAGAAAACACAAGGCAAGCCCAAATTCAAAGACATTCTGTGAACAACTGGCCTATCATCTGAAAAATATCAGAGTAAGGAAACAGAGAGTCTAGCAAACTGTTCCAGAATAAAAAAAGAATAAATAGACTTGGAAACAAAATGTGATGTGGTCTTGGAAATCCTAGACTCAAGAGAGAAAAAAACAAAAGCAAAACAAAACCAAAAAACAACCAAGGAGATCACCGGAGCAATAAACTTAAGAAATAAGGATAACGGTCAGTTCTGGTTGTATTAACTGCACTGTGGCTTTGCAAAGAACGTTCTTTCCTAAAAGCTAGATGAGGTGCCACACATATCTGTAGTCCTAGCATTTAGGAGCTAAGATGAGAAGTTCAAGGTCAACCTTGGCTACAGGGCAAGTTCAAGGCCAGTCTGAGCTACAGGAGATCATCACAGAAAACAAACCCAAACAGAACGTCTGTATTTTCTTGTGTTCGAAAATGAAACACCGAAGTGTTTATGGGTAAAGGCCACCATGTCTCTTCTAACTCTTGAGTGACTTGAGAGATTGTGGAGTCTGTAGGAAGCATTTGGGTCACGGACACTTCCTGCACAGAGTTCCCATGAGCATGGGTTAGTTGTCCCAAGAGTGGACAGCTATAATGTACCCTGTCCCTGCTTTGTTCCTTTTCTTGTTACAAAGAATCTGTTTACATTTCTGCTTTTCTTTGTGAATTAAACCAGCATAGGGCCCACTCTCCCTTGAACTCCCTAAAACTATGAACCAAAATAAACCCTTTTCCTTTATAAATGAATCACTATCAGGTGCTCTGTTGTCACAACAGAAAATGAACTCAGTCAGTGACTGGGAAATGTGAGAGGCTGGACAAATGACTCAGCAGTTAAGAATGCTTACTGCTCTTGCAAAAGGGACCTGAATTTGGTTTTCAGTATCAGGCTGCTCACAACCGTTAACTCTAGTTCCAGGGGATCCAATGACCCCTATCTTCTGTAAACATTTGCACAAACATTGTGCATGTAAAACTCACACATAACCATAAATAAAAATAATATTGGGCTGAGTATAGTGCACAGTGCATGTCTTTAACTCAGGCACTCTAGAGGCAGAGGCAGGCAGATAACCGTGTGAGCTTGGAGACAGCCAAGACTACACAATGATATACGTTTATATATGAATTCTTTGTATTGTTCTTTCATGTCATTTTTCTGTATGACAGAAATTATATAAATTGAAATGAAGCAACCCATGGATGTGGTCAGAAGACAAGCACTCTGAATCTGAAGTATGTGCTTCTTGCTGGGGACAGAGAAAGGGGAAGTAAGGTACCTTGATACCTGTGGGAAGGGACAGGTTGACACTCTTCAAGGCAGGCTTAGTGGCTGGAGCATTTGCTAAGCAAATTCTGTCAGCCCTGGATCTGAGGTTAGGACACAGTTCCTGGCGGAGCCATCATGCCCTGAGAACAGAGATCTCGAAGCTGTTTTGTGTCAGATGATTCATAGGCACCATGTAGCAAACAGCAAACAAATGTGTCCTTGGTAAGTATGGGGACTGTGCTTGGGTTTGTTGTCATCCATAAAAGTAATTACTGTCCAAGTTCGCTTTTGTTACAGCCCTTTAATAAATAGAATGCTGGGCTGGAGAGATGACTCAGAGGTTAAGAGCACTGACTGCTCTTCCAGAGGTCCTGAGTTCAATTCCCAGCAACCACATGGTGGCTCACAACCATCTGCAATTGGATCTGATGCCCTCTTCTGGTGTGTCTGAAGACAGCTCTAGTGTACTCACACATAATAAATAAATAATTTATTTAGGAAAAACAAAATAACCAGGAAGTGGTGGCACACACCTTTAATCCCAGCACTTGGGAGGCAGAGGCAGGCGGATTTCTGAGTTGGAGGCCAGCCTGGTCTACAGAGTGAGTTCCAGGACAGCCAGGTCTACACAGAGAAACCCCGTCTCAAAAAACAAAAAACAAAACAAAATAAATAAATAGAATGCTTTTGTGTGTGTGTGTGTGTGAAGAAACCTGAATTTTTAAAAAAATATGGTCACCTGGGAATGTTTCTTTGTTTAATGGTAGAGACATGAGCTTTCTCTAAGCGGCAATTCCTCTCCGAGAAGTAAAGGAACTCAGGGCCACCTCTGTGGCCCTTTGCCTGGTGCCGATTGTCTCCTCTCTCCTACATCTCTGTCTTGCCTCAGTCTCTGCATTGCTAGAGATACAATTCCCACTAAGTTGTTTCTTTTAGGAGCTGGGGTGGGGTGTGGAGATTGGCCAGTGGCTGTGTTGGTTGCTTTTGTCAACTTGACACAAGCTAGAGTCATTTTGCAAGAAGGAACCTCAACTGAGGGGTGACCTCCAACAGATAGTCTGTAAGCAAATCTATGGGGCATTTTTCTTGACAATAATTGGTGTGGGAAGCAGGTGGCCCTGGGAGGTGTAAGAAAACAGGCTGAGCAACCCTTAGGGAGCATGTAGTGTCAGTAGGCGGTGTTTCTTCACGGCCTTTGAATTTCTACCTCTTGGTACCTCCCTGAGTTCCTGCCCTGACTTCCCTCCATGACTATGAGCTCTAAGGAAATAAATCCTTTCCTCTCTCAGCTGCATTTGACCGTTGGTCTATCACAGTGACAGAAACCAAACTGGGACAGTGGTCAAAAGCACTCATTACACAGTCATCATGGTTAGAGCCTGGATCTTAGTGCCCACATAACAAGTCAGGCATGCCAATTCCAAGAGAGGCAGAGGTGGGACGATTTCTGAGGCTTGCTGGCTCCCGATTTAGCTGAAAAAAAAAAAATTGCCCCAGGTTCAGGGAAAAATTCCTCATGGACGCAATAGGCAAGCGATAGAGGAGGATACTGGATTCCCTCTTCTGGCCTCTACAAGTGTGCACAAATGTGTGCACCCACATATTACACAGGTTCATGAACTCACACACGGACGTGAGTACCACAACCAAAAAATCAATTACAAAAACATTTTGGGTCTCAGTTTCTTGTTTTAACCTGCATGTCCCACACGTTAAAGGACAAGTAGGACAGACTTCTTAAAACAAGGAGAAGTCCATTTGGGGACCCTCCAACATGTAAGAGATCTTGTAAATACCTCCTGCCCTCCGTCTCTTGGCTCCAAACTGTGTCTGGGAAGGGCCTAGAATGAATGAGCTGCTGGGGAGGGGGAGAGAGGCTTGCTGTCTCTTTTCTACTGCCCACCTGACCTGCAAGGAGTGTACCTACCGCAGGACAAGGGACAAGGTGCCTGCCCTTGAAATACCTGGCCAGGTTACTGCCAGTACAGCCATAGGGAGGCATGGAAAAACACCCATGCCTCTGAGCCATGCTGAGTCATCTGGGTGTAGACACTGCTGGGTTTCATTCTTGCAACATGAAGACCTAATAGAGTCCGGGCAGAATCTAGGCTGAGTTTTGTAACGCCTTTTTTAAAACCTTTTAATATTTTTATTTTATGCGTTTGGGTGTTTTGCCTGCATGTATCTGTACACCATGTTCATGCAGTGCCCACAGAGGCCAGAAGAAGGTGTAAGACTGCTTGGGACTGGAGTTCAGATGGGGTGTGTGCTGCCAATCAAACCAGGTCCTGTGGAAGAGCAGCCACGCTATTACCCACTGAGCCTTCTTAGCGGCCCTATAACAGTTTTTAAAGACAAGTTCATAACACATTCACTTCATGAACTAAATAGGCTGCTCTAGAGGCTGGGCGAGGCAGCAGTATGCAGAAGCAGCTTAGCTGCCAGCTCATCTTTGAGGGATATCTAAGTGCTCCGGCCAAGGCTAGTTCTCTGAAAGGTCCAAGATCAAGAAGTGGCTGGGGTTTGCCTCTCTCATCGAGTCTCCAAACCTTTGGTCTCATTGGCTTGAACCACTGCTGGTTTTGGGCTTCTCCCTGGACAGAATTTTGTAGATAGAAAGTCCCCTCCATCTTCCTTCCCTGGATAGGAAGTTTTAGTTTAGAATAGAGATCTGTGTAGTCTAGGGCAATGTTGCTTCAGATGTCTGACTTTAGAACTACAGTTTACAGGAGATAACCTAGAAGGCAGGTGGGCTAGCACCTGACCAGCATAGACAAACCTGTTCCTAATTTATCTTCCTCACAGCTCCAAAGCATTTCCTCCAGGCAGTGATCTGAGGCAGGAATGGAGGGGTACCTGGCCCTGCAGCCACAGTAATGTTGATCCTGAGGAGAAAATGCTCTGGAAAAGTCATCTGGGAGAGTCCTGAGTGTAAAACCCTGGTGCTGCAGCCACACCCAATCCCAGAGTCCACCTTACCTCTTACATGGGCTTCACGACTTAGTATTTAATTAATATCAAGACAGTTGTTTTCTTTTTCTTTTTTTTTGGTTTTTCATGACAGGGTCTCTCTGTGTAGCCTTGGCTGTCCTGGAACTCACTCTGTAGACCAGGCTGGTCTCGAACTCAGAAATCTGCCTGCCTCTGCCTCCTGAGTGCAGGATTAAAGGCATGCGCCACCACTGCCCGGCAAGACAGTTGTTTTCACTGGTGAGGTGGAGGACTTGGGAAACAGGTGCCTGCTGTCTTCACCTTTCCTGATTTTCCTCCTGAGCTGAGCAGAGAGAGTTCTTTTTGAAGAAAGGGGGTGAAGAACCTGGGATGTTGGCGACAGAAATCATTCTTTCCAGGCAACAAGTTAGTGTCCTGCCTCTGGCATATGGAGCCAGAGGTGGCATGGCTGGTGGCCCACACTACAGCATGTGGATGTCTAAGATCTGAATGTCTGTGTCCCAGGGTGTGTATATGTGTGTATATGCATGGCATGTGAATATATGCTAGAGCCTTCTTGCCTAAGAAAATTTTATACAACCCAGGGCATATAACTGTATAAAATGGGTATAGAAGGCAAAGATTGACAGAGAATACATTGCAAAAAATATTATTTTAAAAGGAGTCTTTTAAATTTTAAAAATTATATTTATAGTGTGCATGTATATGTATGATGACGATAATGGTGTGAATGTGTGTGTGAGTGTGTGTGAGTGTGTGTGAGTGTGTGTATGTGTGTGAGTGTGTGTATGTGTATGTGTGTGAGTGTGTGTGTGTGTGAGTGTGTGTGAGTGTGTGTGGTGTGTGTGTGTGTGTGTGTTTAGATATATACCCGCTACAGTGTGTATGTATGTAAAGGTCACTGGAGAACTTTCAAAAGTCAGTTCTTGCCTCCTAACGTGTGTCCCAAGTTTTCCTTTTACAAACCTGAATCAAGTTGAGGAATAAAGAGACAACACAGTAAGCTGCTTTAAAAACATTTACCAAGCTGGTGCACGCCTTTGATCCCAGCACTTGGGAGGCAGAGGCAGGCGGATCTCTGAATTCAAGCCCAGTCAGGTCCATAGAGAGTTCCAGAAAAGCCAGAGGTATGCAGAAAAACCCTGCTTCAAAACAAAATAAAACAACAACCATAACAAAACAAGGGGAAAGAAAGAAAAGAAAAACAATAAATAACTAAAACATCTACTTTTGCAACTAAAATTGGTATTTTTCTTTTGCCAAGGCTGCAATTGGATCTAGGACCCCATAGTTGCTGGTCAGTCACCCTGCCACTGAACGGTCGACACCTGGAACAAAGAAATATAAAGAAGTTAAATGCAGAGCTCAACATAGCTTGCAATGGGTGTGCCTGCATCATCATGCCAATTATTATTGTTAACCAAAACCATTTTTCTCTTGAGTTGACTATGTAAGAAGTAAATACTGGCTGCAAATATGACGTCACAGTGGTTATGACAGCATACAGATGCCACGTGTAAACTCAAGCCAGACCAAATCCCAGCATGGAGAGGAGCATTGGCAACGTGTCCCGCCCATAGCTGAGTAGCTGTGGGCAATTGCTAGCTGCTGGGAGAATCCATTTTCCTTTCTTTTTTGCTTTGTTCACTTTTCTATTTATTTGTTTGTTTGTTTGTTTGTTTTACATATGTGAATACACTGTCACTCTCTTCAGACACACCATTAGAGGGCATCAGATCCCATTACAAATGGTTGTGAGCCACCATGTGGTTGCTGGGAATTGAACTCGGGACCTCTGGAAGAGCAGTCAGCGCTTTTAACTGTTGAGCCGTCTTTCCAGCCAGAGAGTGTAGCTCCCTTAGGCTGTTGAGATAGGTCAGTGGGTTAAAGTACTTTAACCAAGCCTGGCAACCTGAGTTGGATTCTCAGGAACCACATGGTGGAAGAAGAGGAACACACACACACACACACACACACACACACACACACACTAAACAAACAAATAAATCTAATTTTAAAAAAGAGTGTAGCTCTGCTAAGTGGACCACACTGCAATGGAAGGTCTCACGTCCAAAAATATACGGGCAGTACAAATTGGATTCTTGGATTTAATGATTTAAAAAAGAGGGGGTGAGCCCGGCAGTGTTGGTGCACGCCTTTAATCCCAGCACTCGGGAAGCAGAGGCAGGCAGATTTCTGAGTTCGAGGCCAGCCTGGTCTACAGAGTGAGTTCCAGGATAGCCAGGGCTATACAGAGAAACCCTGTTTCGAAAAAACAAACCAAACAAACAAAAAAAATAGGGGTGAAGTTGTGTGCATGGGACAAGGTGGGTAGGGTGGGAGGGGATGGGTATAATCAATACACATTGATCGTACAAGGTTCCAAAGAGCAAATGAAGAAGAATGAATACTGTAAAGTAAGAGAAAAAGAACTGAATGGAGACTAAAGCGTTAACTCAAACTCATGAGTTGTTTCTTTGGCATTCTCAAATAAGAGTCATGGGCTGGAGAGATGTGCTTTCAGAGGACCTGGGTTCAATTCCCAGCATCCACATGACAGCTCACAACTGTCTGTAACTCCAGTTCCAGGGATCCAACTAACCTGAATCTGAAGGAAGTGGCAAGAAACTGCAGGACATCACCAGAAGATTTTTGGTACATTTTTCTCTATGGAGTTCTGACAAATGCAGCTCAACTACGCAATGTAAGGTGAACCAATACATGCATGTTAGCAAAGAATCCTTCATCGCGTGTCTTTCCCCATGCTTGCTTTAGCAGAACATCCTCTTCCCTGTGTCTGCTTCAGAGAAACGTTCCTTCTCGAGTTGGCCTTAGCCTTTCACACCTGTGTCCACTTTAACTAAAAGTTCCTTCACATGTTTGCCCCAACAAAACACCATCCAACTGACTTTCCAAAGAATCCTTAAGTTTCCACTTCAGGTCCATGGGCAAGTCTGGTGTGGGCATTTTCTTCTTTCTAAATGATGGAGTCAGACCCAGCCCACTGTGGGCGGTGCTACCCAGGGTGGGGTCCTGGGAGATCTCGGAAGGCAAACTAGAGGGCGCTAAACAGCACCTTCCGAAGGCCTCTGCTACAGTTTCAGCCCTAGGGCTTTTGGGTGAGTTCTTACCCTGGCTTCCCTAGTGTGTGGTGTGTGACACGGAAGTATAAACCAAATAAAGGTTTTTCTTCCCCCCAGTTCCTTTCGGTCAGAAATCAAACTAGAACATTCCATTTCTACGTCCACATCTTGTGTGTGTGCATATATGTGTGTACATTGCTCAGTGAGTTTCACTGGGGTTGCTATAGGAGCTTGGACTCCTTACCAATACAATCTGGTTTGTTTATTTACGCATTTATTTATTTAGTTTTGGTTAACCTGGAATTTGATATGTAGACCAGGTTAGCCTTGAACCCACAGAGATCTGCATCATCTCTGCTTCCAGAGTACTTGAGATTAAAGGTGTGCACCACCTCGCCTAGCTATAATCTGGTTTTATTTATTTGTTTGTGTGTTTTGAGGCATGTTTTTTTCTATGTAGCCTTTAATCTGGTTTTAACACTCCTTCTACAGGCTAGGGTGTGGCTTGCTGCTCTTTCAGAAGACCCCAGTTTGGTTTCCAGGAGGGACATTGGGTTTCTCACAGCTGCATGTCACCCCGCTTTCCAGGAGATCCAAAACCCTTTGGCCTCTGAGGGCATCTGCACACCCACAGTGCACCTAAACTCACAGGTATACAAGCATACACATTAAATAAATAAATAGCCACTTCTAGCCAGGTGTGGCGGCTCATACCTATAACCATAGACCTTGGAAGTAGAAGACAAGATTACCATAGATTTAAGGCTAGCTGGGGATACAGCCAGTGAGACAGGGTCTCAAAAACAAAGCCCCTTTTGGGGTGTGTGTCATTTTTTTTTTTTAATTTTCTTAAACCACACCAAGATTATTAGACTATGCTCAGACACCATTTCCTGAAATCAAGCTGAAGAAGGCCTGCACTTGAGGGCATGAGTCAGGACTCTACTGCTGAGAGTCAGGAGCAGCTGGAGCACCTAGAGCAGCTGGTGTGCTTCGGCCAATCAACTGAGGCAGCTCCAGAGCATGTGAGAGACACAAGGCCGATGGGCATGCTGGTGATTAGTCTGGGAGATGAGTGTGTCCTGGGATACTGACTGGCTCTTTGGAGGGTGTCTACCATGTCTGAAGTTGGACAGAGGAGCGAGCGATCCAGTCTTCAGAAGTGGGTGGGTGACATTCTGGAGGCACACTGCACAGGATGTGGAGTGACCTGTGGACAGAGGGAGAACTTTAGAAGTGGGAAGTGGGTGGGGACAGGGAGAAAAGCAAGAGTAGCTCTGTGGAGGACAGAGGGGTCTGAGGAGGAAAGGGGGGAAGGATCTGAGAGATCCTAACCACAGTACAGACTGGAAAGTGGTTTTGAAAGAAACCACTATGTATGCACAGCAAGCATAACCCAGTGTGCCCTCTGAGAAAGCAGAAGCTGACTTCCTCATTCCAACCTGTGGGCTGTGAGGGATAGACAGAGTGGTGTCCCAGACAGACCTGGCACAGCCCTTGAAAGCTCTCATAAGGAACTAAGGGAATGAGACAAAATAGGTGCCACTCGCCACAGAGTGATTGAGAGCAACCAAGAAGTCCCATTGCCTAGCTTTGTAGCCCAACTTACTGTGTGATCTTGGCCAAGTTGTCCTATCTTAATGTTCCTGGGTTTCTAGTTCTTTCTTGGTGAAGATGGAATGATGGCAGGTCTAACAACTGAGGTAAAAATGACTAGACAACTCACAAGAGGATGCTAGAAATTGAAGGTTAATAATAACCTTAGAAATAATGACAGTGGTGAAGCAGACAGCAGCCATGAACCTGTTTTCAGGAATGGGTGAGTAGAAGAGAAGGGGGGGAGAGTATTTCTAGAAGCTTCAAGCCTGGAGGAATCTGAGAAGGAGATTACTGAAGCCTCTCTAGAGTCTTGTCAACCCAGGCTGGTTCTTCTAAATCTGCCCACAGCTCTGGGAGTTCCTGTCTTCGTCTCAGCCATCTCTCTGGATCTCATCTTAGGCTGGGCCCTAACTGGCCTGGATGATGGTTCTGTGCCTCTCTCTGTCAGCCTTCTGTGCTGCCTCTCACATTAGCTTCTCCCAACCCTTCCCATGGTGTAAGCAACAGCATTTTCCCAAGAACCCACACGACTTAGCCACATTGACTAATTTTTCCTTCTCCCTGAATCTCACATCCAACATCAGCCCCAACCTGAGTCTCCTCCACCAATGGACTCTCTCATGCCCACCTGTCCTTCCACTTCCTACAGCTTCTCCTTTGGGTCTGCAGCCTCTTCTGTACCCCCATCCATCCTTTCCCAATGAATTCTCCCTAAAGTGAAAGTTCTCACATTTTCTTAACTATGATCCACAATAAGAAATAGACTATAAAGTCAGGTGGTACATGCTTTTAATCTCAGCATCAGGGGGACAGAAGCAGGCAGATCTCTGGGTTTGAGGCCAGCCTGGTCTAACAGTGAGTTCTGGGATAGCCAATGCTACACAGAGAAACACTGTTTTGAACAAACAAACTAAAAAGAAATAGATTATATTTTACTTTACAACCCAGCACACCTACACACACACACACACACACACACACACACACACACACACACATCAAAAAAGCCATGCACAAAAATACTGCCTTCTGATACTTAGAAATTTGTGGTTTTCCTGGTTGAGTTTTTGTGAACTTGACACATCTAGAGCTATCTGGGAAGAGGAACCTCAACTGAGAAAATGCCTCTTTCTCCATTGCCAGTAGACAAACCTGTAGATCATTTCTTGGTTAGTGATTGATGTGGAAGGACCCAGCCCACTCATGGTGGTGTCACCGGTGGGCTGGTAGCCCTGGGTGTATGTGAAGGCAGACTGAACAAGCCATGGAGAGCAAGCCAACGAGCAGTACTTCTCCATTCATGTCGGTCCACATTAGCTCTAGCCTCCAAGTTCCTACCCTGGGTTCCTGCTGTGGCTTCGCTCAATGCACTGTGGCCTGGGGTATGGAAGCCAATTTAACTCTTTCCTCCTCAAGTTGCTTTTGGTCATGATCTTTATCATAGCAACAGAGGAGTAACTAGACAATGATTCACTCAGTTGCTTTGCAACCTAAGTGGGTCAGAGGCCACAACTTGTAGACACCACCCCAAACAGCTCTGAGTGTCTCACGACTCCAGTGAAGGCTTGTGGCCATCCCAGTCTCTGGAGACTTGAGTTCACCCAGCATTATGGCATGACCCCATGTCTCCTCCCTGCCACCAGCTATGTCTTTTAGGGTCTTTGGGTTCTAGTGGCCCGGTAGACAGTATAGACGATGGATGAAACTCGTTCCCTGAGGGATCATTGAGATGCTCTGTGGGTAAGAGAGTTTGCTTCACAAGCCTTAGTCTGATGCCCAGAACCCACAACAAAGGGAGAGAAGAACCAGCTCCAGCAAGTCTCTGACCTCCATATTCTTGTTGGGGCACACATGCTCCCACACTCACACATATCAAATACATACTATGATAATGAAATAAAAAAATTGATTTTAAGAAAGAAGGGCTAAAGAGATGACTTAGTGGTTTAAAGCACTGACTGCGCTTCCAGAGGTCCTGAGTTCAATTCCCAGCAACCACATGTTGGCTCACAACCATCTGTAATGGGATCCGATGCATTCTTCTGGTGTGTCTGAAGACAGCGACAGTCTACTCATATAAATGAAAATAAGTAAATCCTAAGAAAGAAAGAAAGAAAGAAAGAAAGAAAGAAAGAAAGAAAGAAAGAATCATTCCATGAAAGCTAAGGATAGATAAAACAGTCCATTTATTTTCTTTTACCTCTAAAAGGTAAAGGAAGTCTGGGACTGCAGTGCCCAATGACCAAACCTCTCTCTCCTCTCTCTCACGCCTGTGTCTTTATCCACCGTCCTCTGTCTTCTTTAGCTATGTGAAAACCATACCAAGGTCCAGGAAGGAGAAAGGAATCAAGAATGGAAAACCATTGGTCTGCTAAGGCTGGTGCATTTCACACAGCTGGACGGAGGGAGTTAAAGGTGATCTGAGCTAAAGCACCATGGTAGGATGTTCCACCGCAGTGTGAACCCCAAGAGTGTGTTATTTACTGGAAAACCCTGTAAACAGGATTAAAGAAAGTCAGCCATAGGTCAAGGGGCAGAACAAGCAACCAGTTGACAAAAAGTGAGCATAATCATAGAGGGTAAGAGGCAGTCTGGAGGACAGACAGGAAGTAGAAGGGAGGGACATTGGGTTGGAAGGAGGTTTTTTTGAGATGGCCTGAGAGAGGGACATTGTTTCTAGGAGGTCAGCTGAGGAGGAAGGTCAGCTAGGTGCTTTCTCTTCCTCTCTGAGCTATCTGGTTTTCACTCTGGCTCCTGAGTCTCCATTGGTAAAACTGAATAATTGAGATTTTGTTTTAAAAACAACAGACCATAGCTAAGCCAGCCTCCTCTAGTTGAGGTTTTACATTCATGCAGAGGCCACAGGGGATAGATGTTTCTGAACAGGTCCGATCATTTAAAGTGAGGCTAAGATAACCGATTAGCCCAGAGAAGAAAACAGTAGGGTGTTTTTTTTTTGTTGTTGTTCTTTTTTTCTTTTTTCAATAGAAAAACTGGAACTATCACAGGGTGGACCAGGGACAGATCCTAGATAGAAAGGTGAAAGCATTGTTGGTGGCTCAGGTTTGGCTGCAGAGGAGCATCCTGGAGGGCAGATATGAAGGAAGAATGTGGCGTGCCGTCTAGGGCCAGAGTGAGGAGAGAACCACACAGGTGCCTGGCTCAGCAGCTCAGTCTGAGCTCTGGCCTCTTCCCAGCCCCTGGGCAATGGACCTGATTCCGGCCCATGAGGTCAACGGCAGCCAAAACTATGGAGGGATAGTAAGGAACTTGGAGTGCCACAGAGTTGCTGTGACCTAGGAATTGTTGCTGTGTAGAGATGCCAACCCTTCAGAAAAAGCAGATATGCAAGTAAGTCTTGACAGAAGGAACAACAGATTCATGAGGCTACCACAAGAACAAAAAGATACTTTCCTATCGACCTCACTTTAGATTACATTACTTTAGTGTGTGTGTGTGTGTGTGTGTGTGTGTAAAACACAGCAAAGGTGTCAACATCAGAGGGTGACTTTCAGAGGTCTCTGCTCCCATCATGTGGGTCCTGGGGACCAAGCTCAGGTTGGCAGGCTTGGTAGCAAGCATCTTTATCTGCTGAGCCATCTTGCTGACCCTATCAGTGTCTTAATCATAAAGACCCCCAACAAGGATAGAGCTGCTGCCATCCCAGGTTGGTGGTAGACGTAGTTCTTGTTTGCTTGCTTGCTTGCCTAACAGCTGTATAATGCAGCTTTCCCACAGGCTGGTAGCAAAGGAAAATACATTTAAAAAAATTTTAAGCCACAGGGAGAAAACAAAAACCAAGTGGAAGGAACTTTTTTTCTCCCCAGATTTGGTCACATTTACCTTGAGAAAGCACATGTGTCGGCAGAATTACCAAGAGCTGGTTTTGTTCATGGGAGAATGCTCAAAAAAGGGCTGGTTATGATTACTTCTGCTTGTCTTGTGTTCACTCACAAAAATAGAAGAAATTATAAGAGGCAGACAATGGCTGTCATTACTTATCTTGGAAATTGTCCATCATCGCTTCTCATGTGTATTTCCTAAAGAACTGACTGTTGACTGTGGTCTAGCCCTGGGTAATCTGGTCTAGTCCTTTCTGTGCCTGTCTTAGGATTTCCATTGATGTGAAGGAACACCATGACCACAGCAACTCTTATAATTACAACATTTAATTAGTGCTGATTTACAGTTTCAGAGGTTCAGTCCATGATCATCATGGTGGGAAGCATGGCATCGTGCATGCGGACATGGTGCTGTAGGAGCCGAGGGTTCTACATCTTGATCTGAAGGCAGTCAGAAGGAGACTGGGTGGAGCTTAAGCATGTATATGACCTCAAAGCCTGCAAACACACTTCCTCCACAAAATGACACCTCCTCCACAAGGCCACACCTCCTCCACATAGTGCCACTCCCCATGGCTAAGCATTCAAACACTTGAGACTACAGGGGCTGTATCTATTCCGACCACCACACTGCCCAAACTTCCCACAAGCCTGTAGGTCACCAGTTAAAAACTGACTTTCTGCAACCCCCTACTTTCAAGAACACCCACCTCAATAACTCTGTCATGTCTGAGGGAGAATGAGCTCATCTGGGCATGACAGCTCACATCTGCAACCCAGCACTTGGGAGGCTGAGGCATAATTATGAGACCAAATCTGAGACCAAATCAGGCTCCATAGAAAGTTCCTGCCTCAACAAAACAAAACAAAACTGTCACACACCCTCTTCAACCACTTGATTTAGCATTCCGTGCCTGGCATTTTGCCAGAAACTGGGGATAAAGTGACCAAAGGATGACAGCCTGAGCTGGCACCAAGAAGCTCACCAGCAAACCTGAAATTCTCCATGAAGGGGGGCCTGCTCATTCTGAGAAGAAACCCTTGTTCCTCCTTCACAGCTCCTGACTCCTCGCCCTGGTTTCCGGTTCCCTCACTCACTTCAGTCTTGTCTTTCTGAATCAGCATCACGCTCTGTCTTCTGCCCAGTTTGTGGTTGTGGTTGTCATTGTTTGTTCTACAAACAACTGTTTGCATTCCTTATCTTTTCAGCAACCATGCTGTGCAGGTAGCATCCACCAACACCACAGTCCTGAGAATGCTCTCTCTATTGGTGGTTAGGATGCTTACTGGACCCTTATGGCAGAGTTATCACTCACTGTTCTTGCCTTCGACCCAAGAGAGTGCATGTATGAAAACCTCTACCTGGATCTCTCTGTATCTGACATCACTTTCTCCTTTCTCCTTGTGTGGTGTAGGGGTCCGGCCTCCATCTTCCTCTGTCTGCTACCCATTCTGGGAGATGACAGTCATCTTGAAAACTTCAGTGACATTCTCTCTTTGCTCCATCTTGAGTCTCCTCTGACCTCAGACCCTTATTTTCTCTTCTACTTTTCTTCTTGGGCATGCTGTTGGGTTTCAAATCCGTGGGAAGGAAGAATCAGAACTACGGTCTTCCTTTAGAACCCACTCCTCTCTCTGCAATGGACAGCATCGGGGCCTGAGTCAGAAGCCTCTGTGATATCTGTGACTACCCTGTCCCCTCTCTTTCAAACAGTCTTCCTGCCACTGAGGTCCATTAGAGCTGACCTTGAGCCATCAGTCCTAAGGAGGGATGGTGAATGGGTTTTGTCTAATCTGTCACCTCCGTGTGATAAGGATTTGGAGACAGCATTTGGTTCCTAAACATAGTAAACACTGCTATGCCTGGTTGTGCCCCCACGGCAGAATGCACACTTCATTTCCTAGTTAGCCCTGCACCTTCTCTGGTGAACAAATGGAGTTTAGCCCTTCCTGTTGCAGGTTGCCACTGCCCTGGGCACTCTCTTAGGACAGGGCCCTTTAATTAACATTTCCCATTTGTGGGTCCTCATCACCATAGAAAATGTTGATGCCACCCTGCACATACAGGTATATCAGTGAGGACTAGAAACCAAACATGTATTGATAGCAAATCATAAAGAAAAGGTTTTTGTTTTTTTTTTTTTTTTAGGTTTTTCGAGACAGGGTTTCTCTGTGTAGCCCTGGCTGTCCTGGAACTCACTCTGTAGACCAGGCTGGCCTCGAACTCAGAGATCGTCCTGCCTCTGCCTCCCGAGTGCTGGGGTTAAAGGTGTGTGCCACCACTGCTGGACAAAGAAAAGTATTTTAAACAAACCTTTGGTGTGTGCTGCAATTTATCATTTGAGAGGAAAGTAATTGTGACTCAGTGATGGGTGTGTCCGTGCTTATCTTTACATGACATTAGATCTTGGCTGAATATTTGAAAATGTAGAGATGCTTCAGTGTTCTTCAAAGTTGACCAATATTTTGCTTTCTAAATAGTCAATGCTGGGTTAGAGAGATGGCTTAGCGGTTAAGAGCACTGACTGCTCTTCCAAAGGTCCTAAGTTCAATTCCCAGCAGCCATATCTGTAATGGGATCTGATGCCCTCCTCTGGTGTATCTGAAGACAGAGACAGGACAGTGTACTCACATACACTAAATAAATAAATAAATAAATAAATAAATAAATAAATAAATCTGAGAATGTCACATGTAGAACTATAAAACGGCCAGAATGTGTTCACAGTGATTTCAGAGATTGCTAAAAACTTGATTCTAATCATAAACCCAAATCATCTAACAATTAAAAGATTATTATTTTACGCATATGTATGTTTTGCCTGCATGTGTACCTGTGTACCCTGTGTGTACTTGCTGCCTGGGGAGACCAGAAGAGGACCTGGAGTGACAGACTATTGTGAACCACCATGGGGTGCTGAGAATCCAATCCAAGTCCTCCAGAAGAGCAGTCGGTGTTCCTCAGTGCTGACCCATCCCTCTAGCCCTAACGGTTTTTTCAAAAGAGAACTTAAGTAATCAGCTCAAATAGCAATTTTTAAAATCAAATATTCTGATACAATACACTGACTTGATACTTACATGCTAAATAATGATAGTCAGAAATATTAAAAGTCTTTGCTTCCTAAAAGTAAACCACTATGTTTTTCTAAGAGCAAAAAGTCTTGGCGAGCAGAAACACAGCTACTCATAATGTAGAGGCATCTCAACTCTGAGCCAGGGGATATCAGTCAGACAGCATAGACAGAGCAAAGTGTACCCTGTGTGTCCTGAACCAAGGCTGCGTTGAGATCCTGTGTACAAGATGGGTGAAGATTGCAGGAAACCCCTTAGGTTTGTTACCTGTTTGGTTTGGAATTAATCTGTGGTAGCTGTATGTCTGGAAAACCTTCAGTGTCACTGCCCTTTGAAGAAGCTCCACATTTAGTGACCCACAGTCCAAGAAGCTGAGTCTTGACACCGGAAATATTCCAAAACTTCCAAGTATTCCAAGAAGAGTAGAGTTCTCCACCTTCTGACTCCCTCCCCTCCACAATTAAGCCCTTGCATTATCCTGCCAAAACAGTGGCTCTTAAACTGTGGGTCGAGACCCCTTGGGGGTCAAACACCACTTTTACAGAGGTTACCTAAGACCATCTGCATATCAGATATTACATTATGATTTGTAACAGCAAAATTACATTTATGAAGTAGCAGTGGAAATAATTTTATGGTTAGGGTGTCTCCACAACATGGGCAACTGTATTAAAGGGGGCTGCAGGGTTAGGTAGGTCGTGAACCACTGCAAAAGGACCTTCACTCTGATTTGCCCACACCATAGTGTAGTCTTGCGGCTCATGGTATAGACTCAATGTCTCCTTACCCCATTTCAACCCCACTTACTACCTGTGCAACCCCGATCGGTTTAACTCCCTGTGCCTCCATTTCTTCATCAAACAAGTGAAAATAGTTATTACTCACTGATGGCTGCTGTGATGATTACACATGCGAAGGACAGAAAGTGTCCAGCTTAGTTCCTGCCGCGTAATAAACCAAAGGGCAACATTCATTCATGTTGCTACCACACCCGGAAGCCTTCTCCCCCTTGGCTTTGGTCAGGGTGTTCCACTGGTCCTGACCCACCTTTCTCCACTCCCAGGAGTAAATTGTTCCTCTCTCTGCATGCCAACAGCATGTGTCATAAGCTTCCCCTCCAGCAGGTACCCGGGCAGGCACTAATTAGTATCTATGTGTGCATGAGACCCAGGCTTTGGGTGCTCCTTAAAGGCAGGGATCCCCTTTGCTTGCTTCTGTGTCATCTGCTTCTGCTGAGTGTCTGGAGGACAGTAGCTCTGACAGCGAACCGTGTTGTGATAAGGAATGAATGAACTTTCGGCAGAGCAGGATGAGCTTTGACTAGTAATACTGGTCACAGTTGAAGCTGTTATTTATCTCCCTTGCAGGTTTCTCCTTACCTCCTGGAGTACAGCATCAATATCTGCTACACATCACTGGGGATCACTGGGCTAGCTCTGACTTGTTTGCACCTGGGGGGGGATTTGTGAACTTCAGAGCCACACTGTTCATTCTCACCATCATAAACCTAGACTGCATTTTTCACCGCCTAATTTCTTCCACCACTCCGTTCCACTCTAGGTAAAGAACAAACGGGAGCTCCCCTCTCTACTCCAGGACTTTTGACGATCCCCCTTTCTTTTCGAGACAAGATCTCACTATGTAGTTCTGGCTAACCTAGAACTTACAGAGATCCACCTGTCTCAGCCTCTCAAGTACTGGGATTGAAGGCGTTCGCTGCCATACCCAACATGACATTCATTCTTGTTGAGACCATGGACTCTGAGGTCTTCGTGATTGTGAAAATCATCGCTGCAAATGGTGGCAAGGTTTTTGGAGAGCTTCGAGTTACAATTAGTTGAAGGAATCAGCCTCTTCTGAAATCTACCTACCAGAGTTTGTTGCCTGAACCAAAGATGTGACAGTCTAGCATTCCAGTGTACTCCTGTTACTAGACTGCCATAATTTATAGGAAATGGCCAGGCTAAGCTATGCTTCTTTGGATTTTCTGAGAAATTTGCAAGCTTGATTGCTATCTTTGTGGTTTCACAACCCATGGCGTTCCCTTGAAAAGTACAGAGAGGGGCTGGAGAGGAACTGGAACTGGCTGCTCCTGCAGAGAATCCAAGTTCAATTCCCAACACCAACATGGCTGCTCGCAGTTAACTCCAGTTCAAGGGATCCAATGCCCTCTTCTGGCCTCTGTTCCCTCCCGACCCCCAGACACACATGTGGTGCAGGGATATCCATGTCGTCATTCACATATACATATAAGATAAAAATAATTTTTTGTAAGTATAGAGAGGGCTAGGGCATTGGCTTAGTGGGTAGGAACACTTGCTGAGCAAACCTGAGACCTGAGTTCAAATCTTAGTTCCCACATAAAAAGCCAGGAGTGGTCATGGGCAGTGCCTTTGAGGAGCAAATGTGAGAGAATCTCCTGGGCTTGCTGATCGCCAGCCTAGATCCAGGTTCAGTGAGACCCTGTCTCAAAGGAGTAAGGTGGAAATCAATAGAGCAGGACTCAGGACATCTTCCTCCTTCAGTGTACACACAGGTGCACAGCCCCACCCATACAGCAAAACAACAGAAAGCAAAGGAAATAAGACAAAGCCCAGAAAGCCAGTATTGGTGGCACATGCCTGGAGTCTCAAGTACCAGGAAGTAGAGTTAGAAGAATCAAGTTATTCTTGAGTATATATGCAGTTCACAGCCAGCCCCAGCTATGTGAGACCCCATCTCAAAGAAATAAATAAAACACAGAGAAGAAAATCCTCCATGGTTTTCTAATTTTCTGCCCAAATCAGTTCTCCCCATCTCGCCGCAAAGATTTTGATGGCTGCCAGCCAGGAAATGTGTTGAAAATATGCACAGTGGGTTGCTAGCCAACAAGATTCATAGCCTGTCTGTCCTGTTTTCTATGCCCTGCCACAGCCTGGCAAGCTCCACAGTTCTGTTTGCAGTGAAAGCACTTTTATGTCAGGGGAGTGATTCTTATCAGGGGCGTCCCAAGTGCCCACCCACCAGCTGCCTTCTCCATTTGCAATGCTCTCTCCCAGAGAGGGCTAGAGGGCTGTTGCTATTGTTTTGTCTTTTGAGACCGTCTGGTCTGGAGCTCAACACATACACTCACTAGCCTCAAACCCACACCAATCCTCCTGCGCAGACTCCCACATGATGGGATTACAGGCACAAGACACTACCACTGCCCCCACTACTCTCGGCTCTCATTTTGACACTTTTGGGGGTTTTTTTTTAGCTTTGAAGGAACAACTTATTAAGCAAGCCTATGTGCTGCGGATGGGGAGGAAGGGGGAGGGGGGAGAAGAGCATGACTCGGAGTAGAGAAAAGGACAAACTGTGCTGATCTAAAGACAGGAAGTGTGACAAGAGTCCTGGAGTCTGCAACAATGTGACAGGGAGAACTGATAAGAACCGGTCAAGGAAGAAAGTGGACAGTCTGTGCAAGCTCATTCCCCAGCTGGGGAGCCACCTGGAAGGGCCAGCCCAACAGCAAGTTCCCAGAAAAGACGTTCCTCAGAGAAGTTGAGTGGCTGGTTTGGACTTCATCCGGAAATCCTGGAGTTGCGTAGCCATGGTAACACACATGGAAACCAGTGCTCTCCGGCTCATGCTGATCTAGCACACTCAGTCCTGCACAAGCTTGCGGGTTAGGGGAGCATGTGCTCTGCCCCAGTTAGAGTGCGTTTGTAGCAGGTGAGAAAAGCCAACCAGCTTTAGCCAGTCTAAGCTTTAGAAAAAACGATGCTTAAAAGAAGGGTCCCAGCAGGGTGGTCAAGAGTGAGATGCACAGTCTAAATGCAGACATGAGATTGGATTGGCTATTTAAATATTTAGAGCCCCACGGGAGTATCATTCTTCCTTCGTCAAAGCCTCCATCTCCCTCTCCCTTTCCATTTTTACCTCCTTCCCCTCCTCTTCTCTCCTCTTCTTTTCCTTTCTTCTTATTTTTCTTCAATAGCTCTTGCTAGGTATCCCAGGCTTAGATCAAACTCTCAATATTCCTGACTCAGCCTTCCAAGTTTCATCAAGCTTCCTTGTCTTTTGCTTTTATTTTTATTTTTAATTTTTGTTGTTGTTGTTGTTTTTGGATTTTCGAGACAGGGTTTCTCTGTGTAGCCCTGGCTGTCCTGGAACTCACTCTGTAGACCAGGCTGGACTTGAACTCAGAAATCCTCCCGCCTCTGCCTCCCAAGTGCTGGGATTAAAGGCATGCGCCACCACTGCCCAGCTTGTTTTAATTTTTAAATCAAAACATTTACATTAAGGTACAAAGAAATTGATTTTTTAAACCATTTATTTATTTACTTACTTATTTTTAAATTTATTTATTATTGTGTATGTGACTGAATATATGGTAGATGTATGAGCCTGTGCATATGAACCACAGCCTGGATGTGGAGGTCAGGGGACAACCTGTTGAAGATGGTTCTCTCTTTCCACATGTGAGGCTCTCAGCTCCAGTTCAGATTGGCCCCAAAGGACTGGATTTCAAGAGGTTTTTGTCATACGTTTGAATCATTATACTTCCTTCCGGTCGACGCTGTCCTTCCTGCTGTCCCCAATGCCCCACGCCTCTTTATCTCAGACCATCTCTCTCCACCCTTCACATCTAGAGGCTAACACTGTACAGGGACAGCCCCTACCACATACCTGATGTTTCTCAGGGCCCAGACTCGAACTCCAGTGGGAAAACCCACACACTAAGCCTACGAAGGCAGTTTGCCTCTGATTCTACCAACTATAGTGAGTTGGTAGAAGCTCCAACAGGGCCAGGGCCACCCCTTCAAACATGGCAGGAAGGTCATTCAGAGAGAGATGAGAAGCCATCCAATGTGTGTCATCTGTCCTATCTCCCTGCTCAACTCAGTGTCTGCCGGCCTTCTCCAGTCTCCCCGGGTCCCCTTCTCAGTACTTAGGCCTTGGCTCAGCTATTATCCCCTAAAGTGCCAGCAACTGTTTTAACTAACAGGACACTTGCCTCTTCTATCCCTTTGTCGGTCCCATTGGATAGACTGAGCTGTGTCAGTCCCTCCTTCATTAAAGTTGAAGACCTAACTCTCGGTACCTTTCAATGTGACTGTATTTGGAAATAGGGGCCTTTAAGGGGCTGAGAAGTACACGTGGGAACACTCCAGTGGGCCCTGATCCAGTAGTATGACTGGTGGCCTTCCATGAAGAGAGGACTGGGACATGGAGATGTATGGAGGAAAGATCACATGAGGATCTGGACAGAACTCAGTCATTTCCAAGGCAAGGAGAGAGGCCAAAGAGGAAACTAACTCTCACATGTCTGAAACTATCAAAGAATAAGAAAGGATATTCCAAGAGAAAGAGAGAGAGAGAGAGAGAGAGAGAGAGGGGGGGGGAGAGGAGGAAGAGGAAGAGGAAGAGGAGGAGGAGGAAGAGGAGGAGGCAGTAGTCATGGTGGCGCATAACTTTGATCCCAGCACTTGAGAGGCAGAGGCAGATGGATCTCTGAGTTCTATCTCTATGGCCAGTCTGGTCTTCATAGGAAGTTCTAGGCCAGCCAGGGATACATAGAGAGACCCTGTCTCAAAAAGGAGGAGGAAGAGGAGGAAGAGGAGGAAGAGGAGGAAAAGGAAGAGAGGAGGAAGAGGAAGAAGAGAAGGAAGAAGAAGAGGAGCAGGGAAGAGGGGGACAAGGAGGAGCAGGAGGAGGAGGAAGAAGAGGAAGAGGGAGAGGAGGAGGAGGAGGAGGAAATAACCCTCTGTTCCTGGACTTATGGCCTACATATATTGCAAGCAAGTGAGTGTCATTGAAGCACCCAGTCTACAGTGCTCCACCACAGCAGCCATGGCTTTCCTTCCTTTCCTTTGCCTTCCTTTCTGTCTACTCACATGTGTCAAATGCCTAACCCTGGAAGTGGGCTCTGTCAGGGGCAGCCATAGGCAGCAGGTATGTTGAGTCGATGTGCATGCCGAGGCCTTGAGCTCTCGGTCTCAGAGACACTGTTGTAGGTGTGTGGGTTTTGTGGCACCTGGTACTAAAGGCCAGCTTGGGTTACGCTTGTGGCAGACAAAGGACAGAGGTGACTAGAGCCGAGGCAGGCAGGGAGACAAGCTTTCCCAGAACCTAGGATACCTCTAATTCCCTCATTCTGTTGGCTTCTCTCTACACTAGCTGGTTGGAGCTGCCAGTACATTCTTGAGAGAGCTTGCACTGCAGTCTGGGAAGGGAGACTGTGTTAACCAGCAATTGGTATGTTACCACTGACCCCATTTTATGTGTTGGCTAGGTTTTGACACGCTTGTCTATTGGCTGAGTTATAAAGCGTGGGTTTGCAAAATGGTATAGGCATGTGTTGGGTACTTGCTAGGCTCACCGGAAATGAAGGACCAGCTTCAGACAGCTGTGATGTTAGCAGCAGATGACCGCAGTACCTTGGCTCCAGAACACTGGGGAGTGTTCTGTCTTCAAGGTGTAAATTGTGTCCCTATGACATGAAGGCTCATTTTCTGTCCTGAAGGTTCCAGGCTCCCAACTCAGAAGCCAGCTACGAGCATTACATACACCAAATGTCCCCAGGTCAGCTCCGATTCTCAGTTGTCACCTGGATGTATTGACAGGATGTAGACACAGGTAGAACCGGGAAAGTCGCTGTGGACCAGATGTGACAAGTGGGAAGATCTTTTCCTTTCCTCTTTCCTGGTTGTTCTATGTTCTGCTCTCTATGAGAGTTACTGTCAATGTGGTTCTGCTTATATTTCCCTAGGGCTTCAAGTTTTATAGGGCATCTCTCCTTATTTGGCACAGTGTACCTAGTTTCTGGGAAGTTTCTCCTTCTGGCTGTATTTCCTATTTCTTCATGCTTTGATTTTTATTACATTTAGTTATTAGTGTGAGGGAGGCCATGTGCCTCCCGCATGGAGGTTGGAGGACAACTTGCAGGAGTCTGTTTTCTCTTCCTGCTACGTGGCCACGGGGGCTTGAACTCAGGTGCTCAGGCCTGGTGTGAGACCCCTTCCTGCTAAGCCACCTTTAGCCAGCACCACCCCCAACATGATGCTCTGTGTTCGTTATTTTCTTATTTTACTTCTGGCCTTCAGAAGTGACTAATTGGGTTCCCCACCCCACCCCACCCCACCCCCGATTTCCTTTTCCTGCTTTAGTTTTTTTCCCTCTCTCCCGGTTTTCTCTACCTGAAGTTCCCTCCTTCAGGTACCTTCCACCAGTTTCTGTTAAGCATGAAGCTGCTCTGGGGGCCTTTGCTTGACTGTCTGCTCATTTTTTTTATAAAGTCAGGGCCCTAACATCTCTGTATCAGAGGAAACCAGGTGGCCAGTTGCTGAGGGTCAAGGTTAGGCTTGCCCCTTACTTCATACAGCACAGTCATCAGTATCTAGAAGTCATTCAGTAACATTTTATGAGATTGTCTGGTACATTTATTTTCAAAGAGTTTATATAGGCTTTGGGCTGGGTTCTAAAGAGTCATTTACTGTTCCTATAAAGATTGTAAACCCTGGGCACTCCTTGGTATAGCAAGACCCTTCAGCTGGCTTTACTTGGCATGAAATTGGTGTAGATGCGTTCCCTCTGATGGGCAGTGAAGACATAAGTCTGACCTCATGATTCAGTTCCGAATAAGTAAGCCTTCTAAGTAGCAAAGACACAACTTTTCTCGATTCCTAAAAGTGACCAAAGATTACCCACAGGGCAAGAGTGTGACTCATCTCTTATTTCCATAGCAACCTTTTTCGGCTGTCCACTTCTAGCTAACCGTCAGAGTGTCCTCATGACTCACTGTCTTAAGACTTTAAGTGTTTTCCTAAGAGACTAAAGACATTCCTCTTGGCATAACCTGTTCCATGTCCACATGCTAATCACCTCCAGATAACTCATTCAAACAAATTGGTTGCCAGGCTACGTGTGTAGAGGAGAGTTCATGGCATCCAAATCCTTCTCCAGACGCACAGTGACTTCCGTTGTATAAGCTTGGAGGGGCAGCATTGAATGCATCACCAGCAACAGGCTCTGTAGAGCTTGTAAATCTACCCTAGAGAATAGAGCAGGCTCCTCTGTGCCACTGGTGAATGAGAGTTTGCTTCCACATTTCCCTCTGGCTGAGATAATTTATTGACACACTAACAATTGATTACTTTCGAGACTACAGGAAATCTGGAGAGCCAGCTGACATCTAGACTGCTCCATGGTTTACATAAGCCAGTGGCCACGGTGATTGGGGTTTTTAATTTTTGTTTTAGTAACAGGGTCTTACTGTGTATCCCCGGCAGCCTCAAATTCCCGTACAGACCAGGCTGGCCTTAAACTCAAAGGGATCTGCCTGGTTTTGCATCCCAAGAGCATGCAGATCCCAAGAGGATTAATGGCATGAGCCACCACACCTACCTACAGTGATTTTAAAAAACAAAAGAAAACATTTATTTCTAAAGTTTTATTTACATGTCTTAATTTTTAAAATGCATTTATTTTTGCACATATGCATGTGAGCATGTGTGTGCGCATTAGACAACATTCAAAGGTTGGTTCTCCCCCTTCCTCGTGAGTCACTGGGATCAAGCCTAGGTTGTCAGGCTTTGTAGCAAGCACCCTTACTGGATTACACTTAACTCTCTATACCATATTTTCTCATGTCTAAAATGGGATTCGTAAGCAAGGGCACAGTGAAACCACTGAACGGAACTAACTCCATGGGTAGAAAGAAAAGTTTACTGGGGTTCAAACCACCAAGGCAACAAACAGCCCCCCAGGGGTTTGGGGAGAAGTCAGATGAATGGGGGCTTCGGGCTGTTACAGGCTCTTGGGATTGACCAGGAAGTAGATGCCTTTGCCCTAGGTAGTGGACATTTTGGGGCACACTAAGGGAGATTCCTGGTCAACAGAAAACACCTCTAAGCTTCTGTTTGCACAGCCAGAGTCCTGTTTAGGACCAGCACTGGCATTTTGGGGTGTGGGGTGCTGCTTTGGATGGAACAGGATTAAAATAATGCCAACTCCATTAATGTATGTAAAGCCCTAGGCACAGCATGGGGTGCATAAGCGTTTGGAGGATGTTAGCTGATGCTATCTGAAACTGGGGAAGCATCTTAAATATCCTTAACCACACATCACTCAAGTTTTTATCTATATAAATGCTTCCAAACTGGCTATCAGCTTTCTTGCAAGAGCAGCTGTTCCTTGTAACAACTTTTCATACAGGCAGAGCTACAGCCTGTTCTCTTGATTTAATGTTCCTTGCTGTGCTTGTGCTCTCCTCCAATCTTTGAGAAAACATCTTCCTAGGAAGCAATTCACTCATTCATTCTACTTCATTCATTCATTCATTCATCCACACTCATTCATTCATTCATTCACTCATTCATCATCAACAAATTCCCACCGAGAACCTACTATGTACCACATTGGGGTACCCAGACCCAGCAAAATCCAGAGCAGGAGTGAATACAAATGGGGGTGCCTCTTACATCTCAGACGTGTCAGGGACACCAGCTCCTCCCTCCCCTTACACTCAAAGTCACTGCGCATTTCTGGGGAAGGCTTCGGGTGAAGTATTAGGGGCAGGATGAGACCATGAAAGGCAGCTTCAGACAAGCGAATCGAGTGAGTCTGAGAGTCTGGGTGCGGACAGCCAGGGCCCACTGCGGGGTACAGGTGAGGGGCACAGGCTGGCGGGCGTGTTCCTGTCCACCATGGGGAACTGGAGTCCGCGGGGTGAGGTCCCGCCAGGCGCCTGCAGGGCGAGGGATGCTGCCCCGCCCCAGTAGGGCGTGCCCGGGCAAAAGTGTACTAGAAGCCGCCGAGCCACCGCCCAGCTCTAACAGCTAGCGGAGCGGCGCACGGAGCACCAACCAGGTGAGCGACGCGGGGCAAGGGGACCGGTGCTGCTCGGTGCACCAAGAAAGGGCTGGGCTCGCGAGATGGACTGCCCGGGCTCTGCAACCCGGCAGGAGGTGACCTTCAGGGTCCCAAGCGCTGACCCACTGCTGTGGTTCTTCCGTGGATAACTCTCGGAGAAAGTTAGTCACGACCTACATACTAAGTCTCTTTGGGATGGCGGGATGCCAGCGGGACCTGGGCACGCCTTCGAAGCCCTGCGCTCGAGTGACCCACAACCCATGGAGATCCACCTTGTAGCTAGCTCCAAACTGTTGCCCCTAGCTTGGCCATAGGAATCAGTGCTTCTCCTGGCATGTTGGGGTTGGGGGTGGGAGCCTAGGGACTCAGCAGACATCTCCCGGGATTACTGACTTGGCCGCCAGGCTCCTTTGATGCACCTGAGAGATCTTGCTGTGTGGTCCCAGTGAGTTCCACCAGGTTCAGAGGAGGCAGGGGCTACAGCCACTCCCTGCGTGCTTGACCGCACGGAAAAGTGCTGCCCAGGTCCTAGTGCGCATGTTCCAGGATGAAGATATACTGTAACCTCTACAATTTTTTGTGAGC
Source organism: Rhynchomys soricoides (assembly GCA_019843965.1). Classification (NCBI taxonomy): domain Eukaryota; kingdom Metazoa; phylum Chordata; class Mammalia; order Rodentia; family Muridae; genus Rhynchomys; species Rhynchomys soricoides. The sequence goes on from JADRCH010000103.1 coordinate 2,287,267, forward strand.
CAAGTGACTCATCCCTGACCAGTGAGGATATTTGCTCAATAACCTCTAGATCTGGGTAGAGGAAGTTTTGGGTGTGATGGTGTTTGTCTCAAAGTGCAGACCCTTAGCTAGAGGCTTTCAAAAGTTGTATTTATTCTGAATTATCTGTTACTCAAACACGAATGCAGGGAATCGATGTGAGACATGGGGTGGGGTGGGGGGATTGAGGCTGAGGTTTAGGATTCTGGCTAACCCTAGTAGGAAGCATGTGATTCCTATTTGAAGACACTGGAATGTTTGCCCTGGGGATTAGGGTTTGGTCGGATAATGAGAACATTTGGACTTAATGACCCAGCTAATTCTGAGGAAAACAACAGGAATCACAGTGTGTAAAAACTCACCAATTTCTGAAATTCCAGGTTGCTTGCTTCAAGTTTATATTTCCATATTTTATTTATTTACTTTTGGAGGGGAGAGGGAGTGTCTTAGGGTTATACTGCTGTGAACAGACACCATGACCAAGGCAACTCTTATGAGGACAACATTTAATTGGGGCTGGCTTACCGGTTCAGAGCTTCAGACAATAATCATCAAGGCAGGAGCATGGCAGCATCCAGGTAGGCATGGTGCTGGCAGAGCTGAGAGCTCTACATCTTCATCTGAAGGCTGCTAGGAGAAGACTGGCTTCCAGGTAGCTAGGATGAGGGTCTTAAAGTCCACACCCACAGTGACACACCTACTCCAACAAGGCCACGCCTTCTAATAGTGCCACTCCCTGGGCAGAGTATATATAAACCATCACAGGGAGGCAGGATGCCTCCGCAGCCTAGGCAGGTCTGGAACTCACTATGTAGCCCAGGCTTGCTTTCAAATTTCAATCCTGTCTCAGTCTCCCAAGTGCAGGGAGAACAGTGTAAACTACCACCCCCCCAACTGTTTCCATAAAAATTGAAGTTTAATAACAAAAATACTTCCTTTTCTGCAACAATAGTCTTTGGGCGGGGGGGGGGGGGGGGGGAGGGGAGGCAGGTCAAGACCTTGAGACTAAAAGAATTTTTTGTTCAGACAAAGTTTCCTATGTGGTCTAGGCTGGTCTAGAACTTGTGATTTTCCAGGCCAGTACAACCACACCTAGCAATTGTCTCCTTCTTGGTCACTGATAATTTTTGCTTTGTTTTGTTTCTCGAGATAGGGTCTTAAAATAAAACATTGGTTGGCTTTGTACTCAGTCCAGAGTTCAGGCTGGCTTTGAACCTATGGCTCTCTTTCTACCATGGTTTTCTGAGTGCTGGGATTACAGATGTGGACCATCTTTACACGAGACTTTTTTCCTAAGATTGTCATATTTATCTTTGATGGAGACTTGATTCCTACATTCACAATGTTTAGGAGTTTGGTTTAAAATCTGTACTTATTGCATACTGTGGGGAGGACTTTGATGGGCCTTCAGACTTATGCTTAGAAGTGTTTAATGGATGGCTCACTGAGCTGTACACAAAGCAGAAGAGCTAGAGAATTGCTTGACAGGTGACTGGAAAAACTGATCATTTTCATGTAGAATGAGTCTATGCAAGGGTTCTCAGTCAATGAGGTAGTTTACTGGGTCAAAAGCATTTGTTGATCATTGTTCAAGATGGGGGTCTCACAGGTAGCACTGACTGGAACTTCATACATCAGGAAGGCCTGGATTTATGACCACCTACCTGCTTCTGCCTCCTGAGTATGCACAGATGCTTTCCAAAGAACTTTTTCTTAGGTGGGTGTGGGAGTAATTCCAACATTCAGGGGGCAGAACCCAGAGAATCTCAAGTTCAAGGCCAGCATAGGCTACATTTAGAATTCTAAGCCAAACTGTGCCAAAGAGTAAGACCTGTCTTGAAATATATAAACAAACTTCTCACCAGTGAGCTCAAGTATGCTAGGTCAGTCTTATTTATGATTCAGGTGCCTATTTGCCACACATTTGCAACACACACACACACACACACACACACAGACAAACATACCCACACAGACATACCTCAATTTTAAAATAAAATCTATGTTTGAGAAGTAAATACTGTTTTTAAAAGAAAACAAATAAGAACAATGAATACTTTTTTGGGAAGAACACAGTTTATTGGCTAAAATGTAGTTTTTCTTAACAATGTGACTGTGCACAAAAACATTCTGTACTCAACAGCCCGTGTGTTGAATGATTCACCAAGTTTGTGTGCTGGCCAATGCTCGATCTTATTTTTAAATCTGTTTACTATTTCAGCATGCTATGTAGTTCTGGGTGAACAAGCCAGAGAATTTTTCAGTGAAGTAACTAAAAATTTCGAAAGATTCTATTTTAAAACATCAAAAATGTACAATTTTAAACTAGTATAGGACAAACTTGAATTAGGAATCAGGAAACTTGGACCCTTGTCCCCAAGATGCCCATGAGATGGCTTCAGGCCACTGAATCAGCTCTCAAATTCTGCACTTCACACTGGGAATGTTTTCTCTAGCCAGTGTCACTAGATTGCTAACAAAATAAAAACTGCTCTGTGAAAGTTCTCTGGGAACTGAAAATCCCCATACAAGTGCAGGGAGGGTATCATTATCCTGACATCCTGTGGAATGTGTCACAGCACTGTCCAAAGTGTCATCCAAGGCCCACGTGAGTCACAGGGTAATCTGCTGCCTCTAGGATTTCCTTTGGTCAGATTGGAAAATGGACTAAGCTAGCCCTGATCAGAGGCTTTGTGCAGAACGAAGCTCCACATGGAGGTGTCCCTTAGTGTTTCTAGATGTATCATTCTTTAAACATAATTTGATTGATGTTCTGTTAATAAAGCACCTTTTGAGGAAAATGGTAAAGTTAGGTTTGTTTTGCTTTTTCTCACATAGAATTTTCGAAGTGAAACATTATTTAACAGAGATTTGGCATTTCGGCTTAAGAGTTTAAATTGTAAATCTTCAAGTCTCTTAAAACTGTAGCATACTTAAGAGGGAAAAAAGGGTTTCTTTAGGGAGAAGTGTTCGTTGGTTAGTTTTTTGAGATAGTCTTGCTATGTGGCCTAGGTTAACGGTAAACTCAATCCTCCCGCCTCAGCCTTTTGAGTGCTAGGATTACAGGTGTGCAGCACCGTGCCCAGCTCTTATTTTTGAAACAGGGTTTGCCTGTGCAGTTTAGACAGGCTCCACATTTCTGATCCTCTTGCTTCAGCCTCCCTAGATCTGAAGTGGCAGGTGGCGACCATCCTTCCTCGTAAACTTGGCTACTTGGAAACTCTTTGTTGGTTTTTATGGCCCCTTATATGTACATTTATCTAGGGATAGACGTTAACAGCCTGGATTGGTAGTTTTCAACCATAAGTGGTTTTGGCCTTAGAGATTTGCCCATGTTTGAAAACATTTGGGGTTGTCACAAGTTTTAGGGTAGTGTGCCACTGGCATCTAATGACTTGAAGCCAGAGATATTGCTGAAACGGTGGGAAAAGGCTAATCAGAAGTGCTAAGTTCTCTGCCCACTTTAAACTTCAAAACTATTTCCTAACAAGATCTCACTACGTGGCATTGGCTGGTCTGGGACTTGCTCTGTAGACCTCAACTCTGCTGGCCCCAAACTCACAGAGATCTGCCTGCCCCTGACTTCTGAATGTTGTGTGCCACTCTGCCCAGCCTAGATTTTATTTTCTTAAGAAAACTCTGAAGCCAGGGACCGTGGCTCATGCCTTTGATCCCAGCCATTGGGAGGCTGAGGAAGGGGGATTGCCATAAGTAGTCAAGGTCAGAATGAGACCCTGGAACTTGGTCTGTGATCCAGACTGACCTCAACTTCACCGGAGTTCTCATACTACAGAGTGCTGAGCTGACAGGCATCAGACATTATGCTCACCTAATCATGTTATTTCTTGGGATAATTGAGTAAAATATTACAGGTGGGCAAATTAAGTCAGAGGAGAGTCTGATTATTTCCAGGTCCAGGCAATTCTCATGGTAGCAAAATGGAGCCCTGACAGACAGAACTGTAGTCCTGATGGAGTCCTGACAGAACTGTAGTCCTGACAGAACTGTAGTCCTGGTGGAGCCCTGACAGAACTCCCCCCTGCCCAAAGCTGCCCTCCGGTGGCTGCTTGCATTGTTTCGTACTAGAGTGTTGGCCAAATATGCCAATGCTGTTAATTTAATCCCCAGCACCCTAAGAAAGAAAAGTTTCCAAACCAAAGCTGCTCTCTGCTGCATTGAGGGATCTGTTGTAAAGGGGGGCAGGTTCCAGGCGTCTTGTGGTTTTATAGGTGTGGCCCAGGAACAAGAGCAGGAGGAAACAGGCTATGTCTGCAAACCAGCCCCGTGACAGCTTTGTGTAGGGCAAACCTGTTTGGCAGTATCTTGAATGCAATCGCTTCTGTTCACATTGCTGCCTGACTCACCTTTATTTGGCTGATTTTCTGCTATTTTATTTGGAATATCCAGTACCTTAAAAAACAACAACAACAAAAAACATGGCGCCAAAGCCAACACTTGAGATGCTGCTGAGGCAGGAGGATCATAAGTTCAAGGTCAGGATAAGCTACATAGAAAGACCTTTCTAAAATATAAAAGGAAGCACTTCAAAACCCAACCAATCAAACACTCCTAAATGTCACCTGTTCACCACCATCGCCCTTCCCAGCTCACAAGCAAGCTCTACGATTTAAATGTCCCAGCAGAGTCTGGTGGCACTGACCATACTCTTGTGCACATTACATCTCATGTCCCTTTTGCTGGTCTGTGGGCCCTGTGATTGTGTGGAAAGTGATGGCTCAGAGCAGGCATCAGCAATGGAGGATAAATAAGCAGGCAGCAGCCATGTTAGCTGTCTTTGAGATCTCAATAGGAACCAACAGATAGCTTTCCACTAATGTCCCGGGAGGGTTGTGGCTGGGAAGAAAGGAGGGCTGTATTTCCCATGAATCTTTGCAAGGGTAGAGAAACCCAGGGAAACCAAGAGAAGCTGTGTCTTGTACCATTTTTCACCGAGAGAAGAGGCAGGAAATTCTCAACCTATTCCTTAGCCCTCAAGGTCTTTTACTCTCTGGCTTCAGAACACAAGCTCCTGGCATCAAGGTCTGACTTCACAACCTAAGTGGGTTTGGAATTTAGCTAGAATGTATCCCCACCTGTCCACAAGATGGTTTTATGGTCCAGCACCACTGACTTAGGCAAAATGATTGTAGACAGACTGGAATTGCCCATGAACTATTTGGGATGTTTAATCTCATGAAGGTTTGTAAAATGGTTTAGGCTCAGATACTAATGACCCCCCTTTGGCTTTTCTCTCTTAGGAAAATGGCAGACAGCTTTTCGGTAAGTATTTCATGTCTATTTTCTTAGTCCCATACATATTCATATGGGTTAAAGGTTTCATTTCGACCACCAAGCTTTCCCTTTGACCCTCCTACTGTGAAATGCCCTCTGACTCGATTGTGCATTCAGGCCTGTTAGCAGTAGGCTTGCTTTTCCAGCAGCAGATTCCAGGGAGAGACATGGCCTCTGCAGCAGTGACATATCTCCTAGAAGCAGCAGGATGATGGCATGGTCTGCCAATGCCAACATCTGCAGCTGTTTCTCATGTTGATAGAAAGCATGTGTTTACAACTAGCGAGTTCCTGGTGTAAGCTAGAAAAGCTTAACCCACCCTCATATGCCACAATGAGAAGCCAGAATAAAACACAATACAAAACAGCAGAGGATCGAACTCAAAACAGCAGAATAGGCAAGGGAAGAGTGTGAATCTTCTCTTATCTCCCAGCTTCTTAGATCACAAATGCCTGCAGTTCCCTGAATTCTATGTAGTGAAGGAGTGCCATCCTCTAATTGTTTGTCTTTCTTTACAGCTTAATGATGCCTTAGCTGGCTCTGGAAACCCAAACCCTCAAGGATGGCCCGGTGCATGGGGGAACCAGCCTGGGGCAGGGGGCTACCCAGGGGCCTCATATCCTGGGGCCTACCCAGGACAGGCTCCTCCAGGGCCCTACCCAGGACAGGCTCCTCCAGGGGCTTACCCTGGACAGGCTCCTCCTAGTGCCTACCCTGGCCCAACTGCCCCTGGAGCTTATCCTGGCCCAACTGCCCCTGG
>JADRCH010000103.1:2293346-2345913 GCA_019843965.1 Rhynchomys soricoides
CCTGGCCCAACTGCCCCTGGAGCTTATCCTGGCCCAACTGCCCCTGGAGCCTTCCCAGGGCAACCAGGGGGACCTGGGGCCTATCCCAGTGCTCCTGGGGCCTATCCTGCTGCTGGCCCCTATGGTTCCCCCGCTGGACCACTGGTAAGAAGGAAGTTGTTTCATGGGCTTGCTGTACAAGTGGACAGGACATTAGGGGGGAATTTAAGCCTGCTGCTTAGAGCCGTGTCTTAAGGGCCAACCACAGGGGTGTAATTGGTCAAATGGGAAAAGAAATGTGTTCTTATTGAGTTTATTCTGTGACTTGTTATGATAAGGCATTGATAAAGGTGCTTTAATATAAATCAAGTTAAGATTGTAGTAATGAGTGGTGCACACCTTTAGGAAACAGAGGAAGAAATATCTCTAAATATGTGGCCAATCTGATCTACATAGAGATCCTGTTTCAAAAAATAATTATACTATGAGGCAAAGCTGTATTATTAATAAACACTGAGTTCAGTGACTTATACCTATCACCCCAGTAAATACTGAGAGCTGTTCAAGGCTGCAAAGCTTTAGCTCATACCAGGGATGCAGGAAAGGGAAATGATGGGGTAGAGGAGACTCCTCCATCTTATACCCATGCAAGGAGTCTTCCAGTTCACCCACCCACCGAGAGCAACTCCAGGAAGATATACAAGGTTTAGTGCAGATCAGGGTGAAAGATGGAAGTTTGAGAGACAGCAGAACCTAGGAGGAAACTTCATAAAGGAGAGACCAGAGGCAGGGACAGAGCTCTGGGGATGCCCACACCTTAAGCACTTTGCTCAGCACTTGTGGAATGAACTGTAGAAGTGCTCATTCCACATAGATTCATGTGCAAAGCATTCTCCTGGTGACCTGTGAGCACAGAAGCCCTAGGCGACACCAACCTTTCCTCAGGGAGCAGAATTACAGTGCTGGCTTTTATGTCATGTGACAAGGGACCCAGGGACCTATGCATGAATAGATTGTTGGTCGACAGTCTAGCTTAAATTGTTACAAAAATGAGTCTGTGCGGATGAATTATGGGTTAAAACAGTCCCAGTGATGGTCCAAGAACATTTGCTCCTTAATTTGTTAATTTCTCAACTAACATTTTTGTACACAGGGAACACTATCTTCCATCTCTTTAGGCCCTGGACAAGGTGGCTTCAGAATCTACACAGGGTTCTGTGTTGGTCACATGCATTGTAACAATGTTTGCAATGTACTTTTGCATTCCCCAAGAAAACACAACGCTTTACTGACACTGGAATTCTTGTCTGTCCCAGATGGTGCCCTATGATATGCCCTTGCCTGGAGGAATCATGCCTCGAATGCTGATCACAATCATGGGCACAGTGAAACCCAACGCAAACAGGTACAAGAGTGACCCCAACAACCAATCTGTTGAATGGTTTCAAAATAAAGACTATCTTAATTAAGATTTTGTAAACTATGCATTAGAATCCATGCTGGGCTATCACATGGACTATCTCATAATCAGTACTTGATCCTATGTGATTTTTCTGTTGGGTTTTTATGTAGAGTGAATGGTAACATTCTCTACTCTGTGTTTTGTTGTGTGTCATATGCTTTGATCTTCATGAATGAGTGCAGGATGGGGGCCAGTTGTGGTGGTTTGAATACTCTTGGCTCAGGGAGTACCACTATTAGGATGGCCTTGTTGGAGGAACTGTGGAGGAAGGCTTTGAGACAGCTTCCTCCTAGCTACCTTCAGAACAAGAGGTAGACCTCTCAGCTCCTCCAGCGTCATGCTTGCCTGGATGCTGCCATGCTTCCCACCATAATGATAATGGACTGAATCTTTGAACCTGTAAGCCGACCCCAATTAAATATTGTCCTTTATAAGAGTTGCCTTGGTCATGGTGTCTCTTCACAGCAATGGAAACCCTAACTAAGACACCATTGCTTCCCCTTTAGGCAAATAAAATTGAGGCTCAGGTCTTGTTTACTGCATGGCAAGCTAGAAAGCCCAGCTTTCTGGGTAGGTATCATTTACTTAAAGGGTTTGAGAAGATTACCATGGCAACTCTTATTAAGGAAAACATTTAATGGGGCGGCTTTACAATTTCAGAGGTTTAGTCCATTATCATCATGGTGGGAAACATGGCAGAGTGCAGGCAGACATGGTGTTGGAGGAGACAAGAGTTCTACTTCTGGATCTGTAGGCTGTGTCACTGTGTAACTTGAGCATAGGAGACCTCGAAGCCTGCCCCCACAGTGACACACTTCCTCCAACAAGGCCACACCTCCTAATACTACCACTCCTATGGGCCCATTCAAACACATGAGTCTATGGGGGCCATACTTATTCAAACCACCACATACCTGTTAAAGATTTCATCAAACCAACCTTTGCCATGGGAACAGGCTTAGCTGAGGTAGACCAGGTTGTGATGAGGTAATTCCATGCCAATTTATAGTCACCCAGGGATACCTGGACTGAATGATTACTTCTAGTCACACTTACACATAATATGAAGAAGCTGAATGTCCCCAGCAATCCATTTCACCTGTCCCTGAGCTTAGTGGTGCCACAAACACTCCTGTAACCATGAGTGAATCTGTCTCTAAGTCTTATGGACAAAAGGTAGATATTCCAGTCAGGTGTACAGGCTTATTCAAGAATTTTTTTTTTCAAGACAGGGTTTCTCTGTATAGCCCTGGCTGTCCTGGAACTCACTCTGTAGACCAGGCTGGCCTCGAACTCAGAAATCTGCCTATCTCTGCCTCCCAAGTGCTGGGATTAAAAGTGTGAGCCACCACTGCCCAGCTTTATTCAAGAATTTTTAAGTGTAGGATTGGCTATAGAGGTGGATACCCAACATCCTAGCTTATAGGAGTTGGAAACAGGAAGATTCTAAGTTCAAGGACAGCCTGAGCTATATATAGCATGATTCTATCTCAAAAACAAAACCAAACAGAATGAAGCTATGAATTCCTCTGTATCAGTTTATACTTGATAAAGGAATGGGAACCACATTCTGTCACCAGATGGACACAGCTTTGATAGGCTTACATTCACCCCTCCAGCCATCCTCCCTCCTGGTTCTTCGTGGGAAGCACTGTCCCAAGCTAGTCTTCTTTCCATATGGCCTAGAGAGATGCTCTAAGTTCAGTATCCCATCACATGGTAAAACTTGTCTCACAGTAAACACTGTGTGTTTGTGTGTGTGTTATGTGTATGTTATTTTCAAAATATACATTTATATAACCTGTTCTAACATAATGCAGAACTCTAGAGTTAACATTAACAATTGAGGATTACTGCATTAGATAATTTAGTCTCAGTAACACTAGTGATAAAGCACAAGTGTACTGACAGCTCAAAATGGATTCTGGGTCAAATAGTAAACAGAAAAATAACTGTGTGAACCCACAAACACCCTAATATAAATTCATGGGGAAAAAGTGTTTGTGTGACAGAGATGACAATCTCTGTTCACAAGAGGACCAGAGCCAGTGGACCCAAACACTACGGTCACTTTCCCCAACTGCTCCTGTTATTCAGAATACCCAAAGGATCACTGTTGGGTCTAGATCACACACATCAGCTTCTAGTGTTACTGTAGGGCCAGTCCCTTAACAACAGACTTGTGTTTGCATTAACAAACAAGAACAAAAAGGGTCAGAAAGTTCAAATGGCACTTTTGCTAGTCCCACCTCATAGTGTGGCATGTCCTGACTTTACAATATAGCAACCAGGAAGGAAACATTAACTACATCTGTGCTGTTCTGAGCTTTCCGGTTAACCCTGACAAAGTCAGGTACTTGACAGTTCTTACGGTAGCTGGCTTGCTTTTGACAGATACTAGGAGTCATCTATCAGGGCAGGAAAAGTATCATTATTATTACTTATACAGCAAGGTACAAAATGCTCTCAGGATGGGTCTAAAGCTGTGAGGACATCTAGAAGTGTCTACCTGAGTACACAAGAGTATGTCTATGAAGAGAGCACTATAGTTAGGAACGACCCCCAAAACAAGACAGCTGGTGGCACACACTCGAAATCACAGCCCTCGGGAGGCCAAGGTAGGTGAGAATCACAAGCTGGAGGCCAGCCTGGGCTATATAGTGAGATCCTATCTCAATGAACAGACAAGGCATATTATCCCACTGGACTTTCAGGGCGATCACAGTAATGAGTGAGAGGATGTGCCTGTTCTTTTGAGTTGGATCTGATACTGTGGCTTATTTGCCTTCAGAACAGAAAAACAGTTCCTACATATTATGAAAGGGTTTGCATTTTAGAAAGTTAGACGGTCTTGACTTGAGGCATACTTTAATTCTCTGTGGTTTCTGGTTTAAAACAGCATCACTCTAAATTTCAAGAGAGGGAATGACATCGCCTTCCACTTTAACCCCCGCTTCAAAGAGAACAACAAAAGAGTCATTGTGTGTAACACGAAGCAGGACAATAACTGGGGAAGGGAAGAAAGACAGTCAGCTTTCCCGTTTGAGAACGGCAAACCATTCAAAGTAAGTTGCTGCTGCAGCTGCTGCTGTATTTGTACAGCCTTCTCTTATCAAGGGAAATCACTGGAAAACCTGTCCTCGGCACCTGGCCAACCTTCCTCCTAACCCGGGCAACTAGCTTCAACAGGCAAGGGATGCAGCCAGGAGCAGAGTGTTCTCCAGCTCCTTCAGGAGCCTCCCACTGCCACTGGTATCACAAAACTGCCATTTACAGGATTTTAGGAGGGAAAAGTATTTCCTGGCCTTCCCCAAACTGGCAGGTTAACTGTTATACGTTAACCTGCCCTATAAATTAATAGTTTTCATTAAGGAATTCCCTATGTTGCTGTTTTTAGCTTCTAGGTATTATAGGCCCCATTAAAACTAAACTTTTTTTTTTTTTTTTTTTTTTAGAAAACAGGGTTTGTGTAGCTCTGGCTGTCCTGGTATTCTGAGATCTGCCTGCCTCTGCCTCCTGAGTGCTGGGATTAAAGGCATGTGACAGCACAGCCTGGCTAAAACTAAACATTTATGAACACAAACTGTTTTTATGATTGCCATTAACTATCCTTCTGATAACTTTGATATCTTTTTATTGTTTTAAATCTGACAATCTAGATTCATTTTTGCTAGTCAGTTACTGCTCTGGATCATTTTTATTCCACAAGTAAAATGAAACACTGAACTTCCGCTTTACATAGAAATTGACAGATGAAAACAAAACATGGCAGACAGTGTGCCCTGGAAAACACACATGGTGGAATGCCTAAATTTCACTGGTTATTACATGCTGTTCCTGACGGTTTCCACGTTTGGTTCCTAGATACAAGTCCTGGTTGAAGCTGACCACTTCAAGGTTGCGGTCAATGATGCTCACCTGTTACAGTACAACCATCGAATGAAGAACCTCAGGGAAATCAGCCAACTGGAGATCCTGGGTGACATAACCCTCACCAGCGCTTCCCACGCCATGATCTAAGCCTGAAGGGGCAGCACGGAAACTGGCCCTGTGTGCATTATGAGTGGAACGCTTGGCGTTTCTCTCCTTACCCTTCTTGTAAGAGATCCATTTAATAAAGTCTCATGCTGAGAGATACCTGTTGCTTTGTTTTCCTTTTATGATACTGGGGGTCAAATCTTAGGACTTTGTGAATGCTAGGCTATCACTGAACTACACATCCCAAACCTTTTAAACTTTGTGTTGTGTGTCCGTGCACATGGGTGCAGGTGCCTGCTCACACAAGAGGCATCAGGCCTGCTGGAGCTGGAGTTACAGGTGGTTGTAAGCTGCCTGAGTACCAGACTCAGATCCTCTGTGAAGTTGTCTTGAGGGTGGATGGCTGACTCGTCCACTCAGGCCTTGGACTTTCGTCCCTCTTCCTGAGGTGCAGGGACAGGTCAGGTCCACCAATGCCTCCAGCTGCCTGTCTTTATATGCCCTTTGATTTGGAGCATGTAAGTATGCAAATAGAAATATGTAACTATTAATAAATCATCCTGATTTTTAATAAGGAAATACACTGAATGGCACCAGCTCACCAGCAGACAGTTAACCATCGGCATCTGGGTGCAGTTATGTTACTTAGTGCTGTGAGGTGATTTCAAGGGAAGATCAAAGGGTGCATTTACACAACCCTAGATAAGGGACAATCAGGGCACAGGAAAGATCGATGTGAGGCTGCTGCCAACGCTGACCCTGCACACCGTCTTCCGGCATTATTCTATACCACGCAGACTCTGTTCTATACGACAGGGAACTAGTTGCTCACACCAGCATTACCACAATTACGGGACAATCATATATACAGTCCTGAAATATCTGTCCTGGAGGCTGGTCTTAAACCCATTTTTCCTGTAAATCCCCAGGCCATTGCCTTTAAACCAGTATTCAATATTTTTATGTCCATTCTCATACCTAACACTTTCTATCTTTCCTATCAGCAGCAAGCCTAAAATAGGAAAATGTCAAAATTCTTTGTTCTACAATGTTATCTTCTCAAATAGTTTAAACTGGCGAATGTCACAAGCTGGCATCCCAGGAAAATCAGAAATCAAGAGGTCTGTAAAAGCAAGCATTACAATCGCAACTGACAGGACAAGAACATGCAGAGAGCTGGGTCTCTCCTTCTAGCATGCAGGTTCCAGGCATTGACCTCAGGCCGTCAGGTTTGGTGTCCGTACCCATTGGGCAATTCCTCCACCCACACCCTCCGCCTTCCATTAGCGGGCTGTTCCATCCGTCCTGTTTTGGTAAGGGGGGCATTCTGTGAACATTCTTCTATGCAGGCGCCTTATATACCCTTCCAGAAAGTTGTCTAGGCGTCATGATACCCACCATCTTTCCCCAAAGCCAAACACATCTACCTGACATCAAAAGTAGACTGAACCTTCTTTTGAACATGTCTAATCCTAAACCCACAAGGTTCCTATTGTGTGTGGAATGTCTTCTTCCAAGGCTCAGCTCATATTCAGACCAAAGTACAACACAGGGTAGGGCTACTGAGGGCTGTTTGCAGCACTGAGTTATCTACTTATGTTCTTCTGTCTGTCTGTGTGTGTGTGGGGGGGGGGGCTGGAATATGCTATATGAACGTGGTGTCAGGGGACCAGTGCCTTTGTCTCTGAGCCATCTCCCTCCTGTATCAGCACTGTTTTGCAATCATGAAGTTAAGGGTTTATAAAATAAGGGCTGGAGTGATGACTCAGCCAAGTGCATACACAGCTGGCTCTTCCAGGGACTGGCTTTCCAGCATCCATGTGAAGCTGTAATTTCAGATTTTTTGTAAAGATTCTTTTCTCTCTCTTAACCTTATCAATGGTAGCTGGCTCTGTTAAAGGTAAGATTACCAGAGGCAGCATGGACTGAACAGTAACTATAATAAATGGACTTCATGATTCAGGAAACCTTATCTAAAGGAATACAGGAAAACAAAGCTATTTGATGCCAACAGATACAAGCGCTTACATGAAAATCCATAAAATGAGCATGCAGATGCAAAACCTTGGTTCACGTTTAATATTTTAAATAACCTACAGGGTTTTCATAGTATCAACATTAAAATATGTCTCCATGAACAGGGAACATTAAAACACTGTGTAATGCAATATAAACAGACCAAATAGAAGTAAATACCAGTGCATATTTTCAAAACTCCCAACAGTTTAAGAATGTATCAGAGAATTAACAAAGTGAAGAAAAGAATGTTTGCAGTTATTTTTAAATTAAAAGCCCTCCCGGTGTTCTCTTCAGGGTCTTAGCGGTGAGAAGACAATGAGGTCACCTCCAAAGGAGAACTGTCTGCCACGCTGTCTGGTCTCTTCCCGAGTACAGGGGCTGGTACAGCTGAGGCCTGCCTAAAGAACACAGCAGAGCAGTCAAGGAATCCACCATTGAGAGTTGCCCGGAATAAGCTTTCTACACCCTTAGTTAAGTGAGTGCCAAAGAATAAGCACGTTTCCCTATGTAACAATAAAGCGAACAACAACGTAAGACCTAATGTAATTTAAAATTTTTAAAGAATTATTTATTATTTATTTTATGTATATGACTACACTGTCGATGTCTTCAGACACACCAGAAAAGGGCATCGGATCCCATTACAGATGGTTGTGAGTCACCATGTGGTTGCTGGGAATTGAACTCAGGACCTCTGGAAGAGCAGTCTGTGCTCTTAACCATTGAGCCATCTCTCCAGCCCAGATTGTATGATTGTTGAAGCCTTTTCTCAGTTAAAATATAAAAAAAAAAAAAAAAAAATGAAAATAATATGGGTGTTTTGCCCATGGAGGCCAGAAGAGGGTGTTGGACACTATGGGCTGAGTGGGTGCTGGGAATTAAACACAGGTGCTGAGCCATCCCTCCAGGCTTCTTCCATCATTAGGACAGATCTGTATGAAATTCAACATATGCACAGATATGGGAAGACACACATTCTAAACCTTGCACTCAAGTTGGAAAGTGAGTAATGTTCATTTTATAAAACAAATCTAGGACTGGGACACCTGTAATCTCAGAACCAGAGAGGAGAGTTCTAGGCCAGCTTGGTCTCTATTTTGGACCCTATTTTGAAACCAAACAGGATGCTTGAGAGGTCTCAGCAGGTTAAAGGGCTGATGACTTTAGTTCTATCCCCATCAGAAGAGAACTGGTTCCCCAAAGCTGTCCTCTGAGCTCCACACATGCTGGGGCATGCACACACCCTCACAATAACCATAAATAAGACATTCAAAACAACTTTCCAATTGTACAAATCTAGAATATACATGAACTTGCCGAATTAAGATGAAAACTTACTGGACCAAGAAGGTGGCATTCAGAAGTGAGACTCTTATGTAACAGTACTGAAAAATAAGAGAAATGATTTTAAAAGAACATTGTTTTGATCAAGAGTTGTTACAAGTGGACAAAGTTTTAATCAATCAAATGAAAAGACAGACCTACTGTGCCTGGCTGTGTCACATTGTTGAAATGCAACTAGATTTCAGGTAAAACTCATACTTTAGGTTTAAGAATCTTCTGTAAGAAAGTACCATACTTGGAATATTAAAGGTACCCAAGCTGCTGACGAGGAACAGACCGAGGCCAGTGTGGTGGCACACACCTGTAACCCAGCACTTAGGAGGCAGGGGCAGGTGGATCTCCATGAGGTCCTGGACAGCCTGGTCTACACATCGAGTTGCAGGCCAGCCAGGGCTACATACTGAGATCATGCATCACTCAAAAGAAGTCCAGGCAAAAGACACTAAATGATGGTGCACAGCTGTAACATTTACTTTACCTTAGGTCTCTGACAGACCTACAGAATAGCGGAGGGAAACAGACCACCATTGCATCATAACACAAATATGAGGCCCAGTTCCCTTCAGAGAACAATCACAACACAGGACATAGCAACAGGCATTAGAGAGGAAAATCAGAATATCCTGAAGGTAGATTCTGGATGCTGAAGGAATTTTTCTGAGTCTAATAGAGAGCAGGTCTACTGTCAAAGGTTCCTCATCTCCAGTGTGGATCAGCACTTCTCTCTGAAGCCTTAGCGTTGCGTTAGAAGAACCTCATTTTTTTTCTTCCCATTTTCAAACAAGGTCTCGCTGTATTGCTCTTGCTGGTCTGGAACACTGTGTGCAGAACAGGCTGGCCCTGAACTAGGAGTAATCCTTCTGTCTCGGTTTCTCTTTTGCTAGGATTATAAGCATGGCCCTTCACAGCTGGTTGAAGAATTAAGTATTCTGAAATTAATTTGTATGAGATAGTTATAATGAGCTCCTAACTGCTTAACCCTCATCATGAGAACCTGGTTCTCAGAATTCTACAATAATCTACATTTACACTTTTTTCTAGGCTTCACTGTATCTCAGAAGACCTTACCTGACTGGGACACCTCAGCTGCTTCTTGTGAGGAGTTACTCGGTGAGAAGGTATTTGTCTCAGGGTTACTCATCAGCACATCCTGGGGGGTGACTGCAGAACCCACTCCTTCCACAGCTGAGATTGCTTCTTTTTGGTTAGTATTAGCATCGCCAGCAGGAAGAGGCAAATTCATCGTTTCAACAGAGAAACAATCCATCTTGACATTTATTTTATTTACATCCTAGAGGTAAAAAGTGGGCATTATACATTCCAATCACCCATAATTGAAACAAATGAAAAAGTTTTACTGCTATTAAATATATGAAAAACAGGAGGCTGACATATTTTTAAAAATCTAAAGAATGCAAGACAGCACTCAGGAGGCAGAGGCGGGCAGATCTCTGTGAGTTCTAGGCCAGCCTGGTCTACAGAGCAAGTTACAGGATAGCCCGAGATACACAGAAAAACCCTATCTGGGAAAAAACCCAACAAGTCTAAGAAACATCCCGAGTCTCACTGTCTTGCTTCATGACACCTGCACAGATCATAAACAACACGGTAATGAGGACCTTTCAGCACGCACCTACGCTCGGCTCAGAGAGTGGCGCACGCTTTTGGGAAAAGAAAGTAAGTTATAAGAGCAAATTGGGCCTGGTGT
The DNA here is from genome assembly GCA_019843965.1 of Rhynchomys soricoides. Taxonomy (NCBI): domain Eukaryota; kingdom Metazoa; phylum Chordata; class Mammalia; order Rodentia; family Muridae; genus Rhynchomys; species Rhynchomys soricoides. The sequence continues at coordinate 2,303,837 of JADRCH010000103.1, forward strand.
TATCCAGGACTCTGGGGCAAAAGGGTTCCAGTTCAAGGCCTACACAGTAAAAGAAAGCAGATATAATACACAGGCAAATAGAGCTAGTGCTATCATCAAGTTTGGTTCAAAAATATAGGCCAGAGAAAGAGCTGGGCTCAGTGGTCAAGAGCAGTGGCTGCTCTTCCAGAGGACCAGAGTTTGATTCCCAGCACCCACATGGCAGCTCACAACCTTCTGTAATTCCAGATCCAGGAGACTATGTACACAGTGCATAGATATACATGCAGGCAAAGAATGTACACATAAAATAATTCTTAAAGAACTTTGTTAGTGTCTGACATAAACAGATGACACCCTTGGCTACCTACCACCACTTTGCAATAGGACTTACATGCTCTAAGGCACTAGAATCTTGTTCTCCAAGACACGGGGCGTCTTCTACTTGGCTGCACCTGAAACAAGCCAATAATGAAACCCATCACAGTCATTGGACCTGTGCTTTAAGTCTATCCTTCATGGAGGCTGCTAGTTTGCATAATGGGCTTGAACATAGAGCCTAACCCAGGAGCCGCTGATCTGTACAGACTAGACAGTTATTGTATGACAGCCACACAGATGATGTCCCCTTTCCCTGGAAGCTCACAGGCCCCTTCCCGCGCCAATCACTCAGGCTAGTACGGTTTCACCTGCAGTGGTGAATGTCAGTGAAATCCAGAGCCACAGAACTAGAACAGGCCAGGAAGCGGCTAAGCCCTGAAGCGAAGCAGCTCAGTCACTGTGTGGGCGGCTCTGCTGTGTTCTGTGTGACAGATCTTACTATGTAACCCAGATTGGCTTCTCAATGCTCCTGCCTCAGCTTCCTAAGTGCTGAACTACAGATGTGCCATCATACCTACAAGTTGGCTACATTTACTTGGTAGTGTAACTCAATATATTTTAATCATAAACATAAGTAGAGACCAGAGCTGAGTATGTGTGTGCCCACAAACACAAAGACACAGAACAAACATGAATAAAATGTAATTGAAAAGAAGAACAAAGAACTGGGCTGGCAGAGTACTTGCCTAGCATGTGAAGGCTCTGTGCTCAACCAAACCCACTCTTTTGTATGTTAATAGAAAACAAATTGAGAAGATGTATCTGGTATAATCTCTTCAGGGGCTTTTATGGAGGATGAGAGTTTGGTTCCCATGTTGGTCAACTTACAATTGTTCAGGTTCCAGGAAATCTGACAACCTCCTCTGCCCCTGCCGGTACCCACACACAGGTAACACACACACACACATACACACACACTCACATACACACATGGCCGCTGTGAGTACCCACACACATAAATAAAAATGAATCTTAAAGAACAACTTATTGCAAAGTTAGGGATTTTTTTGTTTTGTTTTGAAGACAGGGTCTCTCTGTGTAAGCCTGGCTATCTTGAACTCACTCTATAGACCAGGCTAGCCTCAAACTCACAGAAATTCACCTGATTTTGCCTCCCGAGTTCTGGGATTAAAGGTGTGCACCATCACTGCCTGGTTCAAAGTTGTTTACTTTTAAGATGCTTTTTTGTAAGATGTTTGCAACTGAACATTTAAAAGGTTTGTGTGTGTGTGTGTGTGTGTGTGTGTGTGTGTGTAAAGGCCACAGGCTTGCAAAACAAGTGCCTTACCCACTGAACTATCTTGGTGGCCCCAGAATCTCATTTTGGGAGGGACAAATACAACATGACTCAACTGCTCTTACAGATCTTCCTAATACAGATAATAAACTATAAGTTCTACAAAGTAGCAAGATAATAAATTGGTATCCTACAAAACACAGATTTTATAATACCAAAAGCATTTTTGTGGCCATAAGGATGAAAATGCTTTTGGTATGTATCAGAAGTTTAAAAGACATTATAAAATAGTTAAGAACTTTCGTGTGCCTCCTCTGTTTTAACTCACAGGGCCTGCCCCAACCCCGTGCCTTATTTGGTGGTATGATTTGAAATGAGGAGTGTTCAACATTTTCCAAACTTCAGATTAATAACAAGCCCAACATCTTCTCCAGACATTAGACTATAGCTTCCTACTTGTTTAAAGTCCCACTCCCCCCCAAGATGAGCTGCACACTTCTATGAGCTTAGGCTATGCTGATGCAACTGTGTCGAGAATGGATCAGTTTGAGCAATTACAAGCTAAGCATCACTAAGATACCACTTAGGTTTTCTCCCTCAGTACCTGGCACGGCTACTGTAAGGACATTGTAAGGGTTGTGTAGTTCATGACCTAAAGCGACATCTAGGTTGTCTGCAGACATGGAGCACTTTCTCTCTATACAGACTATACAAAAGCATGTGCCTCTTCACCACCCCAGCAACAGCAGAGCGCTCCTGTTCTGCAGACAAGGAAAGCGAAGCTGAGTTAATTAACTTGTCCCAAATTTTCACAGCTGCTATGTCATGAGGTTGGTTTTGAGCTGAGATTTGCTAAGCAGCAGAGGACACCACACCGGTCCTCTCCCGTGTACTGCACAGTCCACTTTTGCAGTCGCAACAGGGCCACTTATCAACTTCAGTCTTGGTGCTTTCTTTTAAGACACTTTACCAGCTTAATCATATGAAATGATAGCTCATGTCATTAAACTCACAGTGCACACTAAAGAGATACCTGCTTTCAAGACGATCTGAAAACGTCCGGTCAGCACGCTCATTCTTGCTGCTCTGAGGGTCAGGCATCTTCAGTGGCGTCTTCTGTCTTAGAAGGTTCCCGGCAGCTCGGCCCTCAGGCACAACTTTGCTGGCAGACATATGTGTTCCAAATCTTTGAGAACGACGTTCAGAAGACAGTACTAGAACAAGAAAAGACAATCTCCATAGCAAGTCTTTTTGTTCACTTTTTGTTCAGAAAGGCAGTATATAGCCTACTCCTGTCAACGTTTGTCACTGACAAGTGCCAGGGACTTTCTGTGACAAGAGGATTGTCATGTTACCCTATGCTTCGCTTTGATATGCCATGCCTATGATGTTACAGAGCTTGTCTTAAAAGGCAGGATTTTGGGCTGCAGAAAGGGCTCAGTAGTTAAGAACACTGGCTGCGCTTCTCTGGAGGAACCAGTTTATTTGGTTCCCAGCACCTCATGATGTTTCAAACAACTGTAACTCCTGGTCCTGGGGATCTGATGCTCTCTTCTGACTTCCACACGCATCAGGCACACACATGGTACAGACAAACGTGTAAGTAAAGGTAAATCATGCATATACATAAAACACCAAAACTTAAAAACAAAACATAAAAAGAGGTAACTCTAACAATAAGCAATAACAGTAAGAATATTTTAGAAAGTATAATGTAAATTAGCAAATGAGCTATCCATAGCTAACTCAGGTAAACAAATGCTTGGGTCAAAAGTGTTGACTAAGAGGAGCAGTGGCACACACCTTTATCTCAGCACTTAGGAAGAGGTAAGAGATCTCTGTGAGTTTGATGCCAGCCTGGTCTACACAGTGAGTTCTAGGACAGCAAGGGCCACACAGAGAAACCTTGTGCCAAAGAAAAAGAAAAAAAGAAAAGAGAGAGAGAGAGCGAGAGAGAGAGCGACCTAGTCTCTTAACGAGTCCCTTTGATCATTTAGCGCAGCAAGGTATTTCCTGGTAAAGTTGAGACATAGGCTGTATCCTGCTGTAGATGGTTACCAAACACAGCCGAAACACAGGTTAGTCATGGGACCAAGAAAGCATTGCAAATAAACTGTTGAGACACTTGGCTTCCTCCAACATAGCACTTGAATGGCTGGTGCCAAAGCACAGTCCCAGCAGGAGGTAAGAGAATGACCTCAAGTGAGTAGTGTACAGGAAAACATTTGAACACGGGGATGGGCAGCGGGGACCAGAAGCTCAGACAGCAGGACCACAGCAAGTCACAGGCCTGTGTGAGTCCCAGCACAGCCTGAGAAACTTAGTCAAGCCTTGTCTAAAGAGAGAGGATTTCAGAAAGGGAGGCTATATCTGGAGGGACATGTGCTCGGCAAGCCGAATCTGATCCCAAGGATCTCAAACGCAACAGCTCAGTTGCCTCCTCACCCCTCTGTGCGAGGAGCACAGCTGAGGGAAATAGTCAGCTCAGGTCTGACTCCCTCTGCACTGTAACTCTACCTAGCTTGTCTAGGAACCTCACAGACAGACTGGGATTGCATGGCAGCAACAGCTATGGCATCACTTGGGAAACACGAACAAGGTCACGACTCACAAGCCAGTATGAGCACACCTCTCAATGTGTGACGTGCGTGTGGGCTTGCCAGCACGGAGCCTATTTCTAGAAATCAGTGTATGGGTCTTTTCATGTGAAGTCACTTCCCACCTTTTACTCAAGCCCTCACTTGGCCCAAACATTTCTCTTAAGTCTCAGCAAAACTACAAACCTGAGAATGACTTAACAGGACTCTCGATCCTGAAAAATCCAGCATCAAACACTATTTTGTCAACTTCCTTTGGTATCTCTGGAGCTGCCGAGTGGGCTTGAGCTTCCTGCCGTAGCCTGTCTTTCATTGCGTTCTTTATGGCGGCAAGACGACTCTTAGCTGCTGCTCGTCCGTCGTCATCCTGCTTTGCTTTGCTTGTTCTACCAGGCACAATTTTTTTCTGCAAGAATAAACAGTAATTAAAAGTGTGTTCATCACCACCTTCTCCTGTTCCTGTACTGAGGACTGACCCCAGAGCCCTGTACAGAGCAGGAAATCTTTCTTCCACTGAAGTAAGTCCATAGCCCTTTTAACTTTTTTTGAGACAGGGTCTCACTATGTTGTGCCCGCTGGCTTGAATGCACACCTGTTTCAGCCTCAGGACCAGCTGATAGTAAAGGGGGCATCGCCCCACCATCTGAGCATCACCTTGTGTGGTGTGGATGAAAACCATCCCCATAGGCTCATGCAGTGGAATGGCTGGTTCCCGTCAGGAGAACTGTTAGGGCAGAATTAGAGGTGGCCCTGCTGAAGTAGGCATGCCCTTGTTGGAGGAAGTGTGTCACTGGGGGTAGGAGGGCTTTGAATTTCATAAAGTTCTCCCCAACCAACCAAACAGTAGACTAAACAACATAGAAGGAGAGACATCTGGTGGTCACAGGCAGAATTACAATTCTTATATGATAGAGCCACTGATAAAATTATTTTGAGAGCTAAACACTCAATTAAGAAATACCCACAGTATGTCAGGAGCAGCAGTACAAGCCTGTAATCCCAGCATCCTGGAAGCTGAGGCAGGAGGATTCTGTTGAAGCCTGCCCCCAAACCCCCAGCATAGCTGTAGCCATTTTGTTCCCTGCCTACCAGCTATTTCATATCGTTGCTGTAATATGTCTGCCAGTCATTGTCGCAGAAAATAACTTGACTCAGATCAGGGTCAAGCTTCCTACATAACCTTTCATGTTCTGAATGTTATGAGGTTTATTAATCTGAAATTTCACAACTATAAGCTTCACATAGGACCCAATAAATGAAAGATCAATATGAACTTTTATGTCTAAAATGGCTTGAGTCAGGGCCGACCACTGGGCAGCACTTCCAGTACCTGTGTATGAGCTCATTGTGGTTTTAGCCTTTATAAGTTGGCCCTGAGAAATGTCCAGTGCACAGCCTTGAGCTGTTGCCCTGGTTGGTCAGTCTTGGGGTATGTGTTCAATAAACCATTCCTATTTAACTGAGATCAGTATTCATGTGGTTTATGGGGTGACTCCTGGGCCCCAACAGATTCTATGTTTGAATTCAGGCTGGGACACTTAGTAAGACTCATCCCAAAAAACAAGTATCATTACACTAGCATTTCTTATAAATAACATCCTTTACTATTACAGAAGATTTAAAATGTGTCCAAAGATCTAACTATTCCTCTCAGATCTTTGTACTGAGATTTCATTGAGAGGAAATAATAAAGTTTCTTTACTGAGACAGAATTCAGAAGAGCTTTGCTTGCATAATACAGTATAAAGTATCAACCTAAGTTTATAAACTAAGTGTACTTCTAAAATCAGAAGAAAACTAACCACTTGGTTTGATAAATGTCCATTTGAGGCATAAGTAAGATGGACTTTAAAAAGGTCTTAGATTACGTGTACATGTGTGTTTATGGGTGAGAATGTGCATGAGAGCAGGAGCCCCCAGAGTCCAGGAGAGAGCATCAAGTCCCCAGAGCTGGGGTTATAGGCCTCACCAAGTTACCCTGTGTGTGCAAGAAAGAGCAGCGCATGCTCTTCAGATTAACAAAGCATGCTTTACAGGCAAAATAGAAAACCTCATATGCACAGTGAAGAAATACATAAACTCTCTCAGTCCACAGTCTGTCCCACAAGAATCATGCAGACAGTAAGGGGTATGATCTGCCTACTAAGAGCATGCGCTCTGAAATAAACCTTGGATGAAAGCCTCAGGCAAATGATTTCATCTTTTGGAGTTTTGGAATTTTCAACCAATAACCATGGCTATAGCACCTAACCAATTGGACTGCTCTAAAGCTTAACACGTGACTAGAGTTTAGCATAAACAAAACAGAAATTATCTACTGCTGTTGCAATCACAAGCAAATACATAAACACAGGAGGTGTGCTCTGGTTTTGTACAGCAGAGTCTTGCTATATAGTCCTTGCTGTCCTGATACATGCTACATAGCCCATGCTGGCCTTGAACTCATGGTAATCATTCTGCCCAGCCTCCTAAGAGCTGGTATTACAAGGCTGCCACACTACACATGTCAACAGAGGTCCAGCTGTCAGAATAAAACAAACACATGCCCATCCACCCGCTGTCTAGGAGCGTAAGTCACCTAGGTACCCCAAGTCCACCACTCATCTGTTACTTCTCTTTGGAAGGAAACACATTTTGTGTTGATTATATCCTTGCTCCTCTGCCCCATGGCAATCAGAATGTAATAAGCGATATATGAAATTTAGCTTGTGAATGGTCAAAGTTTCCATGGTAGAAGTGAAGAAGCAATGCCTTGAACTTGTCCTCTGACCGTCACCTGCACCTCACAGCATAACTGGACCACCCCACCCACTCACATAGATAATGTAGTCTTAAAAGCAAAAATCAGAGAAGAATTCATGCTAGAAACTTGGGGAGGAATACACAAACCTACCCGGGGGACTTTTTTGCTTGGATTATTGCTGTCTTTCCATCCAGATCCCTCAAGTGTGATCAGGTTGTTGAATTTTTGGTTTACATCATCGACCTGGTAATAATAAAAGCCGGAGTTCATCCAATTAATGCTACGTTAAAATTGCTCCCTTAGGACGCTAAGATGAATTACCATGTCAAATAATCAGAAAATGGCAATCCGGAACTTGTTAGTTAGTAAACTTAAAACCCTGTGTGTGGGGATGTATGTGTAAGGTGGTGGCGGCGGCGGCAGCAGCGGAGTGTGTCAGAGAGAGGGGTGAGAGAGGGAAGAAGGGAGGGAGGGAGAGAGAGAGAGAGAGAGAGAGAGAGAGAGTCAGTCTCACATCAACCCAGGATGACCCACAACTTGCTGTATAGTCCAAGAAAATACTTGAAACTCCCAATCTTCGAGCCTCTACCTCCCAAATGTTGAGAGTTATTCAGTTTAAGTCACTGTAAATTGTGTGTTCCAGACTTTTGTTGTTGTTTTGAAAGGTTTCTCTGTGCAGCCTTCTCTGTCCAACCCTGGCTATCCTGGAGCTCTATCTCTAGACCCCGCTGACCCTGAACTGCCTGCCTCTGCCTCTCTAGTGCTGGGATCAAAGGTGTGCACCACCATGTCGGGCTCCAATCAAGAACCTTTATAGTAGAATTGTTGACATATTTGGTCTAGAAACCTTTAAACCCTACATAAAGGATGTCATCTATGGACAACTCCCCCAGACTGTCTGCTTACCTGCTACCTTATTGCTTTACTTGCTAATTGGCGTGCAAATGCTGAGCTTACCATATTTGAGAAAGAAAGCGGATTAGTCACTATCTGCTTCTGTTCTGTGCTAAGATACCCAATTCAGGTATTTTTTTCCAAATTTTTAAATTGGGTTATTCATTTTCATGCTTTCTTTCTCATTTTTTAAAGGAGGGGGAGGGGGAGAAGAGGAAGGGGGTGGAGGAAACCCTACAAAGTCCGAATCCACAAGAAGGTACAACTTAATGACCAAGTGCCTGCCTGGCAGAGGGAAAGCCCCAAGTCAGGTCCTCAGCACCACACAGACCAGAGAGGGCGAGATTCCCTGGCATCTGCATGTAACCTATGTATATCCTTCTGTACAGTAGAAATCACCTGCATATTGTTTATAATTCTGAATACTATTCTGAATGCAAATTCTATAGACTGTTTCCCAGGGTGATGGGACTAAATTAAAGGTGTATGCCGCCATACACAACTCATCTGCTTGCTGTATTCCTTCTTTCAAGATTGATTTTATTTTACATGTGTATGTTGTATGTTTGTGCCTGAGTGTTCATATGTGACCCATGTGAGTGTGGGTGCTGTTAAGAGGGTGTCAGATTCTCTGTGTTTCTCTGTGTGGCCTTGGCTGTCTGGAATTGTAGATCAGGCTGGCCTCGAACTCAGAGACCCACCTGTGTTTGCCTGGGATTAGGCACCATGTGTGCCACCATGTCCTGCTCTACCTGCCTTTTGGTTACCTCTACCTACAATGCCTGGCACACCACAGGAATTCAGTAACTGTCCCAGCTTGTTCCTCACATGCACCATTATCATAGACTCTGAAAACATGGGGAGAAGGCGGTGCGGCCGACATGGGGCCTCCTGAGAGCTCACGCCTTACATCCCATTTTACTGTGGACAGCACACCTGACACATACCTGGAAACTAACCATATCCCAGAATCCATCCAGATCCGTGCAGGTGGTCTCCTTTTCACCTCGCTTATATTCACAATTGTCCACCAGTCCTTCAAACTGTCTGAATCTCTCCATGATAAGGAGTCTTGTTTGGCCAACTGCTGTACGGATAAGATCTTTAGCTAAAGAAGTTAAGAAATGAAAACAGCCTTTATAGCAAGCTAGACAACAGACTTAATCTTAATACCCTAGAGCTCAAATTCCTACAGCAAAACAAAATGACTACCCAAAAAAACTTAGCTATAAATACAGAGCTCGGGGTCCTTGCGTCAAGAACCAGTAACAGTTAACAATGTCCATCCTCAATCATACACAGCTTCACAATGAATATGATTCCCCTCTCCTTGTAGTCTATGAGACTTCGACCTCACACAGGCAAGGCACATAAGTATCCGAGGACCTTGTACTGGTAACTTTTTATAAATAGTTCTCCAAATGGGACAAAGGACCTTTGCCAAACGATTTACATAATTATAATTCAGAATACACACACACACACACACACACACAAATGTGTATTTGTTTTGTTTTGTTTTTGTTTTTTGAGACGGGGCTCCTCTGTGTAGCCCTGGCTGTCCTGGAACTTGCTCTGTAGACCAGGTTGGCCTTGAACTCATGATCCACCTTGCCTCTGCCTTCTGAACGCTGAGATTAAAGGAATACCAGATATCACCACTATACATAAAGTCACATTGAGAAAACAAAATATATAAAGGCTGTGTACTTCTCTAGCATAGAAATATCAGGGGACATATGTTAAACAGCTCTTGGTATTTTGAATAATACTGAAATTACAAAGTTGGACAACTAAGAGATTTAATTTTGAAATGAAAAGAAGTAAGGGCTGTGGACATAGTTTGATGATTAAGTATTTGCTTAGCACATACGAGATCCTGGGTTGAATCTCGACTACTACTACAAAAACCCCCAAACCCAAAAAACAACACACACACACACAAAATTTTTGTGGTCAGGTATGTTTGGACACACCTGTAAGCCCAGCTCTTGGGAGGTATAAAAGGATGACCAGGAGTTCAAGGTTCAAGTAGAAGAGTAAGCTCTAGGCCAGCCTGTGCTGAGAGCACCTCTTTATAAAAGAAAGAGAACTAAGACAACTTTTTTCTTACCATCATCAGGAATGTCCAGTTCCAGCTTCCTCTCCCACTCCAGGCAGTGTGAGGTTAGTTTGTCAGTTTCTGATTGGAGGATTTTTCTAAAATGATGATAAACATGTTACTGTTCCCAGTGTTGCCCCCTTCAATCTTACCATTTTGACATAATACACAAGACTAGAATGATTTAAAACAAAGGTACGCCAGGTGGTGGTGGTACACACCATTCATAACATTACTCGGGATGCAAACACTGCTGGATCTCTGAGTTCAAGGCCAGCCTGGTTTACAAAGTGAGTTCCAGGACAGCCAGGGCTACACAGAGAAACCCTGTCTCGAAAAACCAAACAAAACCTACCAAAGACTTTTTAAAAATCAGGTATAAAAAATTAAAATGGCAATACTAATTTTGGAGACTTTATGTGTAAAGATTTAATGAACTATACTAAAACTCCTGTCATCATACACCTTGTGTCTGTCCATTCCTCTCTACCTAAAACTTACATTGGATGATGATGCAAGACCCACCGTCCAGCTACCGTTCCTGGTTTGTTCCGTACTCTGTTCAGAGGCTGACTAGAGTCCAGCAACTCTGGTGTGTGTTTCATACTCACACATAGTTCTTTATGGAACTAAGGAAAAGCCGAGTGCCAGAAGCACGCTGGAGAGAACCCTATGAGGTCTATGGTGAAAGTTCACCATAAGGGTCACCCTGCAGTCCTAGCACTTGAGGAGACGAGGTAGGAGAAGCTCTGTAAGTGAAAGGTCAGCACAGGTCACACAGCGCGTGCCAGTTGGCCACGGCCACAAAGCAAGACCCTGGGTCAAAAAGAACAAACAACCCACTCGGCTCCAGTAAGGGTGAGGCCTTTTCTACAAAGGCTGGCGATTAGACTGTGCGACTCCAGTCAGTTTTGCTCATAGACAACATTTGATGTTTTTGTTTCTATTTTTGTTTCTCTGCGTAGCCCTGGCTGTCCTGGAACTCACTCTGTAGACCAGGCTGGCCTCAAACTCAGAAATCCGCCTGCCTCTGCCTCCCGAGTGCTGGGATTAAAGGCGTGCACCACCACCACTCACTATAGGGCCCTCCCTAGCTGACCTTGCACTCAAAGATCCTCCTCCCTTCTGCTAGGACTAGAGGTGGATGCCACTGAGCCTGGCTGAAGACATTTTTGACTGTCACTCTAGGATACAGATGCTCCAAGCACCAACAATGTGCAGAAAGGACCCCAAACAAGAAGTACATAATCTGAAATGTGAATAAGGCTAAGGCTGAGAGACCTGAGTTAAATCTGTGTTTATACGGACATCCCAGAGTGCAGAGAAATCAACACTTCCAACACGACCCAGCAATCCCACATCTAGGTAAACAACGAACTGAAAGCAAAGTCCCAAAGGCATACTTGCACACTCATGTTCACAGAAATTCTAATCAATAAAAGATGGAAACGGGCCAAATGTCATTACAGCTGGGTGTGGTGACTTCAGATTCAGAGACATAAGGATCAATCTACATTGGAGACTGCTTACAGAGAGCTCTGGGCCAGTCAGGTTCAGAACTTGTATAGTGAATTTTAAGCCAGTCGGGAGAGCATAGCATGAAACAGTCACAAACAAGAACAAAACAAACAACAGAAACATAAATCACATGTATCTGAAGCAAAATGTGATTCATGTGGATGGAGTAGCACTTAAGATGTATTTACTTTCATGTGTGTGAATGCTTTGCCCTTGGAGGGCAGAAGAGGGGACGGAAGTCCCTGAAAGTGACAGCTGGTTGTGGGCTGCCATGTGGGTGCTGGGAACCAAACTGCTTTGTAAAAGCAGCAAAGTACCCTTAATGGCTGAGCTATCTCTCCAGCCCCCCCTCCCACTCCCAGTAAGTGAGCACAGGGCTTATGCCTGTAAGCTCAGCACTTCTCAGGCATAAACAGGAGGAATGCGCATGAGTTGGAGACCAGTCTGGTCTAAGGTAAAGCACAGGCCAGTTAAGACTACACATCGAGATCACAACTCAAAAAAACAAAAGAGAGAGAGAGAGAAAAGAGATTCTAACATTACAGATCAATCTTAAAGACACTGTGCTAAGTGAAATAAAACCAGTCACAAAAATGAACTGGCTTGGGTGGTAGATAAATGTCTGAAGTCCCACTGATCAAAAGGCTGATGCAGGAATTTAAAAAAAAAGAGGAGGGGGGGCAAGCTCTCATGTTTCCCTGTTGGTCTTGAGCATGCTATGTAGCCAAGGATGACCTTATATTCCTGATCCTCCTGCCTCTACCTCCTGAGTGCTGAGATTACAGGCCTGGCCAGTTAGTTCAGGACTTCATGGATGCCAGGAGGGACAATGCCAACTGATAACCTCCAGCTTTTCTCTTTTCAGCTTTGGCTTCAAGTGTGGACAGCTGAACCCTGTTTATACCACCAACCGAGTCCCACCAAGCAAGCCGAGACAGAGCAGGACAGCTGGGATTACGTACCCACGCACGAGAAAGTTCCTCAGGAGCAGAAACAATGTCAGCACCACTTAATGAGAAAACAATGGGTTGCAGGAGACTTAAAGGGGTTTGTCTTGAAAAGCAGTATTTAGCCCTTTAAAATACTCACACAAAAATGATTAACACCTGCAAGGAAGGGTCAAACCACAGGGCTGGGAAGGACACTTTCCCCTCACACATATGGCACCCTTTGACTAGAAGCCATATTTATGTCCCACCTGCAAAGTGGGAAAAACCATCCAAAGCCAGTTCCTCCCCGTTTCCCATACTCAACATCTATGCATAAAATCAAACACTTTAACCTGGGCGGAAATGTCTAGACACGAATGCAAATTCTTACAGTAACAACATACAGACCTGAAATATGGCACATCATGCTGGGGCTGAGACGTCTGACCTTCACTTACTTCCAATGATGTGACTCCTTTCACCAAAAGGTGATTTGAATTTGAAGAAGAGTCCTTCTGACTTAAGCCATGTTCTAGGACAAAACATTTATTAAAAAACAATTCTCAAAGTGACACTCCTCACAGGAGATTTTTAAATCCTTCAGTTTTATCATGTTGAACTGTAAAACTGTTTCTGCCTCAGTCACTTAATCACTTCATTCACATCTCCTCTGTTAGGGTTGTCAATAGTTCTGTGTTCATTCCTGTGGAGGTCAGAGGTCATCTACAAGTGTCAGCCCTCAAGCACACTATTTCTGAAAGGGTCTCTTCCCAGGGCCTGGAAAGCCACCTGCTAGTCTCCAGCTCCTGCCCCGCCCACACCCAGCTTTGTCCTTTGGCTCCAGAGCTTAGTGGCTGAGCTGCCTCCCCCAGCTCCTCCTCCTCCACATTTTCCAAGCTCTGGATGAATCACATGAACTTCATGGTGAAAATGAGCTCGACACAAAATTCTACAAAATCCTAAGCCAGAGAAGTGACAGCTTAATTAAACTAACCTTTACCACAGTCTGTTAGTGAGTCCAGAGTGCACTGTAATTTATTTGATTCTTGTACTGAGATTTCATTTGCTGTGTCTTGAGTTACAGTGCTAAAAATAACAGGAAAAAAAAAGTCATAAAGAATGAAGTTCATGTATATATAACTAAAGGATGTGAAAGTGTTGCTTTTAAGAAAAGGGTAAACTAGAAATGCTTGCTTTGTTGAGAGTAGGCCTCATTATGTCACTCACACAGAGTTGCTTTTATTTAATAAATTTCTATCCAGGCATGGTGATACACGCCCTTAACCCCAGCATGGGACTGGAGTGCGAGCTATAGATGTCCAGGACCACGGATGCTGGGATAGAAAGACGTCTTTTAGGGTTTGTTGGGTTTGACGTGATCTTGCTATGCAACTGAGACTGGCCTCAAACTCCCAAACCTTATCTTCAGCCTTACCAATGCTAGGGTTATAGGCATGTACCAGCCAGCCTGCCTTTCTATCTTCAAAAATGCTGGAAAGAGGACTTAGCAGTTAAGGGCACTGACTGCTCTTCCAGAGGTCCTGAGTTCAGTTCCCAGCAATCACATGGTGGCTCACAACCATCACCATAAATGGGATCCGATGCCCTCTTCTGGTGTGTCTGAAGACAGCTACAGTGTACTCATACAAATAAAATAAACACATCTTTTAAAAAGTACTTAGTCTGGCCAGGATGGAGTGGTGCATCCCAGTACTATGGAGGCAGAAGTAGGAGGATCTCTGTGAGTTCGAGGCCAGCATGGTCTACAAAGAAAGTTCCAGAATAGCCGGAGCTGCACAAAGAAATCCTGTCTTTAAAAATCATTTTAAAAAAAGTTTATTCTGGGCAGAAAAACTTTAAACAATAAGAAGAGGCATCTCTATTAAGCTAGTTACAGTAGGATTTAAAGAGTTGAAACTCTTAATAAAAGATTTTTTTAAAATATCAACAGCTGAGGTTATAGAGATGGTTCAGCAGTTAAGAGCACTACTAGCTGCTTGTTCTTCCAGAGGTCCTGAGTTCAATTCCCAGCAACCACATGGTGGCTCACAACCATCTGTAATGAGATCCAATGCCCTCGTCTGGTGGTCTGAAGACAGCTACAGTGTACTTGTCATATAATAAATAAACAAACAAATAAACAAAATCTTTTTTAAAAAATCAACAGCTGTGGATGCTGCTGAGTGATTTCTAATGATATACAGCCAATCTAGTCTTTATAAGGTAACTCAGCCTTTCTTCTGAGGACTCCAACTGACCTTCCTCTTCCCACTTTATAGATTTTCTGTTACTAGAGGTAGTTTTTTGAGAGGAAAGGCAAGAAGGCAGGCAGAAGCCAGGCATAAGGCTCTCAGGTTAAGAGGACCTATTGCTCTTGCAAAGGACCCAAGTTCAGTTCTCAGCACTCACATCAGGTGGCTCACAACTGCCTCTGACTCTAGCTCCAGGGAGACCTGATGCCTCTGGCCTCAATAGGAACAACTAAGGGAGCGGGGAAGTGGCTCAAGGGCTTGCAGCTCTTGCAGAGAAATCTGAGTTCAGTTCCCAGAATCCACAGGCAGCTCACAACCACCACCAGGGGATCAATGCCCTTCACAGGCATGGCACACACGTGTGCACATATATACATGAATGCAAAACACCCATGCACATAAAATAAAGCTTTACAAAGGTAAATAAATTAGGTAAATATTATTTACAGGTTATAATTAAGCCACCTATTAAAAGTAAAAATCACTGGCAATGGTGCCTGGTCTACAGAGCAAATTCCATGATGACCAGGGCTATGCAGAGAACCCGTACCCTACACATTCATGATGAAGATAATTCACAGAACAATTCAAAACTATCACAGACATTATTGTAGGCTTCTGAAGAACTGGACTCAACAATTTCCTTTGTGATTTATAGTTAGCATACTTTACTAACTAAACAGAGTGCAGGAAAAAAAAAGCAAAAATGTGAGAAAGGCATTTGTTACCCCTTTTAGGAAAGTGCTTATTATTATGACTATTTGTGTTATTAGTAGCTGTGTCTGTTTAAAAAAATATATCTTACACTTCTGGTCTTAACCGGTTCCAATCACAACTGGGTGTCAAGAAAGCGTTGGCACTTCTAGGACTCAGGGGAGCCACCTGGTAGGTCTTCAGACCACATGGGGGCTGAAAGACACAGTGCTTAGGGGCAAAAGACTTCCTTTCTTTCCCTTTTGCAGGGACTGTCTCAGGCAAGCTTTCTGTTTCTTGGAAGACACTGCTCGTATCCATTTTATTTGTCACACTGGTCTTCGAATCCAAATGCTTTTCTTCACGCTCAACTTTGTAAGAAATGACCTAGGTAGAAGCAAGCAGAACAGAGCTGGAATTTCTCTCCCAGGAATGCATGCAACCATTAACAAGGAACACAAATAACAAGAGCAGCTACAGAAAAGGCAAGCTGGACAGTGTGATGGTTGTGCCGATTGGAATACTACAGGATTCAACTTTTTTTTTTTTTTTTTTTGGTTTTTCGAGATAGGGTTTCTCTGTGTAGCCCTGGCTATCCTAGAACTCACTCTGTAGACCAGGCTGGCCTCAAACTCAGAAGTCCACCTGCCTCTGCCCTCCAAGTGCTGGGATTAAAGGCGTGCGCCACCACTGCCCGGCTTAGGATTCAACTTTTGGCCACACCTTAATCAAAGGATAAAGTGAGCTGAGCTCAGGCATCCATTGCTGTTTCCAACACGTGACCAGCTCCCTCAAGATTCCACAGCTACGCTGGACTATACCCTTGAGCTGTGACAAACCCTGTCCCCCGTAAGTAGCTTTGATCAGGTATTTTATCATAGCAGGAGGAAAAGTTCACAAGAGAGCATCTACAAACATAATTTGAGACAAAAATAGAAACACTTAAAAAAAATGTATACACGAGGGCTCAGGACCTGGCTCAGTACTTGAGAGTAATTGCTGATCTTCAGAGAACCAGAGGAGGCCCAGCCCTTGCCAGGCAGCTCACCACTGCTCTATCTCCTGAAAAAATGTACACTTGAAATCAGAAGGTTAGCTACACTAAACCAGTGCTGTAACTCAAAGTCAGTCCTTATTAAACTATACCTTGTAGATATTATAACAAAAATATATTAAAACTAAACCGGAAAAATCCAACAACAAAATGTTTTTTATCAAAATATTTTGATAATGGATTATCACAAGGCTTCGAGAATGAGAAACCTAGTATTTATTGACTGCCTCCTATTCTAGAGGACCAACCCTTTGTAGAAAAATAACCTTGGATTGTGGGGAGCTGGAGCAATGGCTCTGTGGTTAAGAACACTGGCTACCTTTCCAGGGACCCAGAAATTCCTAGCACACACATGGAGGCTCACAGCCATCTGAAACTTCCGTCCCAGGGATCTGACTTCCTCTTCTGACTCCTCAGGCATCAGGCACACAGGTGGTACAGACTCATATATGCAAGCAAAATACCCATACACATAAAATAATGAAAAATAAGTAAATAGCTTCAGGTTGTAAACAACATCATCACAGGAACAACAGTTCTCAATGTGACAGGATGAGATCAACCAACAGGATACAAAGCACATTCTTCCAACTTAGTTGCTACTTGATAGTTAGACATTTGAAAAAAGGTTTTGACTTTATTAATGAGACCTGAACTCAAACCAAGGTATTTTACTAAGAATCTCAAAGGCCAATGTGTCAGTGAAAGTAAAAACTTATTAGTTATTATAACATCTAGAGGAGTAATAATTTTTTAAAACATTTAGTGTGTGTGTGTGTGTGTGTGTGTGTGTGTGTTTGGGGGAGTGCACACCACGCCACACGTGGAAGTTAGAACACAGCTTCCAAGTGTTGGTTCTCCTCTTCCACCTCATGGGACCTGGGAATCAAACCTAGGTCATCAGGTTTGACGGCAAGCACCTTTTCCCACTAAGCCATCTCCCTGGCCCCATAAAACAAATCTTAAATCTTAGTAACTCTTCCGTTAAGACCCAGTTGGCTTAGAAAGATTTGCTCTCTGTTCCTTTCCTTGGAGGATTTATATTTGCTATTCAGCAAGTCTCTTGACAGGTTTTTTTATGATTCAGCATGAGCTTTTGCTGCTTTCCTTAAAATGTTAAAAAGTTATCTCTTAAGCCAGAACTCAAAATAGTTCCTTTAAAAAAAAAAAAATTTTTTTCTATGTGTGGAAGGCCAACCTGCAGGAGTTGGGTGTCTCATTCCACCCGTGTGTTCTGGGGATGAAGTTAAGATCATCAGGCTTGGCAGCATCTTCACCTGCTGAGCCATTTTGCAGAGCAGGTCTTGTTTTTGGAGGATCTCATTCCTAGATGCTGTCAGAAACCCTGGCTTACTGAATTCTTAACAATTCTAGGAAATTCCATGTTAGAGATGGGAAAATCAACTGAAATTACACAGCGTGCCCCAAATCATGCAACTAATCGGAAGCACAGACAATACCCTGGTAGAGCCAGATCCAAAATCCAAGCATCTCACCCTACCAACTGGTTCTTGCAAAACTTCGTGTCTCTCTGCTGTGTTACTCATGAGTCTCCATTTTCTTTACTAATCAGATTGCACTTTCTCTACTTATAACTGAGAGTCAGTAACTCCTAGGATGCTTCCTTAGTGTCCATGGTTCTTGCATGTCTATAGTTAGCTCTAGGAAGCAGTCTGTATGCTTCACTTTGGCCTTATGAATGGAGCATCGCAATGGAGAGGCACTGGGAAGACAGAGCCAGTACTCTACCTTGTCCAGCTTGCCTTCTGCTTTTCTGGCAGGTCTCCCTTTACTTGGTCCCAATCTCTCTGATACGTTCTCTAAAACAGAAAATAAAGAAGCATATCCACTTTATAATAGACAGTCAATGCTACGTATTTAAGTACTAGGTACTCTGGCAAAGTTTGAAAGAAGACCAAACAGGAATGTATGTCTTCAACTTTTATGATTACAAGTCACACAGAAAGGGACAAAAACAAATGAAATTTTCCATTAAATACAAACCATCTCTTCAAAATAAAAAATGTTTCCTTGCTCCTTTCTGATTGCCAAACATACACTTACTATAAAAAAGAAAACACATCTTACTGCCAAACTAAACCAACCAACCTAAACAAACAGACACACACGCCTGTAACTCCAGCACTTCCTAGGAAGCCTGAGGCAACAGGATCAAGAGTACAGGCTAGCCTCAGCTACATGGTCTCAAAGAAACCGGTCTCAGAGCTGAGGCAATGGCCTGGGTTAAGAGCACGGACTACTCCTTCAGAGGCTGAGTCCCAGCACCCACATGGAAGCTCACAACCATCTATAACTCCAGTTCCAGAAGATCAGATGCCCTCTTCTGGCTTCCATGGGCATCAATAACATGTGGTACACAGACAGACATGCAGGTGAAACCCATACACATAAAATAGAACTAAATCTAAAAAAAAAAAAAAGCCAGCCAGAAAGAAACCAACTAATAGCCCAGAGCTGTAGTTCAGCCGGCAAAGTGCTCACTGTACACGCAAAGACCTGAGTCTGGGTCCCAGGGCCCCTGTAAAGGCTGTAAGCTGCAGTGCACCTCTGTAGCCAGTGCTAGGGAAGCAAGGACCACTGGACCCCTGGAGCCTGATGGCCAGTCTAGCTGCACGCTCAAGCTCCAGGCTGAGACTATACCTCCAAAAGCCAGGTGAAGAGTAAAAGGAAGAAGCCCACTGTCCACCTGTGGGCTACACACCCACCCACACACACCTCACCCATGAGTCCACTAACAATTTCACACTTTATATTGTTAACACACTATATTTCAGGGTCATGACCCTTTTTTCTTTCTTGTTCTGTATTAACTCTATTACTGTATATGTGTATGCAAACAATACTCTCTTCTTACCATTAGTGGCTCTTGTGACTGGCTTTCTTGTGGTAGATGACACTGTTTGGGCCATCTGCTTGGCCCTCTGAGTAGCCGCCACTGATCCAGTCGCCTTCCCTGATGTGGAAACCATGGGCTGCACAACTGGGAAAAATCATCTAATCAGATGCCTTTTGTCATTCTAGAGTCATTCCAGGGCAGCACCAGCTCCACCTGCATCGCTAATAGTCCTACCTTTTCTCTCTCTGTCTAATGGTTTTTTTTCAGAAATTTGTCTTTGGCCAAATTGGGTGGCTTGAGGAACATTTCTACTACCACCAGTCTGTGAAGAGATTAGAAACGTTGTCAATGAACTGCATAATAAATCAAAGCACACTTTTAACTTGTAAATTCATCAATTCAAGACCAGCTTCAACCAGCAGGGAGTTTCAGCAGAATCTGGGCTATGAAGGACCCGGTCTCAAAAACAAAGCCAGGAAGATGTGATGTCACAGGCCTTTAATCCCAGCACCCAGGAAACAGAGGCAGGCAGATTTCTCTAAATTCCAGGCCTGTCAGAGCACCAAAGTGAGACCCTGCCTCAAAAAACATAAAAAAAAATAAAATAAAATAAAAATTTTTTTCCTTATATGTTCATTGGAGAATTCTGAAAGCACTAATAAAAACATTAACTGTGGCTTTCTTGCCCTGAAATAAGGCCTTGTTGTGTTGTAAGGGTGGCCTTAAACTCATGTACTTAAGCCTGCCTCAGCATGAGTAGTTGTGAACAGTCAGTTTCTTGGGCACCATAGTCTATTTGCTCAGAGGTATAGAACAGGACTAACAAGCACATATCTCCGGTTGCTGTGATTCTCAATACTGCTAGGAAAAAAAAAAAAAAATCAGTAGCAAAAATCCCTCAATTTTACATTTCTCCTAGGGATGAAGTTTTTCCTGGGCTTCATTCACTTCCTTTAAGACTACACCTCACACGTCGGTATCTCAATAAGGTTTCCCTGGCTGCTCCAATTAAAAAATGTTACTCAATGCCTACGCTTACTGTAATCTCCCACCTGACATGCCATATGTACCTCAATTTTACTCCTAGGCCCACACTAAGATCCATAAAGCCTCAGCATTTTGATCAGTATTGTATGTAGCCCAGGGGCTAGAGAACATTCACTGGAACATGGCGGTGACTCCAATCTGTGAAAAACAAAACTTAGGTTCCTTACTCGATGAAAGTCACTGCCTTTCCCAGTAGCATACTCTGCCCTCTCCTAGGCCTTCCCCGTTGCTGTACTAGAGAAGCCAGAACTGTAACTCCTCCCTGCTCTGTGCTTTCCGCTCTGATCTGCACTTCATGCACTTAGCTTAGAAAGCATGGCAGCCACACAGATACAGGTGGCAGCATGATCACCAAGCCTGGGACAGGTCCCACAGGAAGTGTTTATGCAAAGAATGCGGTGAGTGCGAGCCTCCTTGGCATCTGGCCACGACTGCTCTAAGCCATCACTAATCCTCATACCTTCAAGTCCGATAAATACATCACTAAGCTAGTCCCTGGTCTCAGGCTTTAAATGGAATCATAAACTTTGAGGGGGAAAGAACAACGTCTCCTTTAGTAGGAATTACCTAACGCAATGATACCTTAGTCTGTTCCATCTGTTCTTTGGCCTTTGATCTTGTAATCCGCCCAGGATATGGAAAAGCCTTTAAACAGCCAAAAGAAGGTCAATTAAACAAACAAAAACCAACCAACCAAACATAAAACACACTGGCAAAATTTATTCCATGTCTCAGTTTTAAAACTTTAAATTTTATCTTTAAAATTTTATGGTATACAGATACTTACTAAGTATGGACTTTTTAGTTCCAGAGTTAAAAGAATTGTTTGTCTACTTCAAGTTAAAATCATAAACGGACCTTTTCCGGCTCAGCTTTCACACTCCTCTGGTCTGTGACGAGAAAGCCAGGCGCGGCGGGCCTGTAGAGACCCACTTTGAACACTCCACGTTTGGCTTTTTCTCGCTGTTCTTTCAGTTTTTGAAGCTGCTTTTCTTCTTTGTATTTCTGGAGGAGCTGCTTCCGTTGCTCACTCAGAACCATTTTCACTGACTCTAAGGGGAGGCGGGTGTCAAACAACAGTCCGTAAAACGTCTTAGAGAAAATATAACATCAACTTTCTAACGACACACGGTCAGACTTCATCTGCCAAGAAATGCTTTTAACCTTCTATATTCTAGTCCAGTTATTTCGAGTTCTAATCATACTGAAATTATATTATGTATGACTTCATTTGCTCAACTTTTTAGAAATACTGATATACTGATTACACTAGGCTAAATCAAAAAACTTTAGGAAGGGCCATCAGGTTTGCCTTTTCTTATATGCAAGGAGCTTGAAAAAATTCTTTGGGTAACTTTTGACATATGGCTACCATCCATCACTTGTGAGGCTGAAGCAAGAGGAATGCAGGTGTCCCTGGCCAGCCTGGCATTAGCAATGCCAGACCAGACAGAGCTATCTATTGAGACCTGGTCTCCAAATCCAGAAGGTTCTTTTGGGAGTCGGGAGTACAGTTCAATGAATGGTAAGCCACTTGCTTAGTTGCCTAGCATGACTGAGGCCTTGAGTCCAATCCCTAACACCCTGCATACAAAGCAACAACACAGCCCGAGACAACAGCCTTCCTTACTGGGGCTACAAGGATCCAAGCAGCCCCACAGCTTTACCTCCTGGGTCCAAATATATCTCTTGGCAACAGTGCTGGGACTTAGGCCCTCACAAGCTTATGGATCGTTGGACTAAGAAACATTACACCCTGGTCCCCTCTTCAGACTTACTCTCTTTATGAAGGCAATACCCCACCCTAACATAAATTTTATAAGCTTTACTGTGATCGGCTCTTGCATTAATTAGGTTCTTAGGCCCTCGATGGGCTCTTGTTTTCACTTATTTCAAGTTTTTCACTTATTCCTAACCTCCATGTTTTTCTACAGGGTGGAAATAACATCTAAGGGTTTCATTACACTCCATCTCTGAAGTATGTGTGTGTCCTGGCTAACACCTACACTCTCTTTTGAACCCATTCCTTCTTCCACATCTCCCTCACCCCCACCCCACCCCCTTTGAGCCAGCATCTCACTATATAGCCCTGACTGGCTTTAACATGCTTCTGCTTCCTGAGTATTGCGCATGAGCCACCATGTCAGACTCCTCAATTACTTTATCATCTCTCCTTACATGCCTAACAGGTATCATAACTTCAACGTGTCCAGCAGCAGGCTGTATTCATACATTTGTCCATACAAATACACACATGCATATGTACATGTTTTAAAAAAAGGGACTTATCAATTTGAGAGGGGGGTTTGGAGGGTCTGGAGGGATGGTACCTGAGAAGAACTGGAGGAAGAAGACAGGGAGGGGCAAAAAGGAGGTAATTCTATTTTAATTGAAAATGTATTTTTTTAGCAGGGCAGTGGTGGTGCACGCCTTTAATCCTAGCACTTGGGAGGCAGAGGCGGGCAGATTTCTGAGTTCGAGGCCAGCCTGGTCTACAGAGTGAGTTCCAGGACAGCCAGGGCTACACAGAGAAACCCTGTCTCGAAAAACAAAAAAAAAGAAAGAAAGAAAATGTATTTTTTTAAAAAAAAGTCCAAAATTGAACTCTTAATTTTTAAAATAGCCTTCCCTAAAGCTCCTGTTGTCTTCTACAGTATTCACTGTATATTTTAGTTGTGCTCAGACCAAAAAAAAAAAAAGTTGTTCTTTCAAGAACTCTGATTCCAAACCCTTTTCCTGCCAACTCCCTAGACAGGCGTGGGCCGTGACTTTCCCTCTCCAAACAGACTACCACACTACTCAGAAGACACAAAGCCCTGCAACTGTTCTGTCCAGTTCTTGTCCCTCACGCGTCTTCAGAATCACTAGAATGATAAATCTGGAAGAAAGCTGGCCTTGGTGGTACAGACTATAATCTTTCGGCCCGATACCACCCGAAACAAAACCAGGTTCAAATGTACTGAATGTGCATGCCACATTGATTCTAAAAAACTATAGAACAAAACTTCTAGGGGTCAGGAAGAGAGCTCAGTGCTTGCTAAGCAATCCTAACGACCAGAGTTTAATCTCTGGAGCCAACCTAATGGTAGAAGGAGCAAAACTCCAGAGTTGTCCTCGGACCTCCACATGCTCACAGGAGAACCTGTGTCCCCACATGCCATCCCCTTCAACTAGTGTAAAAATTAAAAAGCTAAGAACATCGGCTCCTTCACTTACCCTCATTCTGTATTGCTGCCATTCAGTTCTAATACTTGCTAACTAGAGAACAGACTCCGCCTCCAGTGACTCCGGTTTGAGGGAAGCCATTCCTCAGCTCCACTCGTAACTCTGGCCATCTAGATGCTATTTTCATTGTTTTGATCTTTTTTCTAACACTATTCTTTTTTGTTTACTCAGTTCTTTCTTCCTTGTGGCCCTAAACCACTTTGGACAAATTTTAAGAATGATCTCTTTTCTCTAGGAAATATTTTTATCTCAAAGGTTTACACGGGAGTTATTTAGAACAATTTCCTTTGACCCGTGCAGATCTTTAACTTCTCTCCAGGGCTTTTCTTTTACAATTTTCTTTTAATTTTCTTTTACTATTTATCTGATGCATGTGTGTGTGTGTGTGTGTGTGTGTGTGTGTGTGTGTGTGTGGTGTGCCTGAGGGGATGTACGAGCACCACGCCCAAGAAGGAGCCGGGAAGTCAGAAGCCCTGAAACCTGAGTTACAGACTGTTGTGAACCACCTTGCTAGGATCTGACCCCAGGTCATCTGCAAGAACAGTGAACACTCAATTGCTGAGCTAGCGCTCCAGACCCCGTTACTCTTAAAAGTACTTACATTTACAAAAGGCCCTTACTTACTTGTTTTGGAGCTGGACTTTTCTGGAGCGATGTCCTGAGATGTCTCATGTATATTAACAAGGTCTCTACCTTCCAGTGGAATGTTGACGTCCTTCAAACCAAAGTGTCTGTTTCGCTCATACACCCTGTGTCTGTTTTCCTTCTGAGATAGCGACTTTCTGTGAGCCAAGCTAGTTCTAATCATTTCAGTGCTCGAATCTTTCCGAAGTCGACTGGCAAAACGTGACACCGGCATCCTGCCGAAGAGGAGAGACAGACACCAACTTAAACGAATTTTCATTTTATTATTTAAAAAAATTAAAATCTGGGGGCTGGAGAGATGGCTCAGCAGTTAGGGGCACTGGATGCTCTTTCAGAGGTCCTGAGTTCAGTTCACAGCAACCACATGGTGGCTCACAACTATCTGTAATGGGATCTGATGCCCTCTTCTGGGGTGTCTGAAGACATGACAGTGTGCCCATATACTTAAATAAAATCTTTTTTTAAAAAAATTAAAATCTCAGGTGAGGCTGTGGCGGCTCACCCCTATAGTACCAACACTCAGGAGGTTCAAGCAAGCAAATCATGAGCTTGAGGACAGCCTGGGCTAAAGAGTAAGATACTCTGTCAAAGAGCAAACTAAGTAAACTAATAAAAACAATTAAGATTTCAGTCTATCTCCTATCCCACTCTGTACTAACCTGAAATGAAAATATTAAAACTTAGACCGGAATAAATATGAGTAAATATGAAAGTAGAAACGTCATCCCAGATGAGACAGCCTATTTGGGGATCATGAGTAGGAAGGTGCTCAGCAGAATAAAATGAAGCAGAGAAAAACTATAATCTAGAAATATAGACAATAGGCACCATGGACATGTAAACAGAAAAAGAAAATGGCTACATTACAGAACAAATCCTTAAGCTTCCCTTGATGGCGAATCAAAGAACCTCAACAATGGTCTGGGGAGCTGGCTTAGTCCAAAAGTACCTGCTACACCACCCAGAGGACCTGAGTTCATCTCTAACACTCATGTAAGGGCCGGGCACAGCACTGCAGCAATGCCAGTGCTGACCATGGCAGAGTCAGGCAGTTCCCTGGGGTTCTTCTGCCAGCAAGCCTAACTCACGCAAGGAGCCCCAGCTTTAAGGAACCTCTGTCTCAAGAAAATGAGGAAGAAAGCGGTAAGGAGGATGCCTGCAGTCAGCCTCTGGCTTACACACACACACACACACACACACACACACACACTCCTAACAAAAGTGACTGGGAGGCTGACACTGAAGGCTCAATGGAGTTCAAAGCCAGATTGGGCTACACAATAAATATGGTTGGAAACCCACCTACACCCTTCATTCCAGTACCACCCTACTGTGATGAATACACTCCTGGGATTCTAGCACCTGGCTAAAGCCAAAGCAAGAGGGCCTGCTCACATTCGGTCTCAGCTCCAAAGGAGGGAGGTGGGAGCTATGTGAAACTTTGTTTTAATCCTCTCTCCACCAAACAAACAAACAAAAACAAAGCCAAACACAAATACTAGAGAGTTCAAAAAAACAAAACAAAACAAAAAAACTTGGTAATAGGTCGTCTTAGACAGGGTGTCAGTTGTTGCAACGAAACTCCACGACCAAAGAGCAAGATGGGGAGGAAAAGGTTTATTCAGCTCACACTTCCACATTGCTGTTCATCATCAAAGGAAATCACAGGAACTCAAGCAGGATTGGATGGAACCTGGAGGTAGGAGCTGATGCAGAGGTGCGTGGAGGGGTGCTACTTACTGGCTTGCCCCACTTTCTTACAGAAGCAAGGACCGCCAGCCCAGGGATGGCTCCCACCCACAATGTGCTGGGCCCGCCCTCATTAATTACTAATTAGAAAATGCCTTACTGCTGGACCTCATGGAGGCATTTCCTCAACTGAGGTTCCTTCTGCTCTGACGACTCTAGCTGGTGTCATGGTGATGGTCAAATGTACCTCTCACTTCAGCTCTCTTGCCTGCACTCTCTCCTTACTCTCCGGTATTTTAAAACACCATAGGCTTTTGTTTTTCTTTACGATCCTCAGTTAAATAATTACAGGAGGTTAAAAAGAAATGACAGCATCTTCAGGAAAAGCAGAGTCCATTGCCACTTCTGGGCTCTTTTAAAAGGTTAGTAGCATACAGGTCAGGTAGATTCTCATCTCTAATACTTTGTCAATGCTTTAGGATAATCTACTACATTTTTCATGCCAATTTTTTCCAAAGGCTTTTTTTGTTGTTTATGTGTATGTATGTTGATCTGTGTGTGGGTAGATGCATACTGACGTCCAGAAGAGGATGTCGGACCCCTTGACGCTGGAGCGACAAGGAGTTTGTGGCCTGCCTAACGTGGGGTGCTGGGAAGCTAATTTCAAAAACAAGTGCTCTTAACTGTTGAGCCATCTCATCTAGGCCATTTTTAAAATTTTCTGAGACAGATTTTCATGTAGCCCAGGCCATTCTCCAGCTGGTATGCAGCCATGGAGGATCTTGAACTCTTGATCCCACTTACCTGAAGCAGCTTCTGGATCCACAATACTGCAACACAGAAAACTCCACAGACCCGCAGAAGGAACACCCGATCGACCCTTCGCCGAACTGAAACTTCCCGCTGCCGGCCGCTGATTGGAGGGACTTTTGCCAACACTTCCGGAAGTTCCCGCCCCTTCCCCTAGAACGAGGCTTGTGATAGGTTGGTTCTGTGCGACATTTAAATTGTTTGAAAGTCAAAGAGTTGGGAGGGGGAGGGCGAGGAGTAAGGCGGTAAAATAGCGGCTAGGCGGGGAGGCGTGGCATTAAGCTCGTGGGGCGGGCCGGAGGAAGTCCTCTTGTCGCCTCTCCAGGCCGGTTTTCTTCTTTCCTTTTAAACTTTTTGTTTTTGTTTTTGTTTAAGACAGGTCTCGTTATGTCGTTCTGCCTGTCTGGGAACTCACGATGTAGACCAGGCTGGCCTCGAACTCACTGAGATCCTCCTGCCTGCCTCAGAGTGCTGAGGTTAAAGGCGTGAGCAACCACGCTCAAAAAAGAAAAAGGTTTTAGTAAGGTTAAACGAGATCATTTATTCCATTTCTGCTTCCAGCTGACGGCAAAATTAACGGCTGTGTTAGAAATCAACTGAGAAACAACAACACAAGGCATGTATCCCGTGAGATATCAAGAAAACAAAAAAGCCTGGGCCAGTACAGCTGTGCTGACCTTGTGTTTGTAGACTGATGGGTATCCTATAGACACTGGGAAGATAAATTAGTAAGTTTGGCTTTTGCTTTTCCCTGCCAACCTCTTGGGACAGAGTACCATGTACCTGCAAGTCTATAGCAGCAGTGAGACCTCTAGGACATACAAAGAGAACAATGAAAATAGATAATTGACATAATATTTATGGTTATGTTAGATCTGAGGGGGAAAAAAACCACCAATTCCATGACTGGATGATTAAAGCAAGCTGTATCTAGAATTGGCCAGCCAGCTTTTTCTCCCTAGTAGAAAACAGCTGTCAAGATAATTGGCTGTTAGTGCCTTTAGCACCCGGACAGAAGAGTGGGCGACTTGGGGTTCAAGACTGTCTGTGGGGTAGATAAATGCATACGGAAGGGTAGTCATCACAGGTGTTCAGGAATTTAGCAAGGCAAAGGGGTGGGCATACATCATGGGGTCACAAGTTCAGCATAGGTTGAAAAACATGGTTTGCAGGAAACAAACTTGTTCTTGTAAAGTCTAAAAGATTTATATCTTAAGTATAGAGACTTAGTAACAATGTGCGACAATGCAGCTCCTGTTTGGGTTTCACTGTTGATTTAAAATGCTGAGACTGGGGGCTGGAGAGTTGTCTTGGCAGTTGAGAGTGCTTTCTTGCCCTAGCGGAGAACCCAGGGTCAGTTCCCAGCACCCACGTGGTGGCTTACAGCTCTCTGTAACTCCAGTTCTAAAAGATCCATCACCTTCTTCTGACCTGTGTGGACAAAACACTCATAGTCAGAAAACAAAATAAATCTTCAAACATTTAATAAGTAAGTTTTTTAAAAAAGGGAAAATGCTGAGACCTTACTGAGTGTGATTTTAATCCCGGCAGTCTGGAGGCTATGGGTTCTAGACCAACCTGGTAGACAGAGTGAGTTCTGGAACTGTGAGGTCCTATCTCAATCAAAACAAAACTGTTAGGAACATAAATGCAAACATTTTGTGTGACTTGGAATATATAATATCTATAAGATAGGAGCTTGCCAGCAGGAAGCTCTGATCTGAGCTGTGCCTCAGAACCAAGCTACATGTGTCAGTAAACTCAGATGTTTGGTTTCCGGACCCCAGGACTAGGAACTGAAGGGCATATTTTACATATCAAAGCAAACTTGGCCTCCCGGTTCTCCCAGCATATTTCAGTCCCTACCTGGCATACCCAGTCCCCAACCTTGAACTTTCCAACCCAGGAGCTGGGCCGCTCTCCCCCAAGAGGCTCTTCCCTATATAACCAAGAGATTTTGGTCTCCCTTCTCTCTCCTTCTCCTTCTCTTCTCTTTCTGTGTGTGCACACCCTTTCCCCCCACTCCTCTCTCTCCTCAGGGTGATTTCCCTGGCCTCAGTCCTTGGGGGCCAGTGAACTCGCCTGAGAGCAGCTTCCCAATAAACCTGCATTTAATATAATCTAATCTGGTTTGAATTGGCTCATTTCACTGGGGGAGAAATAATTTATCACCAGCCACACGGCGGCTCAGGTAGGAGCTAAGCCTAAGGCAGGCCTCGATGTGTAATGACCCAACCACAAGGTGGCATTGATATTTTAGTTAACCACCATCAGCCTATGAACCCTGGAAGCACGAAGCTATCACTCAATGAAATGATACAGAAACTGGAACTTTGGAGATGGTCTCTACAATCTCACTCCAGCACTCCCCGGTGTGGCTTCTCTAGCATCTGCATTGATAACCATGGGGGAGAGGACTTGAGATTGGCCCATGTGTATGGCCTGGCTTTCAGTGACCTCTGGACTTCCACTCCTGGCATGGTCCCTGGGCTCACACTCGCCCTCCTGTAAATGTTCAACACTGGCCTATGCTCTCAGTGACCTTCTGGTGCTCCATTAGTGCCTTCCTCCCAGCCTGGAAAGACCTCATGGCTGACAGGGGTAGAGCCAGCAAAGCTCCCAAAGCATCCTTCCCAGAGAAAATTCCTCAGTGGAAGCCTGCAGCATTTCCTGCCCAAGTTCTCCACTTGGTGAGACATCTGTTTAGCTTTTATATTAGCATGGAATTATAGGGAATGTTTGCATGACTGAAATGAGCATGTTTGAATAGAGGAACTTTAATCCCCCAACATGGCTGCTCTGGCAAAGGATTACACCCAAGATCTTGTAGGACTGTGTGATCCAATTGGAATACAGACATATCTTTAATCCCAGGAGACCCAGACATGCATATCTCTGAGTAAGATGTAATAGAACAAGGGGGCAATCCTCCAGCCCCAGCAAGCAGCAGAACTTGGCAGGTTTGGCCCTGTGGCTCTGGCTTTAGAGTCAAGAATAGAATGGACTACTGGGACAATTGATGCTGGTTAGCTGGAGCTAAGAAATTAGCGGTGATTAAGAAGAGATCAGCATCACTGAGATGAAATCTGTGAAGTATTTTCTGAGAGCAACAAGATGCTGTGTTCCAGAGACAGACATCATGCTGGCAGCAGACTTGGTAATGTGTAAGAGTCACCCAAGTAGATTGATTTTAAAGGCATGAAGGGTCATGGAAACCAGCTGAGGCTTGGCACTGTCAGAGGCCAAGATAGAAGCCAGTTTGAATCAGTCAGCTTGGAGAGGAGTTTGGACAAAAACAGCTAAGTTGAACCAGCCAGCCAGAATTTGCTGGGGTTGGTTTGGCGCTGCTCTGTACTAAATGTTAAATACTGTATCCTAAGATCTGGTTGCCCCAAGATGAGCTAATTCCCATCTATGCCAGCGTTTGTTGTGTAAACCTTGCCCCCATCCCCAAGCTATCCCTGACTGGAGCTTCAAAAGGCAAGAATGACATTCAGCTCAAAACTACTCCGTAGTTGGTGTTGGTTCAAACTTCAAGAGTTGTTTATTTCGGGTGCCTTTAAATACAGCACAATTGGGTAAAAACTATTCTTGGATGGTCAACTCAGTCCCATGTTCACAACAAAGCATACCTAATCTCTTTGAGGAACAAAGTAAGCTGAATACAGATCAGACATGGCTACATCTGAATGCTTTATAAAGTGCATGTGACACCTACCATAAAGACACATTGTGCAGATTGATTGAGAAACAAGTTTACAAGAATGGGTCCAAAGGAGGGTCCCATCAGAGAAGTCTTCAGCCACACACATTACCCATCAGTCGGCAGGCTAGAAAAAACATCCACTCCAGCCTTCTGGGAAGAAGACAGGCTTTGCATTCCTTCTGTTGCAGGAACAACCATGTGTGCCTAACATTCCAGGTTAGTGAATATATGTGAGCACAGAGATCTTCATGCGTCTTATAGTTTTCTGACTTCCATGTATAGACCATGGCATGCATGCACTCATATTTCTACATCACATAAACACACACACACACACACACACACACAGAGTAAATTAATAAAAATGCGTCGTGGGGTATCCACCATAAAAGACTATTCAGACATGGTTTAAGCCAATAGAAAGTCTTTATTAGCTAGCCAGTGACTACACTGGGTTCAGGATCCCAGTGTAGCATTGAGCCTTTCTCAGGGTGAGCTTTTAAGCACAAAAAAACAGATCCTGGGTTGACAGACTTCAGTTAACAAGAACAGTTAGCCAGAAGCAGAACTACAGAAGCCAAAAAGCAAGGCTATTTAGCAACTTTCCCCAGAACTTTGACGGATTAGGTCTTTGTTTTCATTTGGCTGGTGGTGCTCTCTACTTTCTGAGTGTTACAGCCTGAATGGTGCTTCATTATGGAGTCAGTTGTGCTAAGGCCTGGAAGACTCTAAAGGTTTAGAGGTCTGTTACAGATGTAATAAGAATAGCTCGAATAACAGGATTGGTTTTTGACTAAATAGTTTCCCTTTTCAAAAGACCGTGTGCTCACTGATGCTGTTTTGTTACTCAAGTTTTTTGTTATTAACAAGTTATAAATATAAAACTTTCCGGGCTATGGTGGTGCACACCGTTAATCCCAGCACTTGGGAGGCAGAAGCAGGCGATTTCTGAGATCGAGGCCAGCCTGGTCTACAGAGTGAGTTCCAGGACAGCCAGGGCTACACAGAGAAACCTTGTCTCGAAAAACCAAAAATAAATAAACAAATAAATAAAACTTGTTTGTATCTTGGAGGAAATTGTTTTATAAAGGCAAGGAGTTTTTTTGTTTTTACATATTTATTTGCTTGTTCTTTCTGTGTTCGGTTGTAAATGCCATGGTGAATATGTGGAAGGTGAAGAACAGCTTCCGAGAGTGAGTTTTCTTTCACTCTGTGGTGTCCAGGGATTGAACTAAGGTCCCTTGGCATCAGGTGCCTCTAACCACTGCGTGATCTCACCGAGCCCAGGAGTTTTTCTTACATATTTTTAGAAATTGTTTATGATACAGGAAGAGATTCAGAAGTGAATTTTAAAAGTGAAAACCTAGTGCTCCTGGGCATATTTTAATGAGTTTTTCATTAACTATATCTTATAAATATTAATGAGGCTATGTGTTAAAAATAGCCTTATTTATTGTTAATTAATCTAATTTTGTTAGTAAAGTGTTACATTCATATAATATAAAAGTTAGAATAAAACAAGCCTAATATGGAAAAATTAAATCTCCATACTTTGCCTACTTCTCCCAGTCTGGTATTCATTTCCATAAGTAACTTGTGGTGATAATTTATGCTTTAAGTTTAATATATTTCTGGTCTTCAAGGTTTATCAGAGTTACATAGACTCAATTGATTTTCTGCTATGAACACTTAACGTTTTATTATGAACTATTTATATCCCTCTACCTCTGGTGCTTGTTTTCTTTCTTTCTTTCTTTCTTTCTTTCTTCCTTTCTGGAACAGAGTTTTACCATATACCCCAAGCTACCCTGGACTTTATGAGCCTCCTGTCTCTGCCTGTTGAATACTGGGGGTATGGGATATGTACTATAGTGTACCTCCTCTGTGTTCTTATTGCTGGTATTTATTTTTTTTAAATATTCTAATGGTTGCTTCATTTAAATAATATATTAGGGTTCTCATGAAGAACAGAAATTATAGAATGAACTTAAAAGGGTATTTTTTTCCAAATGGCTTACAGGCTATGTTCCAGCTGGTTCTACAAATTCCAGTTGTCTACAAATGGAAGGGCCAAGAATCTGGTCTTTGTTCAGTCTGTGAAGCTGAAAGACTCCGCTGGTCTTCAGTGTGTGGCAGAATCCTGAAGAAGTAGGCTCTAATGCCAGTGAAGGAATGGACTTCCTAGCCAGAGGAAAGCAGGCGGGCAAGGAGAACAAGCTTCCTTCTTCCATGTCCCTTATACAGGCTGCTAGGAGAGGCTGTGATCCAGATTAAAGGTAGATCTTCTCACCTCAAAAGATTTGGGTTAGAAGCGGGTCTTCCCACTTCAAATGATTTAATTAAGAATAAGAAAATCCCTGTATTGACTGGTTTTGTGTGTCAAGTTGATACAAGCTGGAGTTATCACAGAGAAAGGAGCCTCCTTTGAGAAAATGCCTCCATGAGATCCAGTGTAAGGCATTTTCTCAATTAGTGATCAAGGGGGAGGGCCCCTTGTGGGTGGTGCCATCCCTGGGCTGGTAGTCTTGGGCTCTATAAGAAAGCCAGCTGAGCAAGCCAGGGGAAGCAAGCCAATAAGGAACATCCCTCCATGGCCTCTGCATCAGCTCCTGCTTCCTGCCCTGCTTGAGTTCCAGTTCTTACTTCCTTTGGTGATGAACAGCAACATGGAAGTGTCAGCTGAATAAACCCTTTCCTCCCCAACTTGCTTCTTGGTCGTGATGTTTTGTGCAGGAAAAGAAACATTGACTAAGACAATCCCTCACAGGTGTGCCCAGCAGTCAGCGTTTTAGATGTAGTCAAGTTAACAACCAAGAATAGCCATCACAGACAACAGGCTTACTTGTCTAATTCTTGGCTTGAGTTTAGCCTAGATTAGCTAAGATAAAAAGGAAGAGCTACACTTTTCTTTCTATCCACTTTGCATTTTCTTAGCTCTCCTTTGCATTGCTAGGACTAAAATCACCGAGAACAGCTAAAAGGAGGAAAGATCCATCTGGCTCCCAGGCTGAGGTATTCAGTTCATCTTCACTTGGCCCCACGTGCTCGGGGTAGCACACCCTGGGAGCAGCAATGTGTCCTGTCACAAGTGTGTGTGTTTAGGGAAATATGTCATATCTGGAATGTCTGGTGAAGTCAATTTTTCACCCCACTTCAGATAGGAAGCAGGAGAAATTGATAACATAAAATGGGCTGGGACAAGATCCAGCCCCCATGACACGCTGATCTTTTTCTTCCAAATCCCGTCATGCCCGTCTTCCATTATGTCCCAATAGTGCCTTTATATTATGAATCCATCAAGGGGTTAGAATTAGTCCATCAATGGGACCAGAATCCTTGGATCTAATTGTCTCTAGAAACTCCCTGGGGAACATACTTAAGGGTGTGCTCCACTAATTCCCATAGGCATGCCTTCTTTCTTTTTTTTCTTTTCTCTCTTTTAAATGGTATTTGTATTTTTATTTTTTATGAGTGTGCATGCATAGTTGTGCTGCTGGACACATAAGAAGGTCAAAGAACGACCTCCAGGAATTGGTTCTCACCTTCTGTCATGGAGGGTCTGGGGACTGAATTCAGATCATTAGGCTTGGTACCTTTGCCCACAGAGACATTTTGCTGACCCTATAAATAATTTCTTCTTTCTGTTCTTCTCTCTCTCCCTCCCTCTCTCTCTTTCTTTCTCTCTCTCCCCCTTCCTTCCTTCCTTTTTTTTTGATAGGGTCTCTCTCTTTAACTCTGTAGATCAAGCTGATCTGGAACTCACTGTGTAGCCCAGGCTGGCTTTGAATTCTTTGGCAACCTTCCTTCCTTGGCCTCCTGACTGCTGGGGTAAACCACCCAGACCTGTTTAATGTAGTCAGGTTTATAATGAGGATCACCCTCCACAGTTACATCACCACGTGTCTGAATAATTTTATGGTAGTAGTCCATACTTCTTTTAATTTAACTTAAATTTCCCTTTACCATTTCTCCATTCAAGAAAATAACAAGCTTCAAGTTTTCTCACCTCAGGGAGGTATGATGCAGAATGAAAGATTGTTGGGTAAAATTTCATTTGCTGCAAACCTCACTCAGTGGGAAGTTCAGGGTTTGAGTATCCTCATGGAAACACAGATGCAGGAGACTGTCAGAGGTTTCTCTGCAGAGACTGAGTAAGGGTTGGGACAGTGGTAAGCATTCTCAGTGGGGTGTGCATTCTCAGACAGTCCTCCATGTTGGCAGCTTGAGACAAGGGTCAGCCTCAGCAGAGCTAGAAGTGGTAAATACCCGGGGAAGATGGGACTTTTGCTCGATTTCTGACTTCAGCTAAGATTCATGCAACTCACTGGGCCCAGAGGCCTGAAGGAGGAGAGACCTTCCATCATTCGTGGGGGCTCTTGGATACATAACAATAATAGTTACTCCCAGTGGAAGGGTCCCTCTACTCTGATGCTTTGGCAACTGCGTGTCTTGACCAGAACCTGAAATATGGAGGAAATCTCGGTGTATCTATGGTTCATTTCCTATCTAGCAGTACTCACAAGAGAGGAAAAGAAATTGTCCCAAGAGCAGGCTTTGTTAAATTTTATTTCATTTTTTTTGTTATTTTGGTGTGGGGGCATGTATGTCTGTGGGTGTGTGTTTGTTGTGTGTGTCATAGCTTGTGTGTGGAGGTCAGAATAGGTTCTCTTCTTCCAACATGTGGGTCCAAAGGATTGAATCCAAATCATCATGCTTGGCTACAAGTGTTTTATCTTGCTGAGCCATCTTGCTGGCCCCAGAAGCAAGCTTTTAAGTTGAAGTGTAGAAAAGTGGTATTTCTCACACTTGAATTTACTGAGATTTTTACCCTGCTATATTGTTTGTTTGTTTGAGATATGGTTTCTCTATGTAGCCTGGCTATCCTAGAGCTGGTTCTAAGGCCTAGGTTGCCTTCGAGTGCTGGGGTTAAAGGTACATACCACCACTGACTGGTGAGCACATAACTTTTTAAATTGTCAAGGTTATTACATATATGTACCATCCTTTATTAAATCTTCTGTGCTTCAGATATTTTTTATTCAGAATTAAACGGGGGGAGTGGGTGTGGTCACAGTGTGGAGAGGCGATAGTTTCGAGCACTTGTTGCTTTTGGTAAGGACCTGGGTTCAATTCCCAGCACCTATGTGGTGGCTCTAGTTCCAGAGGATCCAACACCTTTTTCTGATCTCTGTGCATTCCAAGCATGCACATGGTAACAAGGTACGTGTGTGTGTGTGTATGTGTGTGTTTATACACGAGTATGTGTGTGGTCAAAGCACTCATACATATAACATTTTCAAATTAATAAAATTAATTAAATAATATCAGGTGGCTGAGAAGGAGGGAGCTTGCCAAGCACATACAAAGTCCTAGGTCCTGTTCCCAGCAACCCCTCCCTCCAACACAAACACACATAATAAATATTATCCCTATGTCGGCAATGTGAATTATGCTAAGATTATTATTTATGTCTAAAGAATTAAAACAGGCTGAGAGGATGGCTCAATGGTTAAGGGCACTTGTTGCTCTTCCAGAGGACACATGTTCAGTGCTCAGAACCCATCTGATAGTTCACAACTACCCATAACTCCAGTCCATGTAGACCTTTGAGAGCACCAGGCATACATGGTGTGCGCATACATCCATAAATGCAAGCAAAACACTCATACACATGTACATTTTAAAAGTCTAAACAAATTAGACAATGAGATGTGTTTATGGTATTTTAATTATGTAAATATTCTCTAAGTCAAATAGTATGATTTGAACTAATTTAGAAAAAAAAATTCTAAGAGTTTGCCATTTTGTTTCTTATTGTTTCTGGTTCTACATAATTGCCATTATCATTGTGTAGCCTGGTAGCTTAGACTCCTGTGTGGAGGTAGTAGACTGTGTCAGATCACCTGGAACTAGAATTATAGACAGTTGTTAGCTACTATATGGATGATGGGAATTGAAGAGCAGCTAGTGCTCTTAACCACTGGGCCATCTTTCAACCACCATTGCTATATTTTTAAAGAATAATTTGATGGTGTTTTAGAAGGATTAGCCATGTTGCAAAGTCTGCAGATTTATCTAGAGCTCTGTGCATCACACCATTGTTAGCAGCAGGGCTGGAGAGGTGGCTCAGTGGTTAAGAACATGTACAACTCTTGCAGAGGACATGGATTCAGCGCTCAGCAACCATGTCAGGTTGCTCACGACCACCTGTAACTCCAGCTTCAGGGAATCCAACACCTCTGGCTTCCACAGACACTGGCATTTATAAGTACACACCCATAGAAGAGACACAATGAAAGCACACAATTAAATGTAAAACAAATCATTGAGAGTTGATTGGTAGTGGAAAGCAAGGGTACCCCTATGAGAATAACCCTTCATGTCATGAACATGGCTTTGTCATGCCCCCTCCACCACCTTCCTCCACCAGGATGACTACAGCCTGGAACTGTTCCCCTATAAAAACCCGCTACCAAGATTAGCTAACCCACTTCTTCATTCAGCTAAAATGAATAAACTTGATGAGTTTCCTGGACGGCTGGTGAGGATCCATTCTAGCACACAGCCTTCCTGATACCAGCTTTATTTTACATTTGTCTGTCTTTTCTTGATTCTCCATGGTCTCCGCAGGGTCCATCCCAAAGCCAAGCAGGCCATGGCAATTGTTTAGTCACTGAATTCATCATCTGTTGTGATGGTATGAATAGGTTTGTTCCATAGATTCAAGTGTTTCAATGCTTGGCCATAAAGAATGGCAATATTGGAAGGGGTGGCCTTGTTGGAGGCCTAATCACTGTTTAGGAGGGTTTGAGGTCTCCTATGCTCAAGCTCTGCCCAGTGTGGAAAGAGAGCCTCCTCCTGGCTGCCTGAGAAGACACTCCCCTTCTGCTGCCTGAGGATCAAGATGTAGAACTCTTGCTCCTCCAGCACCATGTCTGCCTGCACACTGTCATGTTTCCCACCATGATGATAATGGACTCATTTCCTGAAACTGTAAGCCAGCCCCAATTAAATATTTTCCTTTATAGAAGTTGCCTTGGCGAGCTGGAGAGATGGCTCAGTGGTTAAGAGCACTGGTTGCTCTTCCAGAGGGCCTGAGTTCAATTCCCAGTAATGACGTGGCAGCTCACTACCATCTATAAAAGGATCTGATGCCCTCTTCTGGCATGCAGGTGTACATGCAGATAAAGCACTCATACATAAATAAATCTGAAAAAAAAGGAAAAAGAAAAAAAGAAGAAGAAGTTGCCTTGGTTATGGGATCTCTTCACAGCAATGGAACCTGAGACACCTGTACATATCTGTTTAGTGTTTATTGTTTATTGAGCTCTGGATGCTTGGGTTCTTTTTCTCCTTTTCCTGAGCAGCGCTAGAAAAACATATTAGAATTGTGTGTTTTAGCGAGTATTACAGTTACGTTTGCATTGCTGCAACAAATTACTCAACAGAAATGACCTAAGGAAATTTAATTTGGGTTCAGGGTTGGGGGGGGGGTTAGTCCCTCATGGCAGTGGAAGCCGTTGACATCACAGCAGACCTGGAAGCAGAGGGTAAGGAAGGAACCAGGGGTCAGGGATAGCATTTAAAGGCTTAACCCCAGTGACCCACTTATGCCAGCTATGGCTCCCTATCCTCTTTGCTGACCAGTAGCATTTCTTTTGGGAAGCAATCTGAAATTCCAGAGTTCCACAGCCTCCCAAACTAGTACCAGCAGCTGGGTCGCAAGTGTCTGAAGTATGAGTCGGTGGGTAGGCATTTGAGAAAAACACCATAAGAGTGAATAATTTTAGAAACTTGGTGCACAGTTGGAGAGATTTTACTTGATACTAACAGATTAATAGGAATGACAAGAATTTGTCATCAGAATAGAAGATAATGATAATATACCAGCAGGTCCGAAAGTCAAGACAAACTACTTGACCTTAACCTCATCATTTCCAAATATTGTCAGACTCTCCCACATGATGGGATTCGCAATGCCTACCTACCTTAAGTGGGAGGAAGATGAATGCAGGATAGCTTAAAGATAGCCATAGCACCTCTGTGCACAGGAAACCCATCACCAAAAACGTGTTTAAGGCAGAAAATGAAGAACAGCTGGGATTGCGGTGTGTGCTGCCACACCTCAGTTCTGCTTTGTGTGCTAATTAGTTAATAATTCAATTTTATTAAACTTATAATATGTGATGTCACTATCTAACTGGTCTTAAATAATCTCTCTTTCTTTTGGACTTGTTTTGGTTTTGAGACAGTCTCTCACTTTGTTGTGCAGACTGGGTTTAAATTCATTATATAGCCCAGGTTGGCCTC
This sequence comes from Rhynchomys soricoides, assembly GCA_019843965.1. Lineage (NCBI taxonomy): Eukaryota > Metazoa > Chordata > Mammalia > Rodentia > Muridae > Rhynchomys > Rhynchomys soricoides. Next base: position 2,342,504 of record JADRCH010000103.1, read on the forward strand.
CAGCTTAAAGCCATCCTCCTGACTCAGCCTCCCAAATGCTACGATTTCAGGTACAAGTTACCTTGGACAGCTTTAAATCCTGTTTTTGGAAGGAAATCTTATTTTCTTAGTAGATAGATCAGTTTATCTGCTTTATCATCGCCTGCATCAGAATCTATATAGTCTCAGTTCGTTTTGAAATTCTAGATCCCTTCTTTAAAGAAACCAAGTTGCAGTACAGCAGACACGCCAAGTGGGGGCGCCTCGAGGTCTAGGAAACCATACACACAGCCCTGATATTTGCTCAAAACATTGACAGTGTGTTTTTAGGCTGCCGCAGGAAATATACAGTTGTAAGATATTCTATTAAAAATATAATGTATGTATGAAAACCCATTAAACTGTGTGTTTAAGATGTGTACATTTTACTACACAAATATATATCAGTAAAAGGTTTACATTTTTCTTCTTGATACAGGATTTCATGTGGCCCAGGATGCCTCAGATTTGTGAAGTAGCTATGACTGACAAAACCTCTCCCTCCCAAATGAAAAGAAGTGCTTTTGATCCACAGTACTGGAAAAATAAGTAAGTAACTAAAAATTAGATGATGTGATGCTTTGTATATGCTTGGTACAGGGAGTGGCCCTATTAGGAGGCGTGGCCTTGTTGGAGTAGGTGTGTCACTGTGGGCTTGGCTTTAAGATCCTCATCCTAGCTGCCTGGAAGCCAGTCTTCTCCTAGCTGCCTTCAGAGCAAGAGGTGGAGCTCTCAGCTCCTCCTGCATCACGCCATGGTCCTGCCTTGATGATACTGGACTGAACCTCTGAACCTGTAAGCCAGCCCCTATTAAATGTCCTTATATGAGTTGCTTTGGCCATGGTGTCTGCTCACAGCAGTGAAACCCTAACGAAGACAAATGACTATCAACAAGAAGCATTTTACATAAGGAATCATAAACCTTCCCCTGCCCCATTGTTGACCACAGTAATGGAATTTCATGAGCTCTTGGGTAGTTGGGAGCTTTTTTGGAATATTTACTTTAGCTTATTGTAGTACATTTAAAACAGGCAGGCCTAAGCCATGAACATTAGGACAACAGATAACAATGCGGCATAAACAAAGGCTACAAAACCATATTTCTATGCATCATTAACATGTATAAACTTTACAAACACATTGAGTAAAAAGTCACAAAGATCATCCATATGTGAACTTTTCTATAAAGTTCAAAAATATTCAAAATAAAATGTATTTAGGGATGTCCATAAGGATAGCCAATGTTTTAAAAACAATGGCAGAGAACGCCAGGCATGATGGTACACACTTTTAATCCCAGCACTCTGGAGGCAGAGGCAGGCATGAGTTTGAGGCCAGCCTGGTCTACATAAGTGAATCCAGAACAGCCAGGGCTATTACATAGCGAAAACTTGTCTCAAAAAAACTGAAAAAAGAAAAAAAACAAAAAACAAAACCAGAGAGCAGTCATCATTTTCCTGTGAAATCAGGGTTGTGGGGAGGGAGAAGGACTGTGTGGTCTGAAGGGGTGTGGCTAGACATGAAGGGAGTGGCACTATCAGGAGGTGTGGTCTTGTTGGAGTAGTATGGACTTTAAGGTCACTCAAGCCGGGTCCAGTGTTTCACTCTCTTCCTGCTGTCTGCAGATCTGGATGTAGAACTTGCAGCTCCGTGTCTGCCCGCGTGCCACCGTACAACCCACCATGACGACAATGGACTAAACCTCTGAGCTGTAAGTCAGATCCGACTAAATGCTTTCCTTTATGGAGTTACTGTCTCATGGCATCTCTTCACAGCAATAAACCCAAACTAAGACAAGGACAGCACCCGAGGATAGGAACAGAGGCCTTCTAAGACCTAATAGCACCCCACATAATGCTTAACCTCGGTGGTAGTCCTGTGGGGCTTTATTTTATAACTATTAAGAATTATTCCTAGAGCAAAAAGAAGATCAAAAACACACAATCCAGTAGTTAAGTATTTTATACTCCAAGAAGCCCAGGGTTTTATCCAGTAGCAGACTAAAAATAGTCATAAGTACCTGGAATTAACCGTTGGGTGGCCAGATTTTAAGAAATATAAATACAGAACTCTAGAAAATTAAAATACAGGCTGTCCAGTTAAATGTGGACTTCACCACGTACATGACAAATATTTGTTGTGGTTTGTTCTGCAGGGTTAGGATCAAACCCCAATAGATAAGAAGTCTACTCAGCTACACCCGATCTCTAACAGTAATCAATATACTCCATGTAATCAATAGCTGGTGTTGTATAACATCTAGGACATACTTAAAATAATCAAGATTATTATATATATCTGGAAGTTACATAAAATGAAGCATCAAAGATTTTACCTGGGGTGGTAATTTGGTAATCTGAATAGGAATCCCTCCCCGACTCCCACACTCGCTTTGAACGCTCGGCCTACAGCGAGAAGCACTATTAGGCAGTTGAAAGCTCGGCCTACAGCTAGAAGCACTATTAGGCAGTGTGGCCTTGTTTCAGGAAAGTGTCATTACTGCGAGGGTGGGGCTTTGAGGTCTCTTATGCTCAGGCTACACCCAGTGTAATACACAGTCTCCTGTTGTCTGCTGATCAAGATGTAGAACTTTCAGCTCCCTCTCCAGCACCATGTCTGCCTGCATGCTGCCATGTTTCCCACCATGACAATATAGGACTAAACCTCTGAAACTCTAAACCAGCCCCAAATTAAATGATTTCCTTTATAAGAGTCACAGTGGTCATGGCGTCTCTTCACAGTAGTAGAACCGTAGTACCTGGCAACCTCCACTATGTAAGTTATACAAGAAGCAGCAGAGCAATGACCAGCTGTTTTTCTTTGTAGAGTGGAGGGTTACAAGTTCAATAAAAACCTTCTTATAAATCTTTCTGATTTTACACTTCTCAACCCTCAACTCCCCAGAGCGGTGGTTCTCAACCTTCCACATGCTGTAACCTTCTAATACAGTCCCTCATGTTGTGGTGACCCCCAGCCATAAAATAATTTCCATTGCTACTTCACAACTGTAATTTTGCTAGTGTTATGAATTACGATGTAAATATCTGTTATTTCTGATGGTATTAAGCATCCTCTGTGAAAGGGTTGTTTGACCCCAAAGAGTTGAAACCTCCTGCCTAGAGGAAACCACCCTTCTGCAGCTGATATATATGAGTTGTTAGGGATCATTTATCTACCCAAAATTTTCCTCATATGCACACAAAGTTTAAATACTTTCCTTTACTCTCCAAGGTAAAATGTGACAGGAAATAACAAAAGACTGAATAAACAAACTGTTGACAGTTGTTCTTGAACAAGTCACATCAGGGTCTGCAAGGATTTTGTAAGATTTTACGGAGGGCCGGGCAGTGGTGGCGCACACCTTTAATCCCAGCACTTGGGAGGCAGAGACA